>JAYJMM010000091.1:0-446960 GCA_037349105.1 Limnomonas spitsbergensis | reverse complement strand
GATGCCGATGCCGATGCCGATGCCGATGCCGATGCCGATGCCGATGCCGATGCCGATGCCGATGCCGATGCCGATGCCGATGCCGATGCCGATGCCGATGCCGATGCCGATGCCGATGCCGATGCCGATGCCGATGCCGATGCCGATGCCGATGCCGATGCCGATGCCGATGCCGATGCCGATGCCGATGCCGATGCCGATGCCGATGCCGATGCCGATGCCGATGCCGATGCCGATGCCGATGCCGATGCCGATGCCGATGCCGATGCCGATGCCGATGCCGATGCCGATGCCGATGCCGATGCCGATGCCGATGCCGATGCGATGCCGATGCCGATGCCGATGCCGATGCCGATGCCGATGCCGATGCCGATGCGATGCCGATGCCGATGCCGATGCCGATGCCGATGCCGATGCCGATGCCGATGCCGATGCCGATGCCGATGCCGATGCCGATGCCGATGCCGATGCGATGCCGATGCCGATGCCGATGCCGATGCCGATGCCGATGCCGATGCCGATGCCGATGCCGATGCCGATGCCGATGCCGATGCCGATGCCGATGCCGATGCCGATGCCGATGCCGATGCGATGCCGATGCCGATGCCGATGCCGATGCCGATGCCGATGCCGATGCCGATGCGATGCCGATGCCGATGCGATGCCGATGCCGATGCCGATGCCGATGCCGATGCCGATGCCGATGCCGATGCCGATGCCGATGCCGATGCCGATGCCGATGCCGATGCCGATGCCGATGCCGATGCCGATGCCGATGCCGATGCCGATGCCGATGCCGATGCCGATGCCGATGCCGATGCCGATGCCGATGCCGATGCGATGCCGATGCCGATGCCGATGCCGATGCCGATGCCGATGCCGATGCCGATGCCGATGCCGATGCCGATGCCGATGCCGATGCCGATGCCGATGCCGATGCGATTGCCGATGCCGATGCCGATGCCGATGCCGATGCCGATGCCGATGCCGATGCCGATGCCGATGCCGATGCCGATGCCGATGCCGATGCCGATGCCGATGCCGATGCCGATGCGATGCCGATGCCGATGCCGATGCCGATGCCGATGCCGATGCCGATGCCGATGCCGATGCCGATGCCGATGCCGATGCCGATGCCGATGCCGATGCCGATGCCGATGCCGATGCCGATGCCGATGCCGATGCCGATGCCCGATGCCGATGCCGATGCCGATGCCGATGCCGATGCCGATGCCGATGCCGATGCCGATGCCGATGCCGATGCCGATGCCGATGCCGATGCCGATTGCCGATGCCGATGCGATGCCGATGCGATGCCGATGCCGATGCCGATGCCGATGCCGATGCGATGCCGATGCCGATGCCGATGCCGATGCCGATGCGATGCCGATGCCGATGCCGATGCCGATGCCGATGCGATGCCGATGCCGATGCGATGCCGATGCCGATGCCGATGCCGATGCCGATGCCGATGCCGATGCCGATGCCGATGCCCGATGCCGATGCCGATGCCGATGCCGATGCCGATGCCGATGCCGATGCCGATGCCGATGCCGATGCCGATGCCGATGCCGATGCCGATGCGATGCGATGCGATGCCGATGCGATGCCGATGCCGATGCCGATGCCGATGCCGATGCCGATGCCGATGCCGATGCCGATGCCGATGCCCGATGCCGATGCCGATGCCGATGCCGATGCCGATGCCGATGCCGATGCCGATGCCTCGATGCCGATGCCGATGCCGATGCCGATGCCGATGCCGATGCCGATGCCGATGCCGATGCCGATGCCTCGATGCCGATGCCTCGATGCCGATGCCTCGATGCCGATGCCTCGATGCCGATGCCTCGATGCCGATGCCTCGATGCCGATGCCTCGATGCCGATGCCTCGATGCCGATGCCTCGATGCCGATGCCTCGATGCCGATGCCTCGATGCCGATGCCGATGCCGATGCCGATGCCGATGCCGATGCCGATGCCGATGCCGATGCCCGATGCCGATGCCGATGCCCGATGCCGATGCCGATGCCGATGCCGATGCCGATGCCGATGCCGATGCCGATGCCGATGCCGATGCCGATGCCGATGCCGATGCCGATGCCGATGCCGATGCCGATGCCGATGCCGATGCCGATGCCGATGCCGATGCCGATGCCGATGCCGATGCCGATGCCGATGCCGATGCCGATGCCGATGCCGATGCCGATGCCGATGCCGATGCCGATGCCGATGCCGATGCCGATGCCGATGCCGATGCCGATGCCGATGCCGATGCCGATGCCGATGCCGATGCCGATGCCGATGCCGATGCCGATGCCGATGCCGATGCCGATGCCGATGCCGATGCCGATGCCGATGCGATGCCGATGCCGATTGCGATGCCGATGCCGATGCCGATGCCGATGCCGATGCCGATGCCGATGCCGATGCCGATGCCGATGCCGATGCCGATGCCGATGCCGATGCCGATGCCGATGCCGATGCCGATGCCGATGCCGATGCCGATGCCGATGCCGATGCCGATGCGATGCCGATGCCGATGCCGATGCCGATGCCGATGCCGATGCCGATGCCGATGCCGATGCCGATGCCGATGCCGATGCCGATGCCGATGCCGATGCCGATGCCGATGCCGATGCCGATGCCGATGCCGATGCCGATGCCGATGCCGATGCCGATGCCGATGCCGATGCCGATGCCGATGCCGATGCCGATGCCGATGCCGATGCCGATGCCGATGCCGATGCCGATGCCGATGCCGATGCCGATGCGATGCCGATGCCGATGCCGATGCCGATGCCGATGCCGATGCCGATGCCGATGCCGATGCCGATGCCGATGCCGATGCCGATGCCGATGCCGATGCCGATGCCGATGCCGATGCCGATGCCGATGCCGATGCCGATGCCGATGCCGATGCCGATGCCGATGCCGATGCCGATGCCGATGCCGATGCCGATGCCGATGCCGATGCCGATGCCGATGCCGATGCCGATGCCGATGCCGATGCCGATGCCGATGCCGATGCCGATGCCGATGCCGATGCCGATGCCGATGCCGATGCCGATGCCGATGCCGATGCCGATGCGATGCCGATGCCGATGCCGATGCCGATGCCGATGCCGATGCCGATGCCGATGCCGATGCCGATGCCGATGCCGATGCCGATGCCGATGCCGATGCCGATGCCGATGCCGATGCCGATGCCGATGCGATGCCGATGCCGATGCCGATGCCGATGCCGATGCCGATGCCGATGCCGATGCCGATGCCGATGCCGATGCCGATGCCGATGCCGATGCCGATGCCGATGCCGATGCCGATGCCGATGCCGATGCCGATGCCGATGCCGATGCCGATGCCGATGCCGATGCCGATGCCGATGCCGATGCCGATGCCGATGCCGATGCCGATGCCGATGCCGATGCCGATGCCGATGCGATGCCGATGCCGATGCCGATGCCGATGCCGATGCCGATGCCGATGCCGATGCCGATGCCGATGCCGATGCGATGCCGATGCCGATGCCGATGCGATGCCGATGCCGATGCCGATGCCGATGCCGATGCCGATGCCGATGCCGATGCCGATGCCGATGCCGATGCCGATGCCGATGCGATGCCGATGCCGATGCCGATGCCGATGCCGATGCCGATGCCGATGCCGATGCCGATGCCGATGCCGATGCCGATGCCGATGCCGATGCCGATGCCGATGCCGATGCCGATGCCGATGCCGATGCCGATGCCGATGCCGATGCCGATGCCGATGCCGATGCCGATGCCGATGCCGATGCCGATGCCGATGCCGATGCCGATGCCGATGCCGATGCCGATGCCGATGCCGATGCCGATGCCGATGCCGATGCCGATGCCGATGCCGATGCCGATGCCGATGCCGATGCCGATGCCGATGCCGATGCCGATGCCGATGCCGATGCCGATGCCGATGCCGATGCCGATGCCGATGCCGATGCGATGCCGATGCCGATGCCGATGCCGATGCCGATGCGATGCCGATGCCGATGCGATGCCGATGCCGATGCCGATGCCGATGCCGATGCCGATGCCGATGCCGATGCGATGCCGATGCCGATGCCGATGCCGATGCCGATGCCGATGCGATGCCGATGCCGATGCCGATGCCGATGCCGATGCCGATGCCGATGCCGATGCCGATGCCGATGCCGATGCCGATGCCGATGCCGATGCGATGCCGATGCCGATGCCGATGCCGATGCCGATGCCGATGCCGATGCCGATGCCGATGCCGATGCCGATGCCGATGCCGATGCCGATGCCGATGCGATGCCGATGCCGATGCCGATGCCGATGCCGATGCCGATGCCGATGCCGATGCCGATGCCGATGCCGATGCCGATGCCGATGCCGATGCCGATGCCGATGCCGATGCCGATGCCGATGCCGATGCCGATGCCGATGCCGATGCCGATGCCGATGCCGATGCCGATGCCGATGCCGATGCCGATGCCGATGCCGATGCCGATGCCGATGCCGATGCCGATGCCGATGCCGATGCCGATGCCGATGCCGATGCCGATGCCGATGCCGATGCCGATGCCGATGCCGATGCCGATGCCGATGCCGATGCCGATGCCGATGCCGATGCCGATGCCGATGCCGATGCCGATGCGATGCCGATGCCGATGCCGATGCCGATGCGATGCCGATGCGATGCCGATGCCGATGCCGATGCCGATGCCGATGCCGATGCCGATGCCGATGCGATGCCGATGCCGATGCCGATGCCGATGCCGATGCCGATGCCGATGCCGATGCCGATGCCGATGCCGATGCCGATGCCGATGCCGATGCCGATGCCGATGCCGATGCCGATGCCGATGCCGATGCCGATGCCGATGCCGATGCCGATGCCGATGCCGATGCCGATGCCGATGCCGATGCCGATGCCGATGCCGATGCCGATGCCGATGCCGATGCCGATGCCGATGCCGATGCCGATGCCGATGCCGATGCCGATGCCGATGCCGATGCCGATGCCGATGCCGATGCCGATGCCGATGCCGATGCCGATGCCGATGCCGATGCCGATGCCGATGCCGATGCCGATGCCGATGCCGATGCCGATGCCGATGCCGATGCCGATGCCGATGCCGATGCCGATGCCGATGCCGATGCCGATGCCGATGCCGATGCCGATGCGATGCCGATGCCGATGCCGATGCCGATGCCGATGCCGATGCCGATGCCGATGCCGATGCCGATGCCGATGCCGATGCCGATGCCGATGCCGATGCCGATGCCGATGCCGATGCCGATGCCGATGCCGATGCGATGCGATGCCGATGCCGATGCCGATGCCGATGCCGATGCCGATGCCGATGCCGATGCCGATGCCGATGCCGATGCCGATGCCGATGCCGATGCCGATGCCGATGCCGATGCCGATGCCGATGCCGATGCCGATGCGATGCCGATGCCGATGCCGATGCCGATGCCGATGCCGATGCCGATGCCGATGCCGATGCCGATGCCGATGCCGATGCCGATGCCGATGCCGATGCCGATGCCGATGCCGATGCCGATGCCGATGCCGATGCCGATGCCGATGCCGATGCCGATGCCGATGCCGATGCCGATGCCGATGCCGATGCCGATGCCGATGCCGATGCCGATGCCGATGCCGATGCCGATGCCGATGCCGATGCCGATGCCGATGCCGATGCCGATGCCGATGCCGATGCCGATGCCGATGCCGATGCCGATGCCGATGCCGATGCCGATGCCGATGCCGATGCCGATGCCGATGCCGATGCCGATGCCGATGCCGATGCCGATGCCGATGCCGATGCCGATGCCGATGCCGATGCCGATGCCGATGCCGATGCCGATGCCGATGCCGATGCCGATGCCGATGCCGATGCCGATGCCGATGCCGATGCCGATGCCGATGCCGATGCCGATGCCGATGCCGATGCCGATGCCGATGCCGATGCCGATGCCGATGCCGATGCCGATGCCGATGCCGATGCCGATGCCGATGCCGATGCCGATGCCGATGCCGATGCCGATGCCGATGCCGATGCCGATGCCGATGCCGATGCCGATGCCGATGCCGATGCCGATGCCGATGCCGATGCCGATGCCGATGCCGATGCCGATGCGATGCCGATGCCGATGCCGATGCCGATGCCGATGCCGATGCCGATGCCGATGCCGATGCCGATGCCGATGCCGATGCCGATGCCGATGCCGATGCCGATGCCGATGCCGATGCCGATGCCGATGCCGATGCCGATGCCGATGCCGATGCCGATGCCGATGCCGATGCCGATGCCGATGCCGATGCCGATGCCGATGCCGATGCCGATGCCGATGCCGATGCCGATGCGATGCCGATGCCGATGCCGATGCCGATGCCGATGCCGATGCCGATGCCGATGCCGATGCCGATGCGATGCCGATGCCGATGCCGATGCCGATGCCGATGCCGATGCCGATGCCGATGCCGATGCGATGCCGATGCCGATGCCGATGCCGATGCCGATGCCGATGCCGATGCCGATGCCGATGCCGATGCCGATGCCGATGCCGATGCCGATGCCGATGCCGATGCCGATGCCGATGCCGATGCCGATGCCGATGCCGATGCCGATGCCGATGCCGATGCCGATGCCGATGCGATGCCGATGCCGATGCCGATGCCGATGCCGATGCCGATGCCGATGCCGATGCCGATGCCGATGCCGATGCCGATGCCGATGCCGATGCCGATGCCGATGCCGATGCCGATGCCGATGCGATGCCGATGCCGATGCCGATGCCGATGCCGATGCCGATGCCGATGCCGATGCCGATGCCGATGCCGATGCCGATGCCGATGCCGATGCCGATGCCGATGCCGATGCCGATGCCGATGCCGATGCCGATGCCGATGCCGATGCCGATGCCGATGCCGATGCCGATGCCGATGCCGATGCCGATGCCGATGCCGATGCCGATGCCGATGCCGATGCCGATGCCGATGCCGATGCCGATGCCGATGCCGATGCCGATGCCGATGCCGATGCCGATGCCGATGCCGATGCCGATGCCGATGCCGATGCCGATGCCGATGCCGATGCCGATGCCGATGCCGATGCCGATGCCGATGCCGATGCCGATGCCGATGCCGATGCCGATGCCGATGCCGATGCCGATGCCGATGCCGATGCCGATGCCGATGCCGATGCCGATGCCGATGCCGATGCCGATGCCGATGCCGATGCCGATGCCGATGCCGATGCGATGCCGATGCCGATGCCGATGCGATGCCGATGCCGATGCCGATGCCGATGCCGATGCGATGCCGATGCCGATGCCGATGCCGATGCCGATGCCGATGCCGATGCCGATGCCGATGCCGATGCCGATGCCGATGCCGATGCCGATGCCGATGCCGATGCCGATGCCGATGCCGATGCCGATGCCGATGCCGATGCCGATGCCGATGCCGATGCCGATGCCGATGCCGATGCCGATGCGATGCCGATGCCGATGCCGATGCCGATGCCGATGCCGATGCCGATGCCGATGCCGATGCCGATGCCGATGCCGATGCCGATGCCGATGCCGATGCCGATGCCGATGCCGATGCGATGCCGATGCCGATGCCGATGCCGATGCCGATGCCGATGCCGATGCCGATGCCGATGCCGATGCCGATGCCGATGCCGATGCCGATGCCGATGCCGATGCCGATGCCGATGCCGATGCCGATGCCGATGCCGATGCCGATGCCGATGCCGATGCCGATGCCGATGCCGATGCCGATGCCGATGCCGATGCCGATGCCGATGCCGATGCCGATGCCGATGCCGATGCCGATGCCGATGCCGATGCCGATGCCGATGCCGATGCCGATGCCGATGCCGATGCCGATGCCGATGCCGATGCCGATGCCGATGCCGATGCCGATGCCGATGCCGATGCCGATGCCGATGCCGATGCCGATGCCGATGCCGATGCCGATGCCGATGCCGATGCCGATGCCGATGCCGATGCGATGCCGATGCCGATGCCGATGCCGATGCCGATGCCGATGCCGATGCCGATGCCGATGCCGATGCCGATGCCGATGCCGATGCCGATGCCGATGCCGATGCGATGCCGATGCCGATGCCGATGCCGATGCCGATGCCGATGCCGATGCCGATGCCGATGCCGATGCCGATGCCGATGCCGATGCCGATGCCGATGCCGATGCCGATGCCGATGCCGATGCCGATGCCGATGCCGATGCCGATGCCGATGCCGATGCCGATGCCGATGCCGATGCCGATGCCGATGCCGATGCCGATGCCGATGCCGATGCCGATGCCGATGCCGATGCCGATGCCGATGCCGATGCCGATGCCGATGCCGATGCCGATGCCGATGCCGATGCCGATGCCGATGCCGATGCCGATGCCGATGCCGATGCCGATGCCGATGCCGATGCCGATGCCGATGCCGATGCGATGCCGATGCCGATGCCGATGCCGATGCCGATGCCGATGCCGATGCCGATGCCGATGCCGATGCCGATGCCGATGCCGATGCCGATGCCGATGCCGATGCCGATGCCGATGCCGATGCCGATGCCGATGCCGATGCCGATGCCGATGCCGATGCCGATGCCGATGCCGATGCCGATGCCGATGCCGATGCGATGCCGATGCCGATGCCGATGCCGATGCCGATGCCGATGCCGATGCCGATGCCGATGCCGATGCCGATGCCGATGCCGATGCCGATGCCGATGCCGATGCCGATGCCGATGCCGATGCGATGCCGATGCCGATGCCGATGCCGATGCCGATGCCGATGCCGATGCCGATGCCGATGCCGATGCCGATGCCGATGCCGATGCCGATGCCGATGCCGATGCCGATGCCGATGCCGATGCCGATGCCGATGCCGATGCCGATGCCGATGCCGATGCCGATGCCGATGCGATGCCGATGCCGATGCCGATGCCGATGCCGATGCCGATGCCGATGCCGATGCCGATGCCGATGCCGATGCCGATGCCGATGCCGATGCCGATGCGATGCCGATGCCGATGCCGATGCCGATGCCGATGCCGATGCCGATGCCGATGCCGATGCGATGCCGATGCCGATGCCGATGCCGATGCCGATGCCGATGCCGATGCCGATGCCGATGCCGATGCCGATGCCGATGCCGATGCCGATGCCGATGCCGATGCCGATGCCGATGCCGATGCCGATGCCGATGCCGATGCCGATGCCGATGCCGATGCCGATGCCGATGCCGATGCCGATGCCGATGCCGATGCCGATGCCGATGCCGATGCCGATGCCGATGCCGATGCCGATGCCGATGCCGATGCCGATGCCGATGCCGATGCCGATGCCGATGCCGATGCCGATGCCGATGCCGATGCCGATGCCGATGCCGATGCCGATGCCGATGCCGATGCCGATGCCGATGCCGATGCCGATGCCGATGCCGATGCCGATGCCGATGCCGATGCCGATGCCGATGCCGATGCCGATGCCGATGCCGATGCCGATGCCGATGCCGATGCCGATGCCGATGCGATGCCGATGCCGATGCCGATGCCGATGCCGATGCCGATGCCGATGCCGATGCCGATGCCGATGCCGATGCCGATGCCGATGCCGATGCCGATGCCGATGCCGATGCCGATGCCGATGCCGATGCCGATGCCGATGCCGATGCCGATGCCGATGCCGATGCCGATGCCGATGCCGATGCCGATGCCGATGCCGATGCCGATGCCGATGCCGATGCCGATGCCGATGCCGATGCCGATGCGATGCCGATGCCGATGCCGATGCCGATGCGATGCCGATGCCGATGCCGATGCCGATGCCGATGCCGATGCCGATGCCGATGCCGATGCCGATGCCGATGCCGATGCCGATGCCGATGCCGATGCCGATGCCGATGCCGATGCCGATGCCGATGCCGATGCCGATGCCGATGCCGATGCCGATGCCGATGCCGATGCCGATGCCGATGCCGATGCGATGCCGATGCCGATGCCGATGCCGATGCCGATGCCGATGCCGATGCCGATGCCGATGCCGATGCCGATGCCGATGCCGATGCCGATGCCGATGCCGATGCCGATGCCGATGCCGATGCCGATGCGATGCCGATGCCGATGCCGATGCCGATGCCGATGCCGATGCCGATGCCGATGCCGATGCCGATGCGATGCCGATGCCGATGCCGATGCCGATGCCGATGCCGATGCCGATGCGATGCCGATGCCGATGCCGATGCCGATGCCGATGCCGATGCCGATGCCGATGCCGATGCCGATGCCGATGCCGATGCGATGCCGATGCCGATGCCGATGCCGATGCCGATGCCGATGCCGATGCGATGCCGATGCCGATGCCGATGCCGATGCCGATGCCGATGCCGATGCCGATGCCGATGCCGATGCCGATGCCGATGCCGATGCCGATGCCGATGCCGATGCCGATGCCGATGCCGATGCCGATGCCGATGCCGATGCCGATGCCGATGCCGATGCCGATGCCGATGCGATGCCGATGCCGATGCCGATGCCGATGCCGATGCCGATGCCGATGCGATGCCGATGCCGATGCCGATGCCGATGCCGGATGCCGATGCCGATGCCGATGCCGATGCCGATGCCGATGCCGATGCCGATGCCGATGCCGATGCCGATGCGATGCCGATGCCGATGCCGATGCCGATGCCGATGCCGATGCCGATGCCGATGCCGATGCCGATGCCGATGCCGATGCGATGCCGATGCCGATGCCGATGCCGATGCCGATGCCGATGCCGATGCCGATGCCGATGCCGATGCCGATGCCGATGCCGATGCCGATGCCGATGCCGATGCCGATGCCGATGCCGATGCCGATGCCGATGCCGATGCCGATGCCGATGCCGATGCCGATGCCGATGCCGATGCCGATGCCGATGCCGATGCCGATGCCGATGCCGATGCCGATGCCGATGCGATGCCGATGCCGATGCCGATGCCGATGCCGATGCCGATGCCGATGCCGATGCCGATGCCGATGCCGATGCCGATGCCGATGCCGATGCCGATGCGATGCCGATGCCGATGCCGATGCCGATGCCGATGCCGATGCCGATGCCGATGCCGATGCCGATGCCGATGCCGATGCCGATGCCGATGCCGATGCCGATGCCGATGCCGATGCCGATGCCGATGCCGATGCGATGCCGATGCCGATGCCGATGCCGATGCCGATGCCGATGCCGATGCCGATGCCGATGCCGATGCCGATGCCGATGCCGATGCCGATGCCGATGCCGATGCCGATGCGATGCCGATGCCGATGCCGATGCCGATGCCGATGCCGATGCCGATGCCGATGCCGATGCCGATGCCGATGCCGATGCCGATGCCGATGCCGATGCCGATGCCGATGCCGATGCCGATGCCGATGCCGATGCCGATGCCGATGCCGATGCCGATGCCGATGCCGATGCCGATGCCGATGCCGATGCCGATGCCGATGCCGATGCCGATGCCGATGCGATGCGATGCCGATGCCGATGCCGATGCCGATGCCGATGCCGATGCGATGCCGATGCCGATGCCGATGCCGATGCCGATGCCGATGCCGATGCCGATGCGATGCCGATGCCGATGCCGATGCCGATGCCGATGCCGATGCCGATGCCGATGCCGATGCCGATGCCGATGCCGATGCCGATGCCGATGCCGATGCCGATGCCGATGCCGATGCCGATGCGATGCCGATGCCGATGCCGATGCCGATGCCGATGCCGATGCCGATGCCGATGCCGATGCCGATGCCGATGCCGATGCCGATGCCGATGCCGATGCCGATGCCGATGCCGATGCCGATGCCGATGCCGATGCCGATGCCGATGCGATGCCGATGCCGATGCCGATGCCGATGCCGATGCCGATGCCGATGCCGATGCCGATGCCGATGCCGATGCCGATGCCGATGCCGATGCCGATGCCGATGCGATGCCGATGCCGATGCCGATGCCCGATGCCGATGCCGATGCCGATGCCGATGCCGATGCCGATGCCGATGCCGATGCCGATGCCGATGCCGATGCGATGCCGATGCCGATGCCGATGCCGATGCCGATGCCGATGCCGATGCCGATGCCGATGCCGATGCCGATGCCGATGCCGATGCCGATGCCGATGCCGATGCCGATGCCGATGCCGATGCCGATGCCGATGCCGATGCCGATGCCGATGCCGATGCCGATGCCGATGCCGATGCCGATGCCGATGCCGATGCCGATGCCGATGCCGATGCCGATGCCGATGCCGATGCGATGCCGATGCCGATGCCGATGCCGATGCCGATGCCGATGCCGATGCCGATGCCGATGCCGATGCCGATGCCGATGCCGATGCCGATGCCGATGCCGATGCCGATGCCGATGCCGATGCCGATGCCGATGCCGATGCCGATGCCGATGCCGATGCCGATGCCGATGCCGATGCCGATGCCGATGCCGATGCCGATGCCGATGCCGATGCCGATGCCGATGCCGATGCCGATGCCGATGCCGATGCCGATGCCGATGCCGATGCCGATGCCGATGCCGATGCCGATGCCGATGCCGATGCCGATGCCGATGCCGATGCCGATGCCGATGCCGATGCCGATGCCGATGCCGATGCCGATGCCGATGCCGATGCCGATGCCGATGCCGATGCCGATGCCGATGCCGATGCCGATGCCGATGCCGATGCCGATGCCGATGCCGATGCCGATGCCGATGCCGATGCCGATGCCGATGCCGATGCCGATGCCGATGCCGATGCCGATGCCGATGCCGATGCCGATGCCGATGCCGATGCCGATGCCGATGCCGATGCCGATGCCGATGCCGATGCCGATGCCGATGCCGATGCCGATGCCGATGCCGATGCCGATGCCGATGCCGATGCCGATGCCGATGCCGATGCCGATGCCGATGCCGATGCCGATGCCGATGCCGATGCCGATGCCGATGCCGATGCCGATGCCGATGCCGATGCCGATGCCGATGCCGATGCCGATGCCGATGCCGATGCCGATGCCGATGCCGATGCCGATGCCGATGCCGATGCCGATGCCGATGCCGATGCCGATGCCGATGCCGATGCCGATGCCGATGCCGATGCCGATGCCGATGCCGATGCCGATGCCGATGCCGATGCCGATGCCGATGCCGATGCCGATGCCGATGCCGATGCCGATGCCGATGCCGATGCCGATGCCGATGCCGATGCCGATGCCGATGCCGATGCCGATGCCGATGCCGATGCCGATGCCGATGCCGATGCCGATGCCGATGCCGATGCCGATGCCGATGCCGATGCCGATGCCGATGCCGATGCCGATGCCGATGCCGATGCCGATGCCGATGCCGATGCCGATGCCGATGCCGATGCCGATGCCGATGCCGATGCCGATGCCGATGCCGATGCCGATGCCGATGCCGATGCCGATGCCGATGCCGATGCCGATGCCGATGCCGATGCCGATGCCGATGCCGATGCCGATGCCGATGCCGATGCCGATGCCGATGCCGATGCCGATGCCGATGCCGATGCCGATGCCGATGCCGATGCCGATGCCGATGCCGATGCCGATGCCGATGCCGATGCCGATGCCGATGCCGATGCCGATGCCGATGCCGATGCCGATGCCGATGCCGATGCCGATGCCGATGCCGATGCCGATGCCGATGCCGATGCCGATGCCGATGCCGATGCCGATGCCGATGCCGATGCCGATGCCGATGCCGATGCCGATGCCGATGCCGATGCCGATGCCGATGCCGATGCCGATGCCGATGCCGATGCCGATGCCGATGCCGATGCCGATGCCGATGCCGATGCCGATGCCGATGCCGATGCCGATGCCGATGCCGATGCCGATGCCGATGCCGATGCCGATGCCGATGCCGATGCCGATGCCGATGCCGATGCCGATGCCGATGCCGATGCCGATGCCGATGCCGATGCCGATGCCGATGCCGATGCCGATGCCGATGCCGATGCCGATGCCGATGCCGATGCCGATGCCGATGCCGATGCCGATGCCGATGCCGATGCCGATGCCGATGCCGATGCCGATGCCGATGCCGATGCCGATGCCGATGCCGATGCCGATGCCGATGCCGATGCCGATGCCGATGCCGATGCCGATGCCGATGCCGATGCCGATGCCGATGCCGATGCCGATGCCGATGCCGATGCCGATGCCGATGCCGATGCCGATGCCGATGCCGATGCCGATGCCGATGCCGATGCCGATGCCGATGCCGATGCCGATGCCGATGCCGATGCCGATGCCGATGCCGATGCCGATGCCGATGCCGATGCCGATGCCGATGCCGATGCCGATGCCGATGCCGATGCCGATGCCGATGCCGATGCCGATGCCGATGCCGATGCCGATGCCGATGCCGATGCCGATGCCGATGCCGATGCCGATGCCGATGCCGATGCCGATGCCGATGCCGATGCCGATGCCGATGCCGATGCCGATGCCGATGCCGATGCCGATGCCGATGCCGATGCCGATGCCGATGCCGATGCCGATGCCGATGCCGATGCCGATGCCGATGCCGATGCCGATGCCGATGCCGATGCCGATGCCGATGCCGATGCCGATGCCGATGCCGATGCCGATGCCGATGCCGATGCCGATGCCGATGCCGATGCCGATGCCGATGCCGATGCCGATGCCGATGCCGATGCCGATGCCGATGCCGATGCCGATGCCGATGCCGATGCCGATGCCGATGCCGATGCCGATGCCGATGCCGATGCCGATGCCGATGCCGATGCCGATGCCGATGCCGATGCCGATGCCGATGCCGATGCCGATGCCGATGCCGATGCCGATGCCGATGCCGATGCCGATGCCGATGCCGATGCCGATGCCGATGCCGATGCCGATGCCGATGCCGATGCCGATGCCGATGCCGATGCCGATGCCGATGCCGATGCCGATGCCGATGCCGATGCCGATGCCGATGCCGATGCCGATGCCGATGCCGATGCCGATGCCGATGCCGATGCCGATGCCGATGCCGATGCCGATGCCGATGCCGATGCCGATGCCGATGCCGATGCCGATGCCGATGCCGATGCCGATGCCGATGCCGATGCCGATGCCGATGCCGATGCCGATGCCGATGCCGATGCCGATGCCGATGCCGATGCCGATGCCGATGCCGATGCCGATGCCGATGCCGATGCCGATGCCGATGCCGATGCCGATGCCGATGCCGATGCCGATGCCGATGCCGATGCCGATGCCGATGCCGATGCCGATGCCGATGCCGATGCCGATGCCGATGCCGATGCCGATGCCGATGCCGATGCCGATGCCGATGCCGATGCCGATGCCGATGCCGATGCCGATGCCGATGCCGATGCCGATGCCGATGCCGATGCCGATGCCGATGCCGATGCCGATGCCGATGCCGATGCCGATGCCGATGCCGATGCCGATGCCGATGCCGATGCCGATGCCGATGCCGATGCCGATGCCGATGCCGATGCCGATGCCGATGCCGATGCCGATGCCGATGCCGATGCCGATGCCGATGCCGATGCCGATGCCGATGCCGATGCCGATGCCGATGCCGATGCCGATGCCGATGCCGATGCCGATGCCGATGCCGATGCCGATGCCGATGCCGATGCCGATGCCGATGCCGATGCCGATGCCGATGCCGATGCCGATGCCGATGCCGATGCCGATGCCGATGCCGATGCCGATGCCGATGCCGATGCCGATGCCGATGCCGATGCCGATGCCGATGCCGATGCCGATGCCGATGCCGATGCCGATGCCGATGCCGATGCCGATGCCGATGCCGATGCCGATGCCGATGCCGATGCCGATGCCGATGCCGATGCCGATGCCGATGCCGATGCCGATGCCGATGCCGATGCCGATGCCGATGCCGATGCCGATGCCGATGCCGATGCCGATGCCGATGCCGATGCCGATGCCGATGCCGATGCCGATGCCGATGCCGATGCCGATGCCGATGCCGATGCCGATGCCGATGCCGATGCCGATGCCGATGCCGATGCCGATGCCGATGCCGATGCCGATGCCGATGCCGATGCCGATGCCGATGCCGATGCCGATGCCGATGCCGATGCCGATGCCGATGCCGATGCCGATGCCGATGCCGATGCCGATGCCGATGCCGATGCCGATGCCGATGCCGATGCCGATGCCGATGCCGATGCCGATGCCGATGCCGATGCCGATGCCGATGCCGATGCCGATGCCGATGCCGATGCCGATGCCGATGCCGATGCCGATGCCGATGCCGATGCCGATGCCGATGCCGATGCCGATGCCGATGCCGATGCCGATGCCGATGCCGATGCCGATGCCGATGCCGATGCCGATGCCGATGCCGATGCCGATGCCGATGCCGATGCCGATGCCGATGCCGATGCCGATGCCGATGCCGATGCCGATGCCGATGCCGATGCCGATGCCGATGCCGATGCCGATGCCGATGCCGATGCCGATGCCGATGCCGATGCCGATGCCGATGCCGATGCCGATGCCGATGCCGATGCCGATGCCGATGCCGATGCCGATGCCGATGCCGATGCCGATGCCGATGCCGATGCCGATGCCGATGCCGATGCCGATGCCGATGCCGATGCCGATGCCGATGCCGATGCCGATGCCGATGCCGATGCCGATGCCGATGCCGATGCCGATGCCGATGCCGATGCCGATGCCGATGCCGATGCCGATGCCGATGCCGATGCCGATGCCGATGCCGATGCCGATGCCGATGCCGATGCCGATGCCGATGCCGATGCCGATGCCGATGCCGATGCCGATGCCGATGCCGATGCCGATGCCCCGATGCCCCGATGCCCCGATGCCCCGATGCCCCGATGCCCCGATGCCCCGATGCCCCGATGCCCCGATGCCCCGATGCCCCGATGCCCCGATGCCCCGATGCCCCGATGCCCCGATGCCCCGATGCCCCGATGCCCCGATGCCCCGATGCCCCGATGCCCCGATGCCCCGATGCCCCGATGCCCCGATGCCCCGATGCCCCGACGCCCCGATGCCCCGATGCCCCGATGCCCCGATGCCCCGATGCCCCGATGCCCCGATGCCCCGATGCCCCGATGCCCCGATGCCCCGATGCCCCGATGCCCCGATGCCCCGATGCCCCGATGCCCCGACGCCCCGATGCCCCGATGCCCCTATGCTCCGATACCCCGATGCCCCGATGCCCCGATGCCCCGATGCCCCGATGCCCCGATGCCCCGATGCCCTGATGCCCCGATGCCCCGATGCGCCGATGCCCCGATGCCCCGATGCCCTGATGCCCCGATGCTCCGATGCCCCGATGCCCCGATGCCCCGATGCCCCGATGCCCCGATGCTGATGCCGATGCCGATGCCGATGCCCTGATGCCGATGCCAATGCCGATGCCCCGATGCCCCGATGCCGATGCCGATGCCGATGCCGATGCCGATGCCGATGCCGATGCCGATGCCGATGCCGATGCCGATGCCGATGCCGATGCCGATGCCGATGCCGATGCCGATGCCGATGCCGATGCCGATGCCGATGCCGATGCCGATGCCGATGCCGATGCCGATGCCGATGCCGATGCCGATGCCGATGCCGATGCCGATGCCGATGCCGATGCCGATGCCGATGCCGATGCCGATGCCGATGCCGATGCCGATGCCGATGCCGATGCCGATGCCGATGCCGATGCCGATGCCGATGCCGATGCCGATGCCGATGCCGATGCCGATGCCGATGCCGATGCCGATGCCGATGCCGATGCCGATGCCGATGCCGATGCCGATGCCGATGCCGATGCCGATGCCGATGCCGATGCCGATGCCGATGCCGATGCCGATGCCGATGCCGATGCCGATGCCGATGCCGATGCCGATGCCGATGCCGATGCCGATGCCGATGCCGATGCCATGCCGATGCCCCGATGCCCCGATGCCCCGATGCCCCGATGCCCCGATGCCCCGATGCCCCGATGCCCCGATGCCCCGATGCCCCGATGCCCCGATGCCCCGATGCCCCGATGCCCCGATGCCCCGATGCCCCGATGCCCCGATGCCCCGATGCCCCGATGCCCCGATGCCCCGATGCCCCGATGCCCCGATGCCCCGATGCCCCGACGCCCCGATGCCCCGATGCCCCGATGCCCCGATGCCCCGATGCCCCGATGCCCCGATGCCCCGATGCCCCGATGCCCCGATGCCCCGATGCCCCGATGCCCCGATGCCCCGATGCCCCGATGCCCCGACGCCCCGATGCCCCGATGCCCCTATGCTCCGATACCCCGATGCCCCGATGCCCCGATGCCCCGATGCCCCGATGCCCCGATGCCCCGATGCCCTGATGCCCCGATGCCCCGATGCGCCGATGCCCCGATGCCCCGATGCCCTGATGCCCCGATGCTCCGATGCCCCGATGCCCCGATGCCCCGATGCCCCGATGCCCCGATGCTGATGCCGATGCCGATGCCGATGCCCTGATGCCGATGCCAATGCCGATGCCCCGATGCCCCGATGCCGATGCCGATGCCGATGCCGATGCCGATGCTGATGCCGATGCCGATGCCGATGCCGATGCCGATGCCGATGCCGATGCCGATGCCGATGCCGATGCCGATGCCGATGTTGATGCCGATGCCGATGCCGATGCTGAATCCGATGCTGATGCCGATGCCGATGCCGAAATCAGGGGGCTGCCGCCCACCGAACCCCCGTCTTAAACCGATGCACCAAAATCTGGGGGCTGCCGCCCCCTGAACCCCCATCTTAAAACAAAAATTAGGGTGCTGCCGCCCCCCGCTCCCCGGCTAAAAACAAAATCAGGCGGCTGCCGCCCCCCGAACCCCCGGCTTACAACAAAAACCCTGTACCCTAATTCTCTAACTCCCTAAATCCTGACTTCATAAACCCTGACCCCCCCGCTTTAAACGAAAAAACTAAACTGTAACCCTAAACCTTAAACCCTAACTCGCTCTGGAACCCCCCGTCAGGAAGTATGCTGGTTTGCCGGTATTGAGCTCTGGATCCCCCCTTCTTGATGTAGGTCGGTGTGCAATTAGGCCGGTATGCCGTTATTGAGCTCTGGAACACCCCCTCAGGAAGTATGCCGGATTGCCGGTATGCCGGTATTGAGCTATGGATCCCCCCTTCTAGATGTATACCGGTATGCCGGTATGTCGGTATGCCGGTATTGAGCTCTGGACCCTCCCTCCTAGATGTATACTGGTATGCCGGTATGCCGGTATGGCTGGTATTGGCAATGCCGGTATACACATGGCATTTTACCGGCACACCGGCACTTCGATGAGGGTTTACCGGCTTTCGACGACGGTGGTGGCCATGCCGGTATAAAATGAAATACCGAACTTATTTAGGGGTCAGACGGTATAACCGCCATACCGTCGCCACGTTCTCCTTTCTAAGGCTGGCCCAGCTGGTTTCGGGGTGTGCCCAATGGCGCCAAACCCTCAGTATGGGGGACCAGGGGGGCACGTGGCAATTCAAGCAACATTTTAGAATGTAAATGGACTCATGTTGGCATGAAGAACACAGAGGTGCCGCTGCCAGCCTCAACAGACCTCCAGAAAAAAAAGTTGTTTTCCAAATATTGGGTTTATTTCGAGACCACCCACGCACTCCCCCCCCACTTTGCCCCCCCATATCCCCCATCCCCCATGGGCTTAAAATATTTAAGACCAGCTATGGAAAGCTCTCGTTAAGCTCTACAACATTGGGGGATGGGGTCGATTGGGGGGCTCAGATTGGCAAAAGTCTCCGAGATATAATCAGTTTGAGACTACAGTATCATCACTGCCCGTTTATAATAAGTTGGGTGAAAGCGCCCGTCAGAAAGTCGGCGCTTTAAACTGCGGTCATCCTACTCCTCAAGCTTGCACAAGCAGTTCACAAGCAGCGCGCCCATCCTTACATGTATGGCCCCGATAGGATAGTGCTGAAGCGTGTCCAGGATTTTCAGTTCTTGGGCATCATTCAACACGAGAGTGGCAGCATGAGGAAGGCCATGCGAGGTAGAGAGGTGTCTTTCGCTACCGCATTGCACCGTGTCTGCCGCATGGCCGGCAGGGTGCACCGCAAGCATCATCTGCCTACACGCATCCGGTTGGCGTCTGTCTATGCAGCGCATGCGGCCAACTACGGTGATGTCGTGTGGGCCACCGATCACCTTAGGCCGCGGCATTGCCTGAAGAGCAAGATGCAGTCCAGCTTCCTCAAGCATCTGCGCCAGGCTACAGGGCTACCTCCGTCCGCTGCCAGTTGGGGGGTCATGAGGGAGCTGCAGATCCAGCCGTTACAGCGAAGTTGGTGGCAGCATGTACTTCGCTTCCACAACGCAGCGGTCGCACCAGCAGCATAGCAAGACAGCCCACTCATGGTGGCAGCCATGGCGGCCGACATGCACGCAGCTCCTTGTTAGGCAGGGCACCGGAGGGCGCAAATGGTGCAGTGATTTGCTAGGCGCCTTGCTGGAGCTGGAGATGTGATCAGCCGATCCCAAACTGCGTCAGACCGCAACTGACCTACAGCCGCTACTTGCCACAGAGGTGCTCGCGCTAGTTGATGCAGCATACGAGCGGGCGCAGTTGGATGTAGCTGGCAGAGGGGACCCCAGAGATCCTGCCACTGAACACAGGTCTGCGGCTGCCTATCGCACCTGGTTTCAGGCCAGTGGCCGCACCAGCCGAAGGGAATGTGCTTGCATGCGCACAAACCTAAGGTTGCGGCTCTGTGCCGTCAGCACGGCTGACACTAGAGGTCGGCGCAGTGGTCAGCAGCGTGACGGACGGTGCTGCCTACGGTGTTGGGCAAGGGGAGATGGCGAGCATGTGGATTATGCGCTGCATGTCTGCTTCCAATGCCCTAGCGTGAAGGAGAGGCTTAGGGAAATAGGTTGGGCAGGCCCCCCTGAGGGCGCCAAATACTTTCTACAGTTGTACCAAGGCAGGCTTGGATGGGAGGATCTGACTTTCGTTGAAGACATTGTGCGCTTTTGTTGAGGCCTAGATTTGTTGGTTTTCTTTGCCTCCTTGGGGCATAGGTTTGAGAGGGGCAAAGATGCTTCGGTCTGCCTTCTCCTTTTGGGGGGGGGGATATTTCTTTCTCCTTCTTTCCCTCTTACCTTCAGTTTCTTTTCTTCAAACGGGACAGTTGGGCGCCCACGCAGCCGAGTCTTTGAGCAGGGCCCAGAGGTGTAATATCATTGACAAGCAGTTCACAGATCAGTACGGGTCCTGCCCTCAGAAAGTGTAACTGTGTCGGGGGGGGCGGTTTCGGAGCGAAAAATATCTGCTAGGACTGAACCGCAGACGACTCGCAAGTCTTCAGATGGGTCAAACTGACGGTTTGGAGCGTAGTGAAAAGCCCAATAGCCGCTGGCCAAAGAGATGCTCCAGGGTAACGGGAAGCATTAGAAGCTAAAGCGGAGGTAGGGGTGGGTGGGTTCGAAAGTTAGAGGAACTTCAAGCTCAGACGTAAGAAAACAAACTTTCGGCATAAGTTTTTTCATGAGCTTAGCTCCTTTACACCCGATGAAGGGCATTAGTGTCCGATCGAGCATTTCCACTCTTTTAGACGAAGGGGGGGGCAAAAAAATAGTCAAACATCCCATAATGAAAAATGTGTGGAACGACACCTGGCTACCCCCCCCCCCCCGCCTCCGGAACCTAGTTAAACCTTAATTTCTCAGTCAAAATCAGAATTTCAGGGAGGGAGCGGGGTCAATTTCTATCAGCTCAAAAGTGCGCTTCTAATGGTGTCGATAAATGTACATGGTTCACAAATGTCAAGTGGTGAAACAAAAGAAGATACCATTGCTCTTGCTACCACCTGCCAGCTACCTATCCGCGCTAGAGACCACGAGGCTCCAGAAACGAGAGGACTCTCGCACGAGTGGCAGCACACTAGCATCTAACTTGGTCTTCTGCTTCTTGGGGAGTTCCTTGCCCACCACCCCCTCAAAATCCTCAGCGCTGATGGCATATCTCGTCACATCTGCCTCTGTCAGCTCCTGACCAGGGTGGGCTGACTCCATGTGATCTAGGAAGTGATAGCTCCACACATAAGGGCGGACGGTGCCAGCGATGCTCCTGCAGATGGTGCAAGCCACTGGTCTATTGGTGCAAGGATTGGTGGCAGAACCCCTCTCAGCTGCTGCATATGACATCTTGTACTTCAGGGGCAGCGGGACTCTAGCGTGCTGCTGGTACAGCCTTTGCCCAACTCCGTTTTGCACAGGCCTGATGTCCTGTCGTCACACACAATGCCACAGAAGCCGCATGCCTCAGCACCACTTGGCTCCAAGCTACACGCTGCTCCACATTGACGCAGCAAGATGTGCGCTCCGACGTGCAGTCGCATAGCTGGTAGCTTGATTATCTTCCCACAGCCATGCACCTTAAGGTAAAGCCTGATGGCAGGGCCTATGTTACAGGCACCTGCGCCTGCCCTCTGAAAAGTCACATACCCGACTGCTCTGGCGTTTTTCGGCAGAGCCCCCCCGGGCGGCCGAAGGTCGCGGGGGCGAAGCCCCCAGAGTCACCCCGTATCCGTTCGTCCGTCCGTCCGTCCGTCCGTCAGCCCGTTGTTTCTGGAACGTCCCTGAACCTTTATGCGCTACAGCGCAAATTAACTGGCTGTATTTATTAAGGTTATTCCTGTCAGATGTCAAAGGCCGAGGTGCAGAAATGAGAAACTCAGCTACCAAGGCTGGATCTCACAGCGGATGACGTAAGTTGTCGTCACGCTGTCCCCTGTGTCACGCGACAGGCCAACAGCTGCAGCTTCGCTTCTCTATGCGCAATTCGAAACGCATCATTGAAAGCACGCACTGAGCCAGCGATAGAGTTGTGACAAATATTTTGAAATCCTTCAACATGGCGAGGGGGTTTTCCAGGTGACCCCATCCGCACCTGCTCCTGCCCTCTGAAAAGTCACATGCCCGACTGCTCTGCCGTTTTTTTTGCTGCGTAGCAGCACCCCTGATTACTTGTCGTGCTGCACAGCAGCACCTCTGATTGCTTGTCGTGCTGCACAGCAGCACCTCTGATTACTTGTCGTGCTGCGCAGCAGCACCTCTGATCACTTGTCTTTGTCCTTTGTGCTCCTCTCTGTCTTCCCTCTTGCCTTTAGTTCCTTTCCTTCTTCCTGCCAACGAGACAGTTGGGCGCCCTCGAGGCCGAGCCTTTCTAAGCAGGGCCCAAAGGTGTATACGGTGTAACGTCATTGACTGGTGTTTTCAATGTGGAGGTTGAACGAACTATTTGTTATGCATGGCTGCGTTGAAGCTTGCAGTTCTACAATTACCAGTAACTTTGCCATAGGAACGGATTAAAAACAGAAATTTGTCCCGAGGGCAGCACATCAAAAGGATGGAAATTTCTACATGAGGGAAGGAAATGCAAATGTACGGTACTGGTGCATTTCTTGCTGTTTTTTACTTGGCCATCCATTTGTTGAGTCAAACAACCAAACTGTTTCACTAATCCGGGATAAGATGTGGCCCCAATATTACTCGGGCCAACTCTGTACACTACATTAAAAAAGTCATATTGCAGGCATCCAATCGGTTTGCGAGTGCCTGTCCCATGCATCAACTATGATTCTCCTGTTTACCCTAGACGGCATACCAACTAAAACTTCACAAATCCAGCTTGACTGGCTTCCGTCGGACCCGGCTCTGAGGTATGATCAAAGTATTGCACCCTTGACCCGCACGCGGCTCGTCCATATCCTGGACAGCACCATTGGGGCCCGCGCCACCAGAAGGGACTGAACGGTACGCGCCAATCTCAGGCACAGAGGAAACCGCGGCAATAGAAGGGAAAGATGTGTCCATGTGAGAGTGAGGAGCAGAAGATCCCGCCGGTCTAAGGCGAGGGACAACAACGCCTGCACCTACAACAAGGGCAGAGGGGCCTGCCCCAACAGAGGGAACGACAGCACCCACACTCATACCAGGGACAGAAGTGCCCACCTGTCCAACATCCCTTTCACCTTCTTCAACCAGCTGAGGGAGGGAGGCACTCTCCTCTTTCTCTTTCCTCTTTCTCTTTTGGCTTTGAGCGGCTTTAGCTTTAGCAACAACCACGTGAGGCGCAGCTCTTGGAGGCACCTTGTTGCTCTGAGGTACCTCTGTATTAGAGGTCACCTCTGCGTTCGCAGGCACCTCTGTGTTCGACGGCACCTTGGTGCTCGGAGGCGCCTTGGAGGGCTCTTTATTCGTGTGCACCTTCTTGAGACTTCTTTCTCCAGGGACGTACGTCTGCTAGGAAAGGGTCATAAATTAATGCACTCACAGTGACAAGACAGGTCACGTCGAACTCCAGTTAACGTAAACATGGCACAGGGCAATGATCTATTTTTGTGGGAGGACAAGCATGATGGGACTTGATGATGAACCATTTTCTGTGAATGGTCCCATCTCGGTATGCAGCTCTTAAGGCAAAACAACAAAACGTTGCCACCCAGATTTTCTGGAAACCATTACAACTTCTTACCAGCCCGAATTTCTTCATGCCATTCCAGATCCGTAGGCACATCTCATCGGTGCGGCCTGGGAACGCCTTCGCAACCTGTGAAAGCAATACAAGTTTAGGGGTCTAAGGCCCACCACCAACAATAGGGCCCATTTCTTTGGCCCATGCCAGGAACGAGACCTGACTAAATAAAGGGATCCCTTAGGATTCTCCCTTAGGATTCTCCCTTGGGATTCTCCCTTAGGATTCTCCCTTAGGATTCTCCCTTAGGATTCTCCCTTAGGATTCTCCCTTAGGATTCTCCCTTAGGATTCCCACTAAAGGGATCCCTTAGGATTCCCTACAAGTGGCTCGTTATTAATGAATCGTACGGCCCTGTCCATCCATCATGTACATATGCCACTTGAAGCATGCAGCCATGCTCATCTATCAGAGTTGATACATGCCTCAGAGAGGCTGCATTTGCTTCCACTTAATCTACAACCCCATAGCCAAAAGCCTACATCCAAGCCTCACCTCCTTCCAGATGATCCTCCCTTCGTGTGCTTTTTCATGCCCCTCGCACAGCACGCGTAGCTCTTCCAGCTGCTCCTGAGAGAAGGGCTGCGGTGCCAAGGATGTAAGGAACACAACATTCCAGTAGACAGCTCAAACACCAGTATTAGTGAGTTGATACGAGATACAACGATAAGCCCTGAGGCTTGGATTGAGGAAGCCACCCGTTCGGCCATAGCAATAGGTAAGCTACTATGCAACATTTACAGATTTACCCGGGCTTCCCGCTCCTTCCTTGGTGGCTGGTGCGCTTTTGGTGGTGGCGTGCGTTGCCCTAGCTGGCTACCTATGTGTGTACATCTTTTCGACCCAGTGGACTGCATACTTGTGCAACTTGTTGCCATATTAATCAGCCCTGGTTGTGTTGGTCTCGAATGTCTGCTTCAGCGTTTTTACTAGGGAGGTGGGGATTGAGCCGCACCTTCCCAACGTGATGGGGTCATAGTGCACCAATGCGTAGCTCGCTTGCTTTAGTTCGTGGACGAGGGCCTCGTTCTGTTCCCTTTCTCCGCGTTTTTGTTTGCGTGATCTATGTCGTTGCAATAGCCAACTTCTATGACGTGGACTCTGAAGTCGAATGGCGATTGGATCTGGTACGTCGTCGGTAGATCCGATCGTGTCGCTCGGCTTGAGGCCTTCGATTATCAGTATGTCCGGGCGCATCTTCTTCCTGTTGCTCTCCTGGTTTAAGAGCTCCTCTAGTCTCAGTACCTGTCTTTCTAGTGGGAATCCAAGCCGGGAGACGCTTGCATGAATCCCTGGTGGGAGGTCTTTCTCAGCTCTGGCGTCCATAGTCGTGTAGAAATCACCGAGTGGGCTCTTCGCGATCGCCTTCTGGATGAGGAGGACGCCTTGGTCGTGTCTCGCGATTTCATTGCGACGGCCTCGGGGTGTTTGCACCCTCTAAGGATGTGGCTGGCGGAGTCAGCCTCCCCACAGAGTGGGCAGTTCGGAGTATCTAGGTGGAACATGAAGGTGAGCTTCCTGTTCCACATCTGGCCCCACCGGGCCTTCAAGGTGAGCATGAATTGGCCCCATTTGATCGCTGGGTTCATCCACATGTGGGTACTACTCTTCTTGTGCATGGCGGGTAGCGCCTTTGCCCATGCCTTGCCATAGACCCCAGTGTTTGTGAATTGGCTGCCTGAGTGGCTATTAGTGATTGTCTTTTTTAGTCCTGCCTAGGAGGCATGAGACGTAAACGGGTCGGGCGCATGTTGGCCAGTGGCCGTCCCTGGGTTTTATTTTGGTGTGTGTTGCACCCACACTCTTTTCAAGTATGGGTCGTTCTCGCTTTGATTGGTGTTTCTAGGGCCGTTGGGTTTTATTGCTACAATGCCAGCTACCCTGTTAACTTCCTCATTGACAGCTACCCTGTGTGGGATCTGACCTTGTAGATGTATGTCTTTCCTCTACTTTCCGCTCTCACACGTAGTGCGTCTAGGATATTGGTGAGTAGGCCAAAGTGCTTGCTCTCAGACAAGGTCCATGGGGCGTCGAGGATTCTCGTAATCATGCTGATGGAGCATGCGCTATCCGTGTAGAGGTGGATATCCGAGATATAAATATCGCATACACGTAAACATATTTCAAAGAGACAAAGATCACAGTAGCAGACACCATTATCCTATCACCGGTTTCATGGGCATTGCACCCGCAAACCGCTGGCGGTGTACAAATGCATAAGAGAAGGCAGGCCCTGCTGTCCCCCTGTGGATTGTCACCCAGGTAACATTTGTCCACTCACCTAACATGGAGGCATAGAGCAACGCTGCCATACTGTGAGCAAGGCAACGCGTGCTGTTTCAAAACCTGGACCGTACCTTCCGTGCCAGGTCTGGGCTGAGTACGTTGTAAAAGCGCTCGCGACATTGCTGAGGAGTGCGGGTGCGCACCATCGCCGACACCAACGGCCATTTCTTCCTGACCTCTAGCACTGCCTGCACAGAGATTAATGCCAGCACACGAATGAGGATCATACATGACCCAGGCACTTCCATATGAACCCAACACACGCAAGCTGACCCCTCATATAGAGTATACACGCCCCAGGCCCCTCATATGGATCATGCACTCTGAACCAAACATTGTTGCACCCGTTTGTCTCACCAAGACCATGTCCTCAACTGTTGCACCGGCAACTTCTCCTTTGCGTCCCAGCAGCCCAGGTTGTGGATGTCCTTATTTAACCCAACCCTCCAGGCCCTTCCTCCCCTTCGACTGATCCCCTATCCTCACCTGCTGCAGCCGTTCATCTTCCTTGGGATCCCAGCGGCCGAGGTTGCGGTCGTGCTTCCGCTGCGTCTGGCCATGCCAGCGGTCGCGTAGCTGATGCCTGTCAAACTTGCCGCCCATCTCTGCAGAGATTTTCTGCAGAGGTTTACAAAGGATTGATTTGAAATTCAAAGTCCGCGGCTACACCCTCAGCATACAGGAGTGGGGGGATGCAAGGGGCTGTAGGTCAAGCTAGGCACACCTGCCCCAGTCATCCCATTGGACATCTTCGATAGAGGTCCGAGCTGCGAGGGATTGGAACTGTGGTGCTTTCAGGGCTCTGCAGCGGCCCTCCACCTTCATCAGGGACAGTCAAGCCGTTCAACAGCTCGAGCCAATCTCAGTGGAGGTAAGCTGCAAATGCCAGGACATCAGTCTTTGGATAAGCGAGCACAAGACCACCACCAATGGGACAGCCTGTACTGGGCCGATGGGAACCAAACCGGCAAACCCTGACCGGTCTACGGCCTGTGGCCTAAGCAACAGGTGCCTTGCTGCAGAAGGCCTTGCCCACTGCAGGTCGGGTTGTAACTCCAGTGTAGGTACAGGAGCTAAACACTGGTCAGCGCGTCACTGGCGGCTGGCGGACCGGACCGTCACTCAAGCTGCTGCTCCTAAGGCAAAGAACGGTTTGTGTGCTCTGACCCCACCACCTATGGCAGGCCACTGATCCGCTAGCAAAGGTCTGACAGGTACCCACCATGACTAGCCTGCAGTCGGCCCCCCCAGCTAGCTGTCAGAATCAGGCCATGATTGAGCTATATTGTGGCAGAACCACCCAAACACAAACAGTGGCTACCACCCCGTAATCAAACTATAACGCCCCGAACACAAATGGTGGCTACCACCCTACCACCATCCTAAGACAAAAGAGCTGAATCCTGTCAGAACCACCCTAAAGCAAACAGTGGCCGCCACGCCGCACACAGGAGCAAATGCACCACACACTCAAACACTCATATCCCAATGTAGACATGGTGTGCCATGAAGCGGAACCATTTCCTAAGGTGCACGTCGGCCACCCAGGTCCATATAATAAAACAAATGTCCTTCTACCCGCCCCGTCCTCACCACCCAGCATGTGCCATGGCTCGCAACCATCTTCTGAAGCTGCTCATCATCCTCCCGAGTCCATTGCATGCGGCTGCGGACGTGCTCAGGCCGATTGACCTTGAGGTAGTGTTGCAGGCACTGGGCCGCAGAGCGACCGTGACCCAACTCCGCCGCAACAGCTTCCCACTGCATACCGTAGTGGTATAACTTAAATTGGTGTGGTGATATAAGTTTGGTTGAAGAGAATGAACAAAAAAGCATAACATGGTGATATAAGTTTTGATTTAGGTCTTGGCAAACAAAGCACAAGGGCGGGAGGGGTGGCTCCAGGGCTCGACAAACCGGTCGGTTCCCGGACAGAATCCGCGAAATTAATTATTTATTGGCCTGCGCAGACATAGCTGCGCGCTTATAAGAATTTAAAAATCGCCGCGGAGTTTAGTCAGGTTTCGTCGTAATTGCTGCGCGAAGTGTCAGTCAGGTGTCTGTTGTACCTGCTGGGCGGCATTAAATTAAATGAAGTGCACAAAATTTCGTCGTTGCGCAGCCAGTTTTTTTTGTATTTTGCTGTGCGACTTTTTTTTGCTGCGCAGACCCTAGGTCGTTTCTCGGTATCAATAAAGGAAAATATCTTTTAGTTGCCAAACACGGGCAAACCTAGTGGTGAAACCTGCCAAGATAGACTTACACCAGGATTGACTTCACTTGTATAACTGGACTTCATCCGGGTTTTCCTCTCCACTAGAGTACCGGGAAATTAATCCTGGATTGACTCAACTATCGCACATGGAGCTTGGCCTAATCCAGGATTTCTTCCCTGAAAACAGAGCAAAAGCCGGATAAAAGGGGGGAGTGCAGTTGTTACAGTCAGAAATCCTTTTTATTTAACGAACTTGGTCGATTGGTCGATTTTGTTACTGACAGCCCATTTCTGACTGACTCCGGGAAAGTTCCGGGATGCTTGCATGCCCTACATTTACCCTGGAAATCATTTCCCCCCCCGGGGACCCCCCCTCCCTGAAAAAATTCCGGGGTGGTGGCATTGTCCACCAGTCATGACCCTTCGAAAGTTCGGATCGTCACGTTGATATAGCACACGCCTCACATTAGTTTCTTCACATGGTTCATCTGAGCGACGTTGTGTGGACAGGGTGTAGGGGAGGTGATCGTTTCAACGATCTTGGAGCCGATCTTGGGCAAAGGACGCATTTGACAGGCTCAAGATGCGCAGGTTTGACCAAATGGTTTGAAGAGCAGCTTTGCAAATCATGCCAATGCCAAATCTTCTTGCTTGGCATTGGAGCTCGGAAAATTCAAATGTGCGCGCCATAAGCAATACAGAACAAGGGAATCGCTAGATTCTGTCTCACGCGATCAATCGGAAATGACCACCCCGGAATGTTTCCGGGATCCATCGATCAATTTGCCTGCTATTATTTCCGGGGTCAGTCGTAAACGGGCTGTTACTCGTACCGAAACCCAACATAAACCATGAAAACAAATGAATTTGCCCGAAACCCTGACAAAGCCGCCAACACAGACCGTAGCGCCATACACCGCTCAAGTACTGGTAGTAGTAGCGTATATGCTAGTACGCTGCCTTCGCAACAAAAAGCTGCCGATGAGCTGATGAATCCACCAAGACCAGCAGCGACATCTCACGTCACAGCACTTTCATCTAACAGAGCCGCTCGATCGATGTCTATCTGGACGTTGAGATGATCTTAGAGCGGCCCCGCCCCCTTCCCCCAGACGAATGAGAAAACAAGGGCCAGTCTCAGAAAGACGCCGGCCTCTTCATCTCGACACTACCTGGACCTCCCACTCGCCCAAGTGATCCAGCGGGGGCCAAGAATCTGGTGGCTCCTGGAGGGGCGCGCCCAGCAGCCCTTCAGCGGAACAGCAAGCGTGGGCCATACTTCAACTGGACCCGCTTCATCGAAATCTTGTCTATGTCACATAAATGACAAAACGAACCATTGATTGCTAGTTAGAGTGGTTTTGGAGAAAGAAAGAACCAGTGATCGTAAACATTTCCAGGTTCCGAACCCGGTGCCGAACAGAAAAATGAACCGATAGAACGAATCCCGTCATTACGCAATAACACCACCATTCTGATCGATGGAGGAACCAGTTTCCTCCATGAAAGAACTTTTCCTCCATCAAATCTCGCGGAACAGGTGTGGAGGAACAGATGGAGGAACTATCAAAATGGTGGAGGAACGCTGTAGTTTCAGCGAAGGGGGGGCGGAAACTTTTGAACTACCGTAAAACGCGGTAGACCTCGATCAAAATTAATTAATGATTGGTGTGCTCGGACCTGGATGCGCGCTAATATTAATTCAAAAATCTCCGCTGCGCGGTGTGTCAGCCAGGTGATAATATTTCCATACCTGATGCGCCGCGCTAAATTGAATGCTTTGCAAGAATTCTGCCACTGCGCGTCCGTTTTTAACTGTTTTTTTGGCAACGCGGAGAAAATGTATATTCTATTTTGGGGGTTTGCGGACTACCGGTATCTGGTTTTACGGTACCAACTTTTTCCAGCGTGGCAAGGAGAGTTTTCCTGTAACTTTTGATGTCGGCCGAGTGATTTAGCGTGGCCAGGGGCGGGAAAGCTGTCTCTTCTCTGCAGGAAAGAGCGTTGCGATGATCTCCCGTACATAGATTCAGATGTCGCCGTTCTTCCTCCATCGCACGCCTTGTGGGACAGTGCTGGAGGAACTTTTGGGGGAACTTTCGAGAACTTTCGTGGTTTTCCTCCACTCTTGTTTCCTTCATCAATCAGAATTGTTCTGTCAGCAGGCTTTCAGACAAAAACGAAATTAGAATAAAGCGGATTCCGACTGATACGACGGTATATGAATGTCTTCCGGCTGGGGTGATTTTGGCATCCTGGCTCATCCACTGTCTAAACGCCCGCGGCCACTCCCCTTGCAAGACATGTGTCCAGGTAATAAAAAAGCTAAGACGTTGCTCGTGCTATGAGGCTCGTGTCACGATGGACGGAACTTCAAAGGGGAGTTCAGAAGCAATTCAGCTTCATACGGCCACCCACCAGCAGGTCAAAGATTTCCCAGTAGTGGCATCCTTGCGGCCCACGCAAGGTGACCTGGTGTGGGGGAAAAAGCTACAGTTCACTCGGAGCATACCCCTATCGATCACACACTGCTCAATGCGGCCGGGTTTAAAGCACGCACCCCTGACCATGTGGCTGATGTGCTGCTTAAGTCACATTTTAAGGAACATAGCCGCTTTCACGCACATGTCACCCTTTGAGCCAGACCGACAGCGTGCTAGACTTGGCCCTCTCCCCCACACTCCAGGCGAGTACACTCAAACAAAACAGCCCATGGCATGCAGCAGACCCCCCCACTGCCCACTCACATTACGCCCCCTATGTTTGATGGCCAGCGTGCTGAGCTTGGCACTCTCCTCCAGGGACCACTCGAGCAGCGGGGACATGAAGTGGTTGTAGAAGATGCGGCAGTCATTCGGCTCCCGGTCCTTGACAAAGGAGAGGGACACGCGCCGCCACTGCTCGGCACTGAAGCGGCACACAAGCTCCTGGGCCTCACGCGACTCTGGAGTGACAGCCTGAAAAAGGGCACAGTCACATGTTACAGCCGGATCAAGACAAGGCCAGGTCATTGGCCAGATGCTCCTAAGCCCACCTTATAGCAAAGAATCTGCATACCAGCTCCTGGGCCTAACATGCTTAGATGTTACCGCGTGATGAGGAAAAACTCTGATGATTTTGCCCGACAGGGTTTGACCTGGATTGATGGCCTCATAAGGCATGGCTGGCTGTTTCAGCCTGAAGAAGGGCACGTCCAGATGTGACAGCACGCCCAGGGAATCAGGGAATCGGGAATGGCCGGATATTTGAGGTAGCCGGATATTTCAAGCAGCTGGGTATTTCAACCTAACACAGCACTGCTGCGTGATTCAGCCTGACCAGCGACACAGCCAGGCAGGAGGGGAAGGTGCTGAACATGCCGCAGAAAAACAGCAAAATAAAAAAGGTCAAATGGACACCTGCGGCAGGCCATGTGTTGCCAGTGGCAACAGGATTGGCTGGATGGTCTAGGGTTGGGGTTTGGGATTATGGGTTGTGGTGCACTGTCGCTGCATGCAGCATATTCCATGCGGGTGCCCCACCCTACTGACTTCCAATTCAGAGGGCGGACAGTCCAGCAGTATGCAGCATTCACTATCTTCCGGCGTTCACTTGAGGGTGCTTTGGCTCCCTACCAGCCTACAAAAGGAAGGCATGATGCAACAAGGTGCCTGACCCTGAGGCTTCCGGCCGGAGGCTGTTCAAGGACATGTCCTTTTGTGGCCAACCACAGGCCCCCGGAACTTTGTCTTAAGCACTGTCAACCAATCTGATGCACACAAAGCACACCACTAATGCAAACCACTCTAAGCACTCTGATGCAAACCACATTGAGCACACTAAGCACACCACACTAAGCACACTGATGCACACCACATTGAGCACACTAAGCACACCACACTAAGCACACTGATGCACACCACATTGAGCACACTAAGCACACCACACTAAGCACACTGATGCACACCACATTGAGCACACTAAGCACACCACACTAAGCACACTGATGCACACCACATTGAGCACACTAAGCACACCACACTAAGCTCACTGATGCACACCACATTGAGCACACTAAGCACACCACACTAAGCACACTGATGCACACCACATTGAGCACACTAAGCACACCACACTAAGCACACTGATGCACACCACATTGAGCACACTAAGCACACCACACTAAGCACACTGATGCACACCACATTTAAGCACACCACACTGAACACACCACACTAAGCACACCACACTAAGCACACTGATGCACACCACTATAAGCACACTGATGCACACCACTCTAAGCACACTTATGCAAACCACATTTAAGCACACGAAGCTGCCCACACTAAGCACACTGATGCACACCACATTAAGCACACCACACTGAGCACACCACACTGAGCACACCACACTAAGCACACCACACTAAGCACACTGATGCACACCACATTGAGCACACCACACTGAGCACACCACACTGAGCACACCACACTGAGCACACCACACTAAGCACACCACACTAAGCACACCACGCTAAGCACACTGATGCACACCACATGAAGCACAGGAAGCACACCACGCTAAGCACACTGATGCACACCACATTGAGCACACTAAGCACACCACACTAAGCACACTGATGCACACCACATTGAGCACACTAAGCACACCACACTAAGCACACTGATGCACACCACATTACGCACACCACACTCAGCACATCACACTAAGCACACTGATGCACACCACATTAAGCACACTGATGCTAACCACATTGGGCACACTAAGCACACCACTCTAAGCACACTGATGCAAACCACATTAAGCACACTCAGCACACCACACTAAGCACACTAATGCAAACCACATTGGGCACACTAAGCACACCACACTAAGCACACTGATGCACTCTGAAGTAAGCACTGGCTGTCTCCTCGTACCTTGATTCGCTCAAACTCTGCGTCAAGTGTCTCGCGCGTGCCTGGCGCTCCCCGCAACACCTGTTCCGTGAGCATCTGCCGGACCTCTGTCAGCACACCGAGCCTAAGCTGCTCGACCAGCGACTTGCACCACCGTGTTCGCTCGAACGTGGTCGGCAGGCGTGATAGCACCCCCGCCAGAGCTGTGGAGTCCGGGTTTGGTGCAGGCGTCAGGCCGTTCATGCGCCAGAACCGGGATGTGGTCGTGTGCGGGCGATGGCTGCTGGCGGATTGGTTCATTCGCAGCAGCGGGTCTGCGGAGAGCAGACGAGGGGTCAGTGTATGTGCGGGGGGACTGAGCCGGTGGATGCGCTAGGACTGAGACAGGGGTGTGTGCAGGCCATTGCCCCTCGCGGCTTGGTTCATAGTTGATAGATGTAGACCATCTTCTCGGCGGTGGAGATTCCCAGCCATCTCCCCCCAGATGGTTCAGGCAGATTATGCCCGCGTTGTTGGAGTTTTAAACTAGTGTGATTTAGTTAAACTGGAGCAGGGCATCAGAGGAAGTCTGCCAATCAGAGTGGTGAAGCTGGAGCCTGCGATTGAGGTTTGTGCATAGGCCTTCCTGATAACAAACTAGGAACGAATATTCTGAGAAAGAAATAAAGAGAAAAGCTAAAACGCATGATGTTTGAGGCAGACCGACTGTACATAATGCAAGCTGATATGAGGAAGCGCGGACATCAGCATACGTAAGCCTTATGTAAGTTTGTATACAACCAACTATAATGCTGCCCGTACTGCAATATGCAGCAATGGATTTTTAGCAACCAATTTACAGCGGCAGATTAATAGCAACCGATTTGTTGCGAGCAAACGTGGGTAGGCCATCTTAACATAGCATAGAATATTCTTGAGTCCTTTTGAAGCCATATCAAGGCCTCAGTGTGTGGAGGCTTGGCACATCCATCCCTGCTGCATGGGACCCAGGCCGTAGGCCCATCAGAATTTGGTCCACATTGGCCCTGAGGTGGCTGCTTAGCAGCCTGACGCAGGTGGCTGGGTCTGCACTGAAGTAGATTGCTCGGCATGGGCCAAGCGGACTTTGAGGAAAAGAAGATTTCAAAGACATATTCATACATGCTGCCGTCCAATGGCACACACATGCCTCTATGCATGCCTGCTTGTCGGGATGCAGTGATCTGACCCAGGCAGTGGCAGCACGCACAGCTCATTGACGTTTTGGATGACAGATTCACAATTAATTGCTTTGATTGCTTGATATCTTGGTTCGTATACCGATAGCATAGTTTGACTGGCTGATATATTTGAGGGGGAAATATTTCCCAAGGTTCACCGGTAGCCCAAAGTACCGTTAGCTAAATTGCCACGAATTGCTTCAGTACGCCAATATACCAATACCAGAATACCAGTTGCTTCATTTGTTATCCTCCATGCAAGTAGTGTGTTCTACGCTTACAACGCAGCTACTTATTTCAAGACGCTGCAGCTACAATTCAGCTAAACCACGGCCAAGTGCAGCAGATACCTGTCCCTCAGCCTTTCGCAAAAGGCTGTAGGTGGTTGCGTCAACTTTGTAACAACAACACTGAACCCTAAAATAGGCTTTAGGCTGGTCATGCTTTGGTCCCACCGGCGCAGTCGTGACCCCACCCACCTTTGAGGCGAACGTGGTCTGGCGCGCATGTTGAGAAACACTGCTTCAAGACGCAGCCACACAGCCATGGCGAGGAGGTCTCCAGACACTTGAACCAATGTTAAGTTATTGCTGGTGCTGGCTGCCCAGCTGCCCACTTAATAAAGGTGATGTGGCAGGCTGCCCTGAAATAAAGACTGGCTGATGTCCAGGCAGGAAGCTCTCCCTGTCTAATGCCAAGTGGGGGCCGGACAACCACTCAACTAGGGACCAGGCGTAGGTTGAAGGGTTGAACCTTTAATCCTACGCAGACTCCTTACCACCTGATGCCAGGTAATTATTGGAGTAACTTGGGTTTTAGTGCACCGGCTTGAGGGTACAGGGTTTTTAGTACAGGGTTTCTAGTACAGGGTTAAGGGTACCGGGTTAAGTGTACCGGGTTGAGGGAACAGGGTTAAGGGTGCAGGGATTAGGGTGCAGGGTTAAGGGTGTGGGCAACAACCGGACGTCCGGCCGTGTGTGAGGCATCTAGAGACCGGCCCTCGACTCTCTCCAGACTCCCTACCTGATGCCGATGTCTTGCTGGAGGACTGGTCGGCCAGCTGCTTCAGGGCCGTATCATCTTGCCAGTTGCGGTGGATAAGCCGCTCCACCTGCTCGCAAGGAACAAGGAAGCAGCGGCAGAGGTAAAGAAATAAAACAGGGTTCTACCAGTACTGCTTATACTCCATCAGCACCGTGCCATCTTGCCCTTCCGGTTGGTATACTGCTCCACCTGTGTGAGGCACACAGTCAAGGATGTTGGAAGTGCAAGCCAAGCCACCTTTGGGGGGCTGCTGGGTAGCCTCCGCTGGTTAGATGAGGATTAAACCTTGACCGGCCCACAGCTGTTGGCCCAAGTAGTGCACGGCTTATTGCACCGAGCCCCCCAGGTTAACAGCCATAGGCTGCTTTGTTGCAGAATTGAAGCTGAAACAATAAGCATTGATGCAAAGAACAGAAACATAGACATTACAATATAAAACGAAAAGTGATGCTTGTATGTCAGCCCAGCCCCCAGAATCCTGGAGGACAGTCATGCAATTCAGGCATCCCTTCATACCCTATCTACGACAGCCCTCACCCTTCCCTGCAACTCTCGTTTCATACCATCAGTTAATGCTTCAGCTTCACACCTTGATTCAACCTTTCATACCTTGTCTAGGACAGCCCTCAACTTCTCCTGCAGCTCTCTGTTCTTCTCTAAGGCCTCAAAAAGATTTGTCAGCCTTGTCCCCTGCACGTGCATCGGTTCAGGAAGCCGGGCACAACGGACTCTGGTTGATAACACGATGTTTCAGCTGCAATTCAGCTACATCATGACCTATGGCCACAAAGGTCAGGTGCACCAAGCCCTGCTACTTGCACACCGATTGGGGTATGGTCAAGGTCTTGCCCCCGTTGGCCCAGTGGCAGTGGCCCATTAGCCTGCCAGGCCTGGTCTCGTGTGAACCAAAATATACTTTGGCAAAACCCCAAAGTAAATGCAGTCCTTTGAAGGCATGGAAGTATGTCGATTGACGGAGGCATGGAAGTATGAAGGCATGGAAGTATGAAGGCATGGAAACAAGGAAGCAGAATGCTGATGGTTGCAGGCAATGGAAGTAACCCAGCTGAAGGCGGCTCGATGCTCCAGGAAACACACAAAGGTTTGTACTTGTGAGCGGTTTTGTTTCATCTCTGGGGCAAATTGATCCCCCGGCTAGCAGCAGGCTGATGGTGGCCCCATTAAATAACACACCCATGTTAGACCCTCCTAGTTGAATCTACTTACCGGGACGAGATGTTCCCCCGGTAGTAGACGGATGGATCCCGCATCGGAGGGTCCCGCATCTCCTGGTCACACCCACAGGAGAAAGGCGCTTGTAGTTGGTGATGGTACAGTGCTCCAGTCCCAGCCCGCACTCATCATCAAGTCAAACGAAAGTTTATTAAACCCATATTTGTGTGTAGTGGTAGGTGCAGGTCCACGGCATAAAATGCCCTAAGTTCCAAGACTCTCCAAGATGTTGGTGTCCCCTTATACGCGTCATCGCGTATATGCGCATTTATATCAGTCAAGTATTCGGTGTCAGCCCGATTCATGTCACCACCATACGATAGGAATTGTTGCAATGCTTCACGGCTGGCTAACAGGCCTTTCGATGCATGCCCCTCAACGACTTCAGCCCCAACCCCCTCTTCCAGGCATGTCTCCCACATGACAAATTGTATCCCTGCCGCGCATTGATGACAAAGCTATCTATTTCCCAGGCAAGCCCATATGTTTTTCGAGGCGCCACTGAGGCTTGATCATCTCTTAGCTACCTTAATAAACATATCGCACAAATACTGCTTCATTGCCGATGTGACCGAGCTTCATCTGCAGTTCAGGTATAACGAGGCCAATAGCCGAGGGGACCTTGCGCCGCAATCCCTTCTGACTGAGCTAGCGGGCAAGGGTAGATCTAGATGTTGACGACGTTGGCCCAGAAGTGTCTGTCCGGAGGCCCCCCCTTCAGGTGCCCTGGCATACAATCCAGTAGGCACTTGGGCAGTAGTATTGTGGTGTTCAGCGACTACACTTAACCCAAGGCCTGGGGTCCAAGCTTGCTGCTGGAGAAGCAGCAGGCACCTTCCTGCACCAGGCCTTAACCCTTTCGACCGTAAACCGCGATTTCGCTGAAGTTAAGCCAACGCACGCCGCATTTCCCACTTTCAGCGACCCTCACATAGAGGGTTCTATCTCACCTGCTTGTTCCTCCTCTGAATCGTCCAGCAGGTCGCTCCTATCTAGCTCATTGAGCGGGTCCGAGGGAAGGTCGGAATATGCATCTGACCGGGCGCCTGATCCCCCCTGATCTTGCACTTCTCCATCCTCGATTTCCTGAGCGATGCACAGAACATATTATAGGGAATGAGGGGAAGTTTTGTCATGCATTACCCCCAAGCTATCTTCCGCTTGGATTTCACAAAGTATGAGGCTGGCCGCCCAACCCCAGAAAACCTGATGCGCAAACACAGAGAAACAGCCCGGTTGCACTTGTGGCCCTCGTCAAAAGCAGAGAAAAGGCGAGCAGGAACAGGAAAGGCACACGACTAACAACACTCACACGGCCGTAATAACTCATGCGTAAAAACAATGCATGGTTCGTGCAGTCATGAAGATGCCATAGGCCATGCACGCATGCATGAGTGCATGCAATAATGGGTGCGTCTTTCCCTCATGTGTGAGTCTTCCCCTCATGCGTGTTTTAGCCACTCATGCGTGTGTCATGCACCCACATGGACCACCACATGACAACTAGCTACCACATCTTCCCATTAGCTCAGTTCACTACAAAACAGAAGAACCAACCGGGGATTCATTTGTGTTGTGATCAAAGGGATCAAGAGATCTTACGTCTTGGTCGACTTCATCTGCTCCAAAATTCTCCGGGGCCGAGGCCGACAGATCCTCGAGGTCATCGTCATCATCATACTCGTCGCACAGCACCTCTTCAAAGGCTCCATCAACGCCCAATCCCTCTAAGCCAGGCACCATGGAGGCTATGGCTTTCAGGTGATTCATCTCGGCGCATATCTTAGCGCAGCTCAGGTCAGCAGCAGCTGCAGCGTTAAAAATTTTAGAGAACAGCAAAATATTAGCGTAAAACCTAAATCAGTTACCCAAGCCGAGAATCGAAAAGTGCGGAACATGACTGCCAAACCCTGCCGCCACATGTTTATGTCATCGGCAGACGCAACCTGTGCATTTGCGATCGCTTCATCATGGCGGAAGATTTGCAAATCCTTGTTAAGTTTGTGACCAAGCTTCCCAAGGAGTTACGAGTGCAGAATGCCCCAGTGGTGAGGTGCTAGGCCTAGCGAGAGGCCTCTCGCCCAAGAGTGTGAATTGTGCACCTATCCTCAGGATGGTTACCATGCACTCTCATGAATGCATTATTTGCATTATGTACGTCATTTCTATAGGCTTCAATAGAACGCAGAGTGACATGTCGTGTTATTCAAGCCATCATCCGGCGTTGTCGTCTCTTTCTTAACCATGCACCTCTTTCGCCCTCATCCAGGCCGTGCCGTCAAATCTGAAGCGCCTTGGTCTGTCTCAAATTATCAACCATCTCCTGAACCTAGGCAAGTCAGTGCTTCCGGTGGCTGCATGCGATCTTCAACCACCCCCGCTCCCCATGCATCTCTGGTTTGCATGCGACGGGATGTGCAGATACTCTCATTGGACATCAGTCTTTCAGGCATGCACGTTCAAGCATCCCATCATGCCTTATTCGGTGCATACCTTAGTCTCAAGCGTATTACAATGATTCAAATAGCATTAATGCTTAAAACTACACTTTTTATTTTTAATGATTCAGAGGTGGAAAACACTGAGTATAAAATACTCTCCCCCTTGATTTCGTTGCATCCATGAGAACTGCCATGACATTGGAATACGTCAACAGCCGCGGTATGTGAAAGCACGCTATTCATTCACTGGTGCGCTAAATGGGGCATTGGATATTGTAGATTTGCTCTCCATTATCAACGTTGCGTAAGGATGAGGTATCCATTCATAACCTGTTTGTTGAGCATCATCGCCAGTGTCCTGCTGGGGACCAAGCCATGAGCAGCCTGGGACCAGGCAGCAGGCCTCGCTCCACCAACCCTCACAGCTGAAGGATATATGTTGGGGACCAAGCCATGAGCGGCCTGGGCCGGGAGCCGGGGCAGCAGGGCTCGCCCACCAAGCCCTCCTGGCTGGAGGATGTTAGGGACCTGATATATATAATATATATTTATGTAAGTAAATTGATGTAAATTAGCTGTGTCGTCCAATTCCCTCCTTTGCACGTGTCTCCACGCAGAACCACCCAGACCGTTTGATTTCATCGTCGATGAGCAGCTCCTACGAAAAAGTTTGCAAGAGCACCTACTAGACAACCAGCTATCCACGGTAACCTGCACTTGCTTGCTTATCAATTTGTTATCCTCCATGGTGCTTGCTGTCCTACAGAGCTTGTGTGCACCCTTGAGCATCCCGGGAGTGCTGCCTGTTTCACTGCCCTGTGCTTATGGGGCCACTGGCTGTATCCTCTGTCGCAGTCCTAGCTTGCTGACAGCCCAAACCAGATTGCGGGCACTTGCACCATTTATTACTTCATTATGTGCGATGCTGGGCTAGAGTGCTGGACAAGAGAGAAGAACTCCTGCATGTCACAGGAAGCAACCCTTGTCATCGAGTACATTCCGGCTGTTGTGCTGCCCAAGCACAAGCAATCGAGTCCACATGACGACTGGTAAGCGCCATGCTAATTACTAGTACAACACACTGGCTAGGACGATGTACACGACAGTACAACACATAGACTAGGACGATGTCCATGTCAGTACAACACTGGCTAGCACGATGTACAGGTCATGTATGGCTGGGGTAAGGTTGACAATGATAATGGACCATGCATCCTCATTTCCCCGCCACGACTTCATCCATGCCTTGACTTCCCCATACAAAGGCTGGCTTGCTCCAATCTGATTGATGGGGGATAAAGCATCCGTGCTTATCTCTGCGCAACATTTGACCTGCGGTAGGCCGCTGGGCTGCCCAAACTGGGCCGATGGGGACTAAACTTTGACTGGTTTATGCCGGAGGCAGTGGCATCACGGATTGACACTTCATGCCCCCTTGGTCTTGGGCAGTGATTTAGCTGCATTGTATTCAGACTGCCCTCCTGATGCATGCGTTACGTTTTTAAGGGTGAGCTGCGTGGATGCCTTATCAGCATCCAGCGTCGTCTCGGGGAGCTACGACGGAAATGTGCGGATATGGAATGGTGAGCCAAATGGGTTTATTTAGCCTCTTCATGCAGAAGGGGTGGATCAAGCCTCCCCGTGCATCATCCATCGCACATGGGGTGGTTCATGCAACCCCTTCCATATGGGGTACATCAAGCTTTCCCCCAGCTCTTTCTGGTGACCTCCAATACCAGGCGCTGCCACGAGCCATCTGTGTTGTACCTCTTAAACGTTTTGCCTCCTCTCCCAATTCCAGGTGACATGCAATGCCAGGCGACAGTGCATGCTCATGCAGGCGGGATCAATGCTGTTACAAGCCTGCCGGCCAGCCAAGGCCTCTTCCTCACTGCGGGCAAGGACCACAATGTTAAAATGTGGCAGGCCATTCCAGACCCCAATGGATCATGGGACTGCCGCATGATTGTGCAGTACACAGGCCACACGGACGCTGTTGAAGGATTGGCTGTCAGCCCATGTGGGACGAGGCTAGCCAGCTGTGGCTGGGATGGAGCGCTCCTGCTTTGGAGGACAGGTGGGCGGGTGGGTGCGATGGGGTGATGTAATTTTTTTGATGCAGCAGGTACCAGATGGTGAGTGCAATCTAAAATGTGTGGACACCCATCTGTTCCACTTAATGAACTGTCTGTAAGCTGTTGGATCCCCCTGGTTCAGTGCGGGGCGCCCCTTTTTCGCTCAAGGCAGATATACATTGTACACTTACCGTAAATCGACCTAGGGTTCGCGCAGCAGAAAGAAATGTAATTTAAATTTTCGCCAAGCAGCAAAAATATATTTAAAAACGGCCTCGCAGCGGCGAAAATGTATTTTAAGTTAAAGCCGTGCAGCAGGTAATTTAATTTTACGTCGCGCATCAGTTCAAATAATATGAGATTCCCTCTGCGCAGCACTTCCAGCCAATACAGTTAACTCAGTCAAAACCCTCGTTTGATGCTAGGAAGGACAGTACACGGTCAGCGAGACTCAGCATAGTCATCCCCCTTCTCCGCCGGTTCCATTAACACCTCCAGAACCGAACTCTGCGGAGAAGACCCTCCTGGCCGTTTCCTAGCCCCAGGAAGCATGTGGCTGTGGGGCCCCGAAACATCAGCAGTCTTCAGCCCCTGTCTCTGCCAGTCTGCCCCCAGGATCAATCTTACAGGATCTGGCGTAAGGATCTGGCGTAAGGGTCTCTGAACGGATGTCGAATCAAACAGTCGCGCGCTAGCGCGCGGCTTTTTTATATTTGCGTCTTTCAATTCATAGCGCGCACCCCCAAATAGTTGTTTGGGCACCGGACTGACACTCCGCGCAGGCCGATTTTTGAACTATTATTAGCTGCGCTCTATGTCCGCGCAGGCCAGTAATTAATTGATTTTGAGTGAAGTCCATGTCAATCTATGGTATTATATAATAAGGGATTGTTTAATAAAATATTAACTGAATAAAAAAATTGGCATATAAGCTTATATGAGAAATAACTCAAACAAAGTAAGCTTATATTAGTGTATGGGCCTACCCGTAGATTTGAATTGCTTTCCCCAGGTGGATTTTTTTTGTATTTAATACTTCCCTCAGGCCAAAATATGGACAGAAAGTCTACATTTTCGACTGACTATGGCAATGACATGGCGAGAATGAGTATTTAAATCAATCCCTTACCCCTGAACTACGTAAATTATGAGGAAAGGCAATTGGAATCTACTGTATATAAGCCTATATGACTTATATGGGGTAGGCTGATTTTGCCTGGGAAGGGGCCATTGGGAAGCTGTGAGAGAGAGCATTCCATCGCAAGACACTCCTTAAAAAGTTCTCATTACTAGGGCATGCAGAATCTACAAACGCTATAAAATGTGCCTTGTCAGTTCGGTGCTCCACCATGCAGCCTATGGGCCTGCTAGGCAAGGTTATGTTGGTGAGATTTTCAAGGTGTGTAATCAATGGCACGAGGCATCACTAACATTTAACATGATTATGCCCTGCATCTGTTTGAAAACGACTAAAATGTGCTTCCTGGGACAGGGAATGTCACCATGCGCCCCATGCGCCCACATGGGCCTAGTAGGCTAAGCTAGCTCATTGTCCACGAGTGATCACTGCAAAGCTGTCAAGATGTGCACCGTAAACATTTCCATGAAAGTTTCCCATGAGTAGCCCAGAAAATGGCAGGAAAAAGAACGCCCCTATGCTGACCAGATATACTCAGCCACAGCTGAGTTGATGTGCACTGACAGCAGCTAAAGAGAAGCAGCTGGGAGATGATGACAGCGGTTTCTGCTAGCAACCCAGAAGGAACAGTGCGATACGATAGGGGCTACGCAGATCTCTCCATTCGCTGAGGCCCGTACGTACCATCCACTTCGGAGCATTTTGTCGCTGCAAGTTGTGCAAAGCTTTAGTGGGCATCGGCGCTCTCTTATTTATATGCCAATGAGAAAGGCATCGGTGGAGGCCGCGATCTTCAACATACTCAGAAGGCGACATTCCATATTTCCATCGCGAGCTGAGAAAGATAGGGCAACAGAAGGAGCTAAAAGACACAGCCGTCCACGCAGTACGCGACGACGACCGTACATTACGCAAGCCCATAAAAGGAAACAGGAAAGTACCATAGAAGTTATACTAAGTTACATCATTTCCGGATTTATGTGAGGTTGACGATCCCTAAATATATTGAATTCCAATGTACCCTGTGCCATATGCATAGCATTATGTGACTTCATGTAGCGTTGTGAGGCTTCGATGCTCTCGACTCTCCCCTGCTGACCCTGAGCGCCCTGCTTATTTTCTTCTCCCACAGGTGCCGCGCTCCTAGAGGCTGCATCAGAGGCCGCTGGCAGCGCGCCCACTGTCTCGACTCCAAAGAAACGTAAGGTGGTCAAGTCTAGCGAGGGCGCTGCTGCGGCACCCATCGTGGACTCATCCGTCGTGGAGGAGCCCACGGGGCGCCTGGAGGGCCACCTGCATTGCGTCAGCTCAGTGGCCTGGGAGGCGCAGGACTCCTTGTACAGCGGAGGCTGGGATCATTCGGTCCGGCGCTGGGACGTGGCCACGGGTATCAATACTGATACCTATAACGGCAGCAAGGTGGTCAGCAGTGTCGCATGCAGCAGCAGCACGCCAGACATTGTCGCGTTTGGAGGCTCGGACAGAGCACTGCGCATATGGGACTCGCGTTCGCGGAAGGGCGAGGGGCTGGCTGTTCAGGTATGTGAGAGCAGTGTGGGGGTGAAGGGTGAGGGTCTGGCTGTTCAGGTATGTGAGAGCAGGGTGTGGGGGTGAGGGGTGAGGGGCTGGCTGTTCAGGTATGTGAGAGCAGGGTGTGGGGGTGAGGGTCTGGCTGTTTAGGTATGTGAGGGCAGGGGGTGGGGGGTGAGGGTCTGGCTGTTCAGGTATCTGAGAGCAGGGTGAGGGTGGGGGGGGCGAGGGGCCGGCTTTTCAGAGGGGCTAGCCTTTCAGGTGTGAAAGGGCGGGGTGATGGGAAGGGTGGGAGAGTTATGTTCAAGGGTTGACAGTCCACGTGTGGGAGGGCGGGTTGAAGGGAAGGGTAGGGACGGGAAGGATGGTTATGGGAAGGATGATTTGCTGGCCCTTGATGTCTCAGCTATTGTTGATGTCTCAGCTATGACGGGATGGGTGTAGTGGGTACTGGTTAGGGGGCTTACTGCACAGGTGTTTCAGTATGTTGCTTCGGGAAAGGTGTGGAGGGCCTGAGGGGGTCAGAATAAGATTAGGCTGGCTGTTCTTCCCAGGCTCCTGTGTTGCATTTCCTGAAGATTGCCAACTCCCTCTCCAAAGTTCTGACTAACAGCAATGGTGAACTTTCACTCGGTTGCCCCTCGCCAACCCGCCCTGCTCTTTCAATCTTCACATTTCCTCTACCCCTTCCCCATTCCAGGCCTGCTCCTCCCACGCCAACTGGATCAGCTGCGTCCGCTGGAGTCCCACCTCGCCGCACCACGTCGCGACGGCGTCACACGACAACACTGTCAAGCTGTGGGATGTCCGGAGCGTGGTGCCGCTTGGCACTCTGAACAGCCACACAGACAAGGCATTGAGTGTGGCATGGGTGCCTGATTTCGGAGTGGGCAGCTTGGTCAGTGGCGGCGCTGACTGTACCCTTCAGCTATACTGTCAGCAAGATATTCTGAATTGAATGGCGGACGGGTTTATGAGGCAGGCCCGCCCCACCACGAGCCGGGCTTGCCACTATGGGGCGCAACTTTTCTGCTGCTTTTTAGGCTAGCCAGTCGTGCTTGCCGCAGCTTGGATGATGACAGTGCTTATTTTGTGTGCCTCAGGTCACCTTCAGCATCATATACGGGAAGTTACATCTTGATACATACTGTAACGGGCTATCAGACCAACTCATACTTTTAAGTTGTATCCCCTTCTGCTTGCTCTTGATGCCTCTACAATCGACGTCCGTTGTAGTGCATGATTGGCCAGCACGGATTCATTTACTAGTGCATCATTAATCATTTCAAAAATCGCACGACTTTGTTTAATAATACCTCCGATCCAGTGGATAGGGTGGAAAATTGACTTAGTAACGGGGAGTGAATCAGAGCGAGAGAGGAGGAACGGCTTCAGAGTAAGGCTTTAGACGATAATAGAATTTGTGACTCATTGGGGCTGGCAGCGTTGCCCTGTCACTCGCTTCCACACTTCACTCCTTCCCGAGTCTAAGAATAAGACACGAAATACCCTGGAAAGACAAGCCAACTGATTGTGCAAGATTATTAGACAATCTTAACATGTCAGCTACATATGGTAACGCCCGTTAGGGGCATCGACTGCCTAAAATTACTTAACAAGCCACAAAGTTGGCTTTGGGATCCAGTAAGCGTTGCTTGCTTTGGTTCCATTGCTTTGATTATAACTTCTGCCTAGACTTTTGGAAATGTACTAGGGAGAGACCCTGGCATGGAGGCCAATCTGATACAGTATAATATGACCAATTGAGACATAGTGACTTTCCACACTTTCAGCAATACTTCTCTTGGGTGAGGCATGCTTAATATATGGCAAGACAGAATTTGCAAGAGCATCGGGTCTTGACCCTCTGCGTGAGAGGCAACCTTATAATAACGGGTGGGGGGGGCCCTCTGAACTACTCCCACCCCCCCCCGCACGTTGAAGACCACAACAATGTTATGTGGAAGCTTCTTAGTAAGCCTAGCATGCTCATACCAAATTAAATTGTGTGCTAGTGATTGCTTAAAGCATAAGGCCTTGACTCCTCATCAGCAAAATAGCCTTGCAATTTTGCCAGCGTAGGAGTCACTTCGAAAACTGTTATGTTCACCTATCCGCTTGAGGGGGCGACCAGGCATGCATGGGGCGAGGCAAAAGGCATCAATGAGGAGGGCAGAGACGAAGGGGAAGGGAGGGGGGAGGCGGCAAGGCTGAGTGTGGAGGAGGAGGCGGTGACAGCAAGAAGGGCGGGTGGCCATGCCTGAGGGCGAGGAGGAGGTCAACGACCTTGGCTACAACAGCTTGCAGAGCAGCGTTGGCTAAGGGCTCATCAAATCGCGGGGGTTGTTCATGACCTCCAGCAGAGAATTGACAAGGCTAGCACGAAGCCTGCAGCTGCATGGCATGGGGGTTTGCATCTCGAAACGGCACACCAGGGAAGCGACCGCATTTGGCAATCCCCGATGAACTCGACGCCTCAGATTTTCAGCTCCACTGTGATGTCCGTGTTATCAAACGCCAGCCTCAAGCTGCCGAACAGGCAAGCTACAACCACGTACTCCTTTCCTGAAGGGCCAGGCCACCGTTCAGCAGCAGCTCTAGAACCTGAACCGGCATGGGATGGGGGCTCCGGAGACAAGGGCGGATCGGGAGGTGGTCTAAGAGCGGACGCTGGACTGCTGGGGGTGGAGGCGGAGGTGGGGCCCTTGGGACAGGCTGGGGAATGGAGGAGCGGAATGCACTGCAGATAGTTCTATGGGTATTCCTCCATGTGCATCTGATCAACGAGGTTCTTGAACTCCCACATTTCTGCATCCCTATCTGCATCCCTATTTGCAAGACTACCTGAGCATGCTCTCCAGCAAGAGCAGCATCCTCGGCATCAATGCTTATGGGATCGCCCGCTAGGAGCACCAGGGCAGCGGCAAAGGCTGACGGCGGCGCATGGGGCCGCCATATAGCATCCAAGGACGGCTCTGTGCTGCGCTGGATCTGCAGCTGTACCAGGGCCATGCTGGACCAGGCGGCGTTCAGCATATGTCTTAAGGGCATGGGGCCGCCCTTTGGGGCATTTGGCTGAGCCTGGCTGCTGCAAGTGTAGCTGCAGGCTGCATTTTCCTGGTCGACCTGGCCTGTACCATTGTGTTCAGCGCCTCTTTCTACTTCTCAAGTCTTTCACAGACGCTATTGTAGCGGCACCTGCAGATTTTATCTGCCTCAGGTGGGAAACAGTCGACTGCTGTTGCCGGAATGCAATGATTCAAACCGCCATTGCGGTCCGCCCTGCTCAGGCAGCCGGTATAGAGGTTCCGAACCCTATGACATGACTTTTAAAAGCCTTGCTGCTCCTCGCTGCGCCTTACGATCGGGGAACAAGAGGATTAACCGATCTTACCGCCCCCCCCAAACTAGCCATCCTCAGGTGCAACGAATCGCGCGCGCTCCTTTCGGTAAGGTAAATAGTTACGAACGCCGTCAGTAGAGGAAATGCCCCAACTTGTGAAAGGTTTAAACGACGACCCTAAGGAGTGAGAAGTAAGAAGTAAGAACTACGTATGGTTTCCAATCCTTCGTGCGTGTTAACGTGTGATTACTCCTTTCCTTACAGGCCCGCGGCTTCGAGTGTCGAGTGCCGTCGCTACTAGGCTACATCTCAGTCTGACCGTGTGTCACATCACGTATTGGGCGATTCTCGGGGCGATCTCGTCGTCATACGTCGACAGTTGACAAACTATTTCGGGATGTGTCGTCATTTATCGGGATACCTCGACAAATGTCGACATAACTCGGGGTTTCTCGACATATCTCGACTTGAAAGGGTACGTTACTACGTTCGCATGGTAGTTTTTGTAAATGACATATGAATGCTTTCCTTTACTGAAATTCACACCACGGCCACTTTGTCGAAGTGTCCGCCCCTTGCGATTATTCTATTATCTCCTATTATCTCAGTTCATACGAAAACAGGCATATAAGGTGGCCGTGCAAGAGGCCAGTCTGGGCAATTGGCGTAATGAGGGTAAATTGTGACGGCCCTACAATCCAGTCGCCTGCTTCGATCCTTCAATCAACTAAAAGTGCCGTACGCGACGATTTGTACGTCTGTTTTTTTGTAATCGTGTTTAGTAGACCGGGGCAATCAAGTACCCGTCAACATCTGTTATCTCTACCGCTGTGCCTGTGTTGTCATGTCGAAGACAAGGGGATGTCTCCTCTTGCAGATCATCTCCATCGCAGTTTTATGTTTTCTAAACATCAGAACTGGCATGGCTGAAACTCTGAATCTGACGACAGGACGATTTCCATTTGCTGATGTCGAGGCTTACTACCAAATGTTTGACGTGCCAGCAGGGAAAGGTATCAGGTTCGCAATCTCTAGCCTGCTCTTCCCCATCAGCATGACCTCAACGCGCACAAACGCCATGCAGATGCACCGATCATCCTGTTCCTGCATGGGGCAAAATATTCTTCAGATACTTGGATCGAATTAGGGACTTTGCAGCTCTTGCAGTCCAAGGGATACCGCACTGCTGCCGTTGATTTGCCAGGTATGTGACCAGCTTAAGCTAGATTTGAGACAGGAATGGAACAGCAGAAAACCCCGCTCACCCGTCATGTCTTGCAGGATTCGGAAAGACAAAGCATCTGCCTTACATCGGTAAGTGTCTAGTGCTGATCTGTCCATGTTGGCTGCCTTGCCGTAACCTCATCCATTCTCTGCACCAGACAACAACATGCGGGCAGAGTTCGTCAAGGCAGCGCTGGACTTTCTTGCCGGTGGTAGCAACTTGACAATCGTTGGGGCTGTGTTAGTCACACCCTCCCACAGTGGGTGAGAGGATATAGCCAGCAAGTATTTTTCTGGCATGCATTACCAACAGTGTTAATTTAGGGTGCTTCAGCTCGAATCCTGCTCCATCAAAGCCTACGAAGGGGGCAGGTACAGCAGGCCCTGCTGCTGGTTCCATGGCTATAGGCTGGATCAGATTTAGTTCCCATCAGAATAGTGACTGTCAAGTCGCCTACCAAATGTGGTATGATGCACACTGGAATGAGCAAGTGGGTGACCGACACGCCCCCCTTGCTGTGCAGGAGATGGGCGATCCCTTACCTAGATCGATATGGAACAACGCTGAAGGGCTGGCTGCCAGTTGCCCCTGCCGGAGTGATGGAATGGGGTGGACCCTGGGAGTTCACACACAGAAACGTGAGTGACAGGCTTCACTTTAAAAAATTGCGTCATAACCGCAGTTTGTGCAGCATATGACAGGTTATAATTATCTCGTTGCAAGCTGTTGCATCTATGTTGGGACCCGCACGCAGCCACGCACTGTAATGCATATGAAAGAAACCAAATTGTAGGAAATCGGTGACTTTTTATACTGCGGAATCTAACCCTCATTTCAGCACCGCATATGAGGGCTATAGAGCTTCAACACTGAATTATTTAAATTCAGGCCATTCATTTTTAAAATTTATTGGCCCTAATTTGCCCGCAAAATAATTATATTTCATTTCATTTGCCTCGTTTTTTGACAGTCAGCATCAGCCACCACTGCCGCAATGTTAGACCTGTGTGTAAGACCACCTGAGCGCCCGGCATGAGCGGCTCATTTTAGCAGGCCATTTCCCCTCAGATTGGCCCCCCTCCTCATCAGTCCCAGTTTTTACAGCTCCAGCCTCAGCCTCAACAGCCTCAACATGCGCAAGCTCTGCAGCCCTGCCCGTCCCCATGCTTATCCCAGAGGCCTGCCCCGGTCCCTCTTGGCTAGAGGCACTGTTGGGGGCCCCCCGGTGTTTCTGCCCCACCATCTCGATCCCCCCCAAAGACCATGCCCACATCCCTGCCCTTGCTCTTGCTTTCCTACCCCTGTCTTGACGAATTTCTTGACCCCGTGAGCTGTCTTGGTCTTAGCCTCAGTGAGTCGGTTAGCTGCTGTATGGCCAGTCTCAGCTGCAGCGTTGACCGTAGGCCTGTGAGCTCCAGTGTGCCCTGTTGGAGCTAGGGTTAGGCAGCCTGATGCTTGTTGCACCAACATCCCTGCCATGGCATCTACTGTAGTGTCAGTCCTAATTCGTTTGTATGGATCGTTTTCCAAGGAAACGAATGGTTGATTGAATGATAATTTATACCGAAACGTAAAACAAACAAAAACGAATATAATTCGCTAACACGAAGGCAAGACGCATACTGGCACTAGATGCGCCTCTCAGAGCAAAAACCAACCGTTGATCGGAAATAAGATCAGACTCCAATCAGAAAAACGAACCAATAAAACGAACAGTGTGACTGAGGCAAGTAAGGATACAGAACAAGAAACGAACTCAGAATAAAACGAATATGGACTGACACTACGGTTTAGATATGGTCATGAAGCTACTCAATATTAAGGTTGCACCATCTGGAAGTGAAAAAATAGCAAGATATCGCCCGTCTGCGCAATTTCATGCCACGAAAATCTGAGGCATAATGTTGGGCCCACTTTTCTTCACATTGCGTAGTGAGCTGTGTGCAACACCACGCCAATTCCATGGCAACAGATTCGACATGGTTCGACTTCTTCACCGCAGTGCATGATACCTTTCTCAACATGACACTTACAAATATGATGATGTGACTGACAGGAGGCCACAAACACATTTGCAATGTTGATGGCATTGAAAAATCAAGATGTGGAAGAATCCCCAAGCTGAATTTCCTTTTTTCTGGTAACTTCGGGCAGGCTAGACGGCTAGACGCTGACCCTGACCCCAGCTACAGCCCAGCAGATGTAGCCCTAACATTGCCTCAACCCCAAATTTCAGATAGATGCCCCTACTGTAGTACCAGTCAAATTTCGTTTTATATTCATTTCGTTTTTTGTTTGGAAACCTTCTGATGAACAAAATCACGGTTTCGTTTTATTGGTTCATTTACTGATCGGAGGCTGAATTGTTTTATGATCACTGTTTCGTTTTGTGCTCCAGAACTACTAAAACGGCAAACATGTGCCATAGCAGCCCGTGCCTTCGCTGTAGCAAGAGAAGACTGCTTTTCGCTCATAACGACAGTACTAAATTGCAAAAGGAGCGTGTCTGTGACATGTACGACGCTCTTCTTTGCGAGGCGATTTTTAGGGTTTGTGGCAAGACAATCGTTTTTTGTTCGTTTTCTTGCTTCGGTCGAGATTGTCGTTGAAAGCAGACATTCTTTTTATTGAAAAACGATCATTAAAACGGAATCGGACTGATACTACGGTACGTGTTAGCTTATATGCTGATCTCTACATATTTGAAGGTTGCAAAATATATTGGGCATGCACTTGATATTTTTGAAGTCACATCCACAGCTAGTTGCTTTATTGATATATACCGTAGAACCGGATAGGGTCCGCGCACTCCTGTTGAGAACTAATATATCAAATTCGCCGCGCAGGCAAACAGTATACTACTCAGCGCACGCGCAGCCGTTTCTTTTTAAATATTGTTTGCTATATCGCGCAGCCGGTCCGAAACAATTAATTAAACACAGTGCAGCGCTTTCAGTTCAGTCGAAAAATCAGCTCCGCGCAGCTTTTACAGCCACTGCGTGTAGTCAACTCAATCAAAAGAAAGAAAGAAAGAAAGCTACGCCCCGTGAGGGGCGTGAGAGTAATGGAAGCAGCGCAGCCTGGGCCGAAGCCTCATCCGCGCTGTTACCGTGAGAAAAAAGAAACGTCATACATTTCATTACGGCGGCTTGCGTTTCTGAATTATTTTCCACCATTTTTAGCAGGTCCAGTGGGGTAGTATTGAATTCTTTGCCTTGTTTGCACACTAAAACCTAAAAGGATCATTGTTTGATACATGTCGTAGGTGAAGATGCTCGCAATATACGGGGATGATGATATCATGAAGGTCGAAGCCGATGACTTGTTGAAGCTCTTTATGCACTCAAAGAAGGTGATTCACTTAGTAGAAATTGCCCATTTTAGTGCTGTTGATATGCACTATTGATTTCCAATGACTCACGCAACAAGTATTGTTAATGATACAAAGGTGCAATGAGGGGGCGCTTGAAAGAAATCGTATGCATAGTGGATATGTGTCTTTTATGGAAATATGCCATCTTCTCAGTTTTATTTTGTGCATGTATTAGATAATTTACCTCTGATGACTGTAAATGCGTATTACATCTAGCTGGATTGTGTTGACAATCTATTAAATGTCAACGTTAATTGCTTGACTATTATTCCTTGTTGCAGGTTTTAATTCCAGGTGCCAAGCATGCATGCTACATCGATAAACCGGTTGAGTTCCACGAGGAATTGATCAAGTTCGTTGAACGGACTTTGACTAAGCCCAAGATGGAGCTGTAGATATTCACTACACTATCAAAAGGGGAGACGCGTGCAGCCGCTTTGGGGTGGGTTTCTGGTGGTACAGGTAGTGTGCTTAAGCTAGAGGGGTGACGAGGTGGGGTACCAGTATTTTTTCAGACCTTCATATAACTTTTACGCATGAGTTATTGCGGCCGTGTCAGTGCTTGTTGGTCGTGTGCCTTTTCTGTTCCTCCTCGCCTTTTCATATCTGTTGATGGGGGCCACAAGCTCATCTGGGCTGTTTTTCTGTGTTTGCATTTCAGGTGTTCTACGGTTGGGCGGCTAGTCTCTTTGTTAAGTCCAAGCAAAAGAAAATAATTATTGTTGAGCAGCAAGGGCAGTCATGACGCCCTCTCGTAATTTTAGAGACATTCAAAATCTGGTGACGTATTCCACCTAGGAGCGTTGCACCTAACAAACGGCTTGCCAGGGTGTCTAACGCGGCAGGTCGTTTGAACTTGTGCCACCCGGATCAAAGACAGAAACAACCAATGAAAAGAGACGATATAATTGCGGCAAATACAGTTGACTGGACGGGGTCCCTGGTTTATGGTGTTTTATTAATTAATCATTTAAGGGTCGCAGCTTAACTTCAGAATTGAGGTCTGGAATTTCGGCCGTGAGTCAATGACGTTACACCTCTGGGCCCTGCTCAAAAAGGCTCGGCTGCGTGAGTATAAACACTGTACAAATTCCTCATAATTTCCCACAATGGTACCGATATTCTTATCGTCATGCTTTGCGAGTTCCCACCTACCCTTGCAGTCGCTACGCCTTATCTTGCTAGCGTGGCACCAACTTTCCGTTTAAAGGCTTTGCGGATAAACATTAAACTATTGATGGCCCTTGCGGCTTAATAAAAACTGCTATTCGGCCCTGTGGTTAAAAAACTACTTAACTGCCTTATGCGAGGCAACGAACGTCTACGGGGTATTTAGAGACGCAACAATGTATTCACGTTTGGACACATTACTTTTAGCGTCGCAGTGAAATCGGACTCTTAACATTCCAAATTTCAGACCCCCTTAAACGAGGTTTAGCATTGTTTTAAGCATTGGAATGAGGCCCATGCAGTGTAGTCACGGCTGATCCGCCTGCTGCTGTTGTCTGAGTGCGAGTTGGCCTGATTCATATGACCTTTCACGGCCCTCTCACTGTAGGATTTAGAGGTTGTGACCAGTGAGTGTATGTAGCCATGCAAGAGAGTACGGACTGGCAGGGCATGCCTTTCTTGGTATCTCCTAGCAAGATTATTACACTGATGGATAATGCATCAGGCCAACTACCTATCGCCGTCTTGCACTAATTCTTTCTTGAAGACGGCGATACGGCATGCGTGACGCTCTGCCGTTTTTGTGCCGCGCAGCAACACCTCTGATAACTTTTCTGGCTCTTGTCGCGTACTCCAGCCATGGAAGAGGTAGACGCATAGACAGGGCTTCTTTGCGATCATGAACATCGCTCGGTTGTAGAGACATGAAGCAGTGACCGTGGCCTCTGGATCAAATGCAATTTTTCAGCAGCTGCAGATTAGGATCGGCCCATAGTTCGCATGAAAGCTCTGTGACACCATCTTACTTGTCCTCCTCGACTGAGTTTCTGCACGAACCAGGAATTTTCTGGCTCGTATCTTGCATTTTATTAAAGAATGAGTTAGGCGGTTGAAAAGACGCGATGCATTGATTGTGTGTTGCATCAAAAGGTATGTGAACCGATTGAAAGAACAAAACATTGACCTCAAGGTTAAAACCTACACTTTCTGTACCACAATATGGCTGTGCACCTGTTAAACAGCTAAGCTGCGGCATGTAAGCATTTTAAACACCTGAGCTGTATCTGTTCTTAACAATATACGGCCCCTGATTAGCCGGTGTCATCCAGGCTCTCCCACGATAGTGCGCTAGTCATTCTGCACTCGAACCTACGCGTGTGTTGCCATGTCTAAAATATGCTGTTGACACTGAACAGCTCGAGTGATCCCGCTGTTCCCCAGAAGGCAAAAGGTCATCCGTAGAATATTGACGTCAACCAATCAGGTTTGATCAAGCTCTTTCGCACTGAATTCTGTGATGGCGAGCATGTTCATGCTGCGATAGTATGACCATGCTCCGATAACTTTCTCGTGCATTATTTCCTACACATTTGCGCCATGGCTGCAGGTCAAGCCTCTTCAATCTAGCACGTCGACACTTTTATTTTGCTATGGGGAATCTGTGCACTTCGGGTTCTGCAAAGGAGAAAGAGACACAGATTAAGCCAGGTGCCGACCATGACAACGTCATCAACAACCAACCTCCCGCGAAGACCAGCAGCAGCGTACCTACCACTGCCAAGAATAATGTCTCCAGCAGCCAAGCCGCTGCCAAGCCTATGTCCCCTATCGATGCTGCCATTGCCTCAGCAAGGAAGGAGCTGGATCGGAATAAAGGAGTAAACTTCGAGTCCTTATACACCACGAGCAAACTTATCGGTCATGGGGCCTTCGCAAAAGTCTCTATTTGTGAGCACAACCAGACGAAAGCACAGTACGCTGCCAAGGTTGTGACCAAAAGCGCGGATGACACAGAGAAGCAACGTGAAGGTAAAAGACGATCTTATCGGTGCCTGCTTTATCTACTCTACCCATGTCATGGATAACAGGAGGGGGCAGATTTAGTGTGTTACCCGAAGGCCAGGCAGTATTCCTGTGCAGCTGCAGTCATCTGTTCACTCTGTTCGGCCCATTGGGCTCATGCTATCATCTTTGGCTCTATTCGTTTTGACCACTGAATACGCCTTGGATGGGCTTAGGCACAATGGGCAGCCATTCACAATAACATGTCACCAATCAGTACAGCCTGCCTTGAGTGCAGCTGTGCCAGATCTCCAAACGTCTGGCCGGACACGCTCCCTTCACTTGCTCAGCTGCCTGTCAGCAGTGTACCCAGCCTGAGAAGAATTGCCTGCACCCTTCAAAACAGGTATTGTCAAGGAGATAGCCATCATGCGCACTCTGGAGGAGCACCCTAACACAGTCAAGCTGGTTGACGTGTATGACCAGCCAGACACGTTTGTCCTGGTGATGGAACTGTGCAGCGGTGCGTGACCTGGTGCTTGAGTACGGCATTCATCCATGCAGCGAGCTTTGGACGTCAGGGATTCTGGTTTGCTCTCTCTGCTTTTTATCTGCACATAATCCAGGATCAGCCGTGCAGCATATTTGGGGAGTGCAGGAGTGCCACCAGCACCAGGAGAGACTGCACTGTCTCTCCTTGTGCTTACAACACTCCTGTTCCCCTGAGAGGCTGCCGCTGCTGTGATGGGAGTGGGACATTCATATTTCATTAACTTGCTTCTCTCGCTCCAAGAAGCATCATGTATGCACGTTGCCCTCTTAAGCCCTGGTTAGCTTTACCACTGTGTGATGGTATTTTGTTTTGCTTTTGTTAAATGACTGACTTTGTGTGTGGTTTGGCCCTCCTTGGCTCAGCAATACCCCACTCAGGCAGTGCACCTATCGCAGCCCCTCAAATCACGATGTTGCTTTTATTTTACAAGGCAGTTCACCTAGTCCAGTACCCCACATGACGTGTTGGCTCGCCTCTCCCTTCCACCCTCGTTCGTCTTGTACATGGGAGTACGTGATTCAAATCTGACTGCACTGTTTTTGCCTTGTCTTGCAGGTGGAGAGCTCTTTGATCAGATCATTTCCAAGGTGCGGAGACAGGGTGTGGCTTGGGGAGCCTGCTTTCCTAGCTGTGTGGAGGCAAATCATGTATGGCATTGTTGGATATTTTTGTGCCCTCTTCGTTTCTGTTTCCTTGGGAAGCGATTCAGCTTGGTGGCTTTGGTGCCCCTGATGAGGAATGCTGCAAATCGTTCGTGGCCCACATTGAGTGGGCTTTGAAGAATTCGCTATTTGCCTCGCTGTATTCTGATTTGTACACTGCTCAGGAGAAGAAAAATACAATGCCCCTTGGGGGGGCGTGAGAGTTAAGGAAACAGCGCAGCCTGGGCCGAAGCCACATCTGGCCGTTACTGTGATGTACACAGCTCAATGGACAAACAGATATGTAGGCCCTGAGGCATGGATTGTGGGGGCCTGCCACTTTTTGTGAATCCTTGCTGCGTCATTGTTCATCCTTCATGCTGCACACCCCAACAGGGCCCCAACGTTGCTTATTCAAAATCTTTGCTGTCCCCCACGCGCTGCCTGCCCCAACAGGGCCACTTCAGTGAAAAAGATGCTGCTGAGAAAATGCGAAGCTTGCTGGACTTCATCACCTTTGCACATTCAAAGAACATCATTCACAGGTGAGCATATACCCTGGGATGGTGAGCCCGGCCTGGGTTTAAAGTACCTTGCCCTGAAAATTTCCCAAAATATATAAACGCTTGCTTTCCTTGGATGGCCTGCGCCCCCCATGCTCCCACCATGCTCCCACATGCTCCCCCAAGGGACTTCTCCATGCCCCCCAAAATAAATAAGGTATTATAAACGGACGACCCTGAGAATACCATGAGGCAGAACAGTCTTAGTACCTTGCGCTAGTTTGTACAAGGAAGCTCAGAAGTCTTGGTAAGCCTTGCAAAAGCTTATTTAAGGGACAGCCTTATATGAGATTGCCTATCGGTGTCCATTAAATCATCCGTTATAGAAGTATGGCCTAACTGTTAATATATCAAGGTCATGCATTTTGAACAATTGTGTTTATTGGCAGGGATCTGACTGAAACGGATTTTTAACTCGGATGTCAATTGCGTCTTCTTGCAGGGATCTCAAGCCGGAGAACATTCTCCTGTCTGACAAGAACCCGACTGCAGCCCTGAAAGTGATTGACTTTGGGACCAGCGACTTCTGCCTACCGGGTCAGCGCCTGGCTCAGAAGTTTGGAACACCCTACTATGTTGCGCCCGAGGTTTGCACCAGGGGGCAGGGGCAAGGGAGGTGGAGGGGGGCAGCGTGAGGAACGGGGGGACGGGGCAAGGGAGGGGGAAGGGGCTAGTGTGAGGAACAGGGGGAGGGGACAATGGAAGTGGGAGTGTGAGGAAGGGGGGGTGGGGCTAGTGTGAGGAACGGCAGGGGACGGGATACTCGTGGTGGGGGCTGGGAGGTGCAGGTCGGTTCACCTGGAAGCTTGCTGACGGTGTGGCATTCGTCTCTGTTGCTAGATATATTGGAGAGCTTGCCAGCGTATGAGCGCCTTTTGTGTCTGGTTGTGACGATCATGCATGCATAGGCCTCTTGCTGTGCCAGAGGGTGGGGAGCTGAAGGTTATGTGGCAGGCCCATGATAAGGTTATATTTGAAACCAACAGGTGCCCCTCCACTCATTCACTACAGAGGGCAAGGAGCAGAGGGTTATGAGGTGCATGTCAAGGGTGTGCATAGTCGATGCAATATCCTTGCTGCTTTCACCAGGGTGGCATGTCAGTTACAGAGAATCTACTGAGAAAGTGAGAATTTGCTGAGGACCTGAATAAGGCCGCTGGCTGACTGGTCACATGCTTACCCAAATATGATGGGCGCTAGCTGTGCCCTTGCCCAGGTCCTGAAGGAAGATCAACCCTAAACCCTGAACCCAGATCCCGAAGAAGGATCAACCCTAATCCCTTCATCCAGATCGTGAAGAAAGATTTTCCCAAAACCATGAACCTAGGTCCTGAAGAAAGATTACGACAAGTCTGCCGACATCTGGAGCTCCGGCGTGATCATGTACATCCTGCTGTGCGGGTATCCGCCTTTTGGTGGCAAGACAGACGCAAAGATCCTGCAGAGAGTGGAGAAGGGTGCGTGCAAACATTGACGTCATTGATTATGTTGTTTTCCTTGGGTGGGGCTGGGTGTGATGTGGTTTGATCCTGCAAAGAGTGGAGAAGGGAGGGTGTGAAGTCAGAGGGGAAAGTAGGTTGGGTTTGTTTTCTTAGTGGGGATAGGTGTGATGTGTTTTTTTAGCAAGGCGGGACTTGGTGCAGTGGAAGCCGGCCTGAAGCTGGACTGGGTCCAGGGCTGCAGGGAAAACGCTGAGGAAGTGGCCTAGTAAGTAAGCCTCCTTCAAAATGACCGGATTTCCGACAGCCCCAGAAACAGCTGTGTCTCCAGGGCTTACCCAATGCAAGGCTTAAAGTTTTGAACGTGGAACCCCAATCCCTGGACAAGCCCAATGCTACAAGCTGCTAGCCTGAGCCTGTCATATGTCGACCCCTGCTGATTATGTGCAGGCATTTACAATTTTGAGGGCCGGGAGTGGGAGGTGGTGACTGAGGCGGCCAAGGACATGATCTCTCAGGTATTTGAATTTGAGACAGATCTGAGTCCATGATATTTTGAAGCAAGCCATGCCTCGTCCCCTTGTAAACGCACGAGCCTCTTCCTGCCAATGACACTACCGAGCTATTCAATTGTTTTTGTATCAAGGGCTGCTGCTCTGCATTACATTTTTGAAGCCTCTTTACCCCTGCAATGATCCGCTGTGTTTTCCTTTTCCCCAGATGCTGGTACTGGACTTCAGCAAGCGTGCTTCTGCAAAGCTCCTGTGCCAGCACAGATGGTTCCAGGTGGGCAGGGCCGATAGGGCTAGGGCTGCTAAGGCTAGGCCTGTCCGGGTTAGTGATGGTGAGGGTACTGGGTGCAAATGCCGTGGTGGCGGTGGGTAAGGGGTGGTACGGGAGAGGGGCAGGAGGGTTCGTGAGAGTACGTGAGGTAGCAAGGTGGTGTCAAGAGTGTACAAGGGGGAGGGGGGCGGGATGGTGAAGGGAGGCGTACGGGGTGCAAATGCGGTTGTGGCAGGAGGTATGGGGAGTGTCCGGGCTATAGGGCCAGGACTGTTTAAGCTAGGGCTGGGGCTACTAGGGCTAGGGCTGTTCATGGTTCAGCCTGATATCCAATCTTGGTGTCCATTGCTTCAGGTTGCAGCCACTGCGCCTGCTGCTGCCCTGGGTGCGCACATGGTCAAGCGGCTGCGTGCGTTTGCCGGCATGAGCCGCATGAAGAGACTGGCGCTGGTGGTGCTGGCGCGGACACTGACGGACAACGACGTCAAGAGGCTGCGGGTGAGGCTGGCGTGGAGGGGCACCTTGATTTGAGCCTTTTTGGAGAGATTGCTGGGCGACCCTGTAAATAATTCAGTGGCTCGCCTGGGGTCAGTCCAGCCCTCTGTTAAGGTGCTTTGGTTTCTGAAGCATAAGGAAAGGGCTGAGCGGGCAGGGCTGCAACAGTACTTTGACGGGATACTCTATCAAACATACCTGACAAGGAGTGAATGCAGCTGCCATGACGTCTCCGGCCCGAGCTGTACGTTAGTAAGACGGGCAAATTGTTTGGGTCCAGCTTGTTGCAGCTGCAGGAAGTCTGAACAGATTTCAGCCTTCACGACTCTTGCAACTTGCCTTCGCCTCTTGGCCTTAGAGTTGCAACCGTGGATGTGTATCAACGCATGTTGACTCGCTTTCAATCTCTTTCACGCGCAGGAGCTCTTCGCGGCCATGGATACGAACCAGGACGGACGCATCGATAGCGAAGATCTGCATAATGCGCTGGCAAAGGTGCAGTTCTCTTAAGAGGCAAACAGCCTGTCCAGACAGTCTCATGGTCTGAACAAACAGAGGAGTCAGTCACTCTTAACGCAAACTGCTGTACAGCGAACAGTAAACTGACGTACTGCGATCTGCACATAATGCATTTTACATACCTGTACCCATGAAATCCAATCATGATGTACATGGTCCCCAGCACAGCCCTGTGTCAGAGCATCAAGCTTGTGCCATTTTTGAACTGGTGTGTGTTGTTTATCATGTGCCCCCAGCCAACCGACACGTCCTGGTAGCCCATGTACCGTTGGTTCAATTATAACCATATGGCTTATCGAGATGGGCCGTTTGAATTTGGCCCTTGAAGAGGTCAAGAAAACAATTTCTGGCGATGTTGAAACCTAGGGTGACCCACCTCCCGTTGCCTCCTTTGGATTACCTCAGATTGGCGTGGCCATGCAACTTGTACCTGCCCGAGCAGTTTGTGACGCACCCCCCTGAATCTTCTAAAGCTGCTACCACCTCTTAATTGATAGCTCCCCATCTCTGCCATCTCTGCCCTTTGGCACCCTGCCTCAGGTTTGCGCGGCCGTCGATGACTTGTAGATTGCACAACCATGGGTGGGCCCTGCCTCAGTGCATTGAGCTTGTTTCATTTCAATATTTTGTCTTATATCTCTCATTTGACCTCAGCCCCACTCACCCATCCTGGTGCCTAACCTCCCGTTGCCTCCCTTGGATCGTCTCAGGTTGGCGCGGCAATCGACGAGTCGGAGATGCAGGAGTTGTTCCATGCCTCTGACATCGACGGCACGGGGCAGATTGACTACGAGGAGTTCATCGCGGCCATGCTCGACTCGAACCGCGTTGCGAGGCGGACGGAGGCCGTGCGCAAGTCATTCGAGGAGCTGGACAAGGACGGCGATGGCTTCATCAGCCCGGAGGACCTGGTCAAGGTCATGCCTAGGGGGTCGTCGATTGAGCTGGCGCGCGAGATGGTGAAGGAGGTGGACCGAGACAACGATGGGAAAGTGAATTACCATGAGGTGAGGATGTCTGAACGTGTCAGCCCGATCATGGGTCACGCGGCCCGCTGGACTACCACTTGTGATTTTCCTTGTTAAGGGATCTCCTTTTAGGTAGTCTGTAAAAAGTGTGTCTGACTTAAAAGAAAGTATGGATAAAAACGTGCTGCAAGCAAAGGGCGGACGACGGACGACAACCAGCAGGCAGCCTTATCATTTTTTTAAATATTAGGTATTATTGGGTTACCGGTACTGATTCTTACAGTTTATGTTTTGTTTTTCAGTGGCCTGGGTTGCCACACAGTCATCGCCTACATATGTAAACACTATCGAAAGAAGCGTATTACGGTATTAGCAAAGCCATTCTAAAACACTCAGCGTCGGGACGAGGCGTATGTATACTGTAGAACCGGTTTCACTCCACGTTTGATTAATTATGTTTAGGGGTGGGCGAACAGCATGAGCAGTGTAAATAATCCAAAACAACTCGTTGCGCAAATTTGGTAGTTACAAGTCCAAACAACTATTTGGGGGGGTGCGCGGACGATCTATGAATACCAAATGTCAAAATTCTGTCATTTCTCTGCCCTGCGTATAAATGACAAGCACAGGTCACGACTTCGACACCACGTACTGTTCATTCAGGCATCAAACGATGTTTCTGATTGTGTTGACAGTACGTAGTGGCTACTTGCCCTGCGTGAAGTTGGTTTTTGTAGCTGCGTGGACTGGCGTCCAGGAAATAAAAGTGTTTGCTCAAATGGCTGCTGCGTGGTCACATACCTCATTTTGCTGCGCGGACGATTTGCTAAAATATCAAAATTAGGTGTGCGCAAACCCTAATCGGTTCTACGGTAGTCGCAAAGTTTATGCAGAATATGGGCTGGGCGATAGCGAATCTGTCGCGAGCCACCAGTTTCAGCCACCCACCCAGTAGTAATCATTCAATACCGGTACGCATGACACATGTGGTCGCAGCGTCGGAACAAGGTGGCTCAACAGAAGTTGCAAATTGGGTGCAAACGATGTGTTATCTCGAAGATAATGCACGTTCTGTGCCGCAAGGCAATGACATCACTCGTCAGTCACCCTTCCAGGAGTAATCATGCCGTTCGTATGACAACAAGTATCACTCGCTTTCAGCTCGCTGCCCAGAGGAACCTAGGGAAAATAACATGGGGCTGGTGATGGCGCTGGTGATGATGGTGCTGTTGGTGCTCATGCTCGGCATACTACGGGCATATCATGATCGCTTTTAGCATGCAGTTCAAATGGTTGAGTGCTGCAGAGAGCTTGCAATGTCATGCCATGTCGGGCTGGGCAAGGCTGGGCTGGCCTTTTCTTCTTGACCTGTCGCACCGCATGATGCCTGCACAGAGTTGGCAGTCTTTTTTACTCTTCTGTATATTAGCTGATGTCAGCTAGCGTGCGTGGCTGATTGATGGGAAGGTCCTGATGTGGCTGGTCAAACTGAAGGAGAATCTATAGCGAAGCCTCTTCGGGGTGGAAGTGTGTCATTTTAATGTTTGTCGTGTGTGTATCTCAACCAGTGCTGTGCTAATAACGAGGCTTACGGTGGCTGAATTTCGTACCTGAATTCCAGTCACTGTAATCTTAAGGCAAATTCAGCTACTTTTACCAATAAGGGACCGTAATTACTTACACGATTTCTGAATTACGGCGGAATTGCACAGCACAGCACTGAGAACTGAAAACCCTGGGGATCGGTAGACAACAGGCCCTGACAATCGCCCTCACTCTCGAAAGCTTATAAAGTTGGCCCTTTTTCAACTACCTCACACTACCAGTATGGTTTGGTGATTCAGTCTGGTCAGCACGTGAAATATAGTTAATATCATTCGCCACGGCAATATCACAACGTTTGCACTACCTAAACTATCCCAAACCCCCTTTGAAAAGCTGTAGGCAGCACGTCATGTTGCGGAAATTGTATCAGCCTGTCCTGAGTGGGAGCTTGCTCATATCCTACCTACCCTCTGGAACCAGCTTAGGAAGTCCACATAGAATCCTCGACACAAGGTGGAAATCCTTTCACGAAACCTGAAACACCAATGAAGACCAGCCAAATCCATTCTCACTAAATCTTGACTATGTTTGATTTTCAGTGGACTATTCCACACGATGGATGTGGAATCACCAAAAAATGTCTAGGCATTTACAACTACAGTTTTTTCTTGATTACCCTTCGGCTCAGTTGGGTTTTCAGGCTTGCTAAAATGGATTATTGAATGACATCTCTCCATAGCAACTGTTGCTTAACCCTACACCATCTTGGCTTTACAGTGTTAACCTTGTTGCACAACATGAGGCCGTATACCCGATGTATTGGTACATGCCCTTCCCCTACCGTTGTATGAATGCCTCTCTCATATGGTCACCGTGTCTCCTACTGCTGTGCAGTTCCGACAGATGATGCAGTCTTAGCACAAGCATAACTATGCTGTGCATTCTGGCATGCGTGTTGTGCTTGGGACGCCGACACGTTTCGCCGCATTTGGGTGGTCGTGGAGGCGGTGAAGACCTTGGTCGGGGCCCTCGAGTGTGGCTGGAGGACGCGCTGCCAGCTTGCATACAAGCCTAGCGACGCTGTGCATTCTGACAGGGTAAGCACCAAGCGGGGCGAGGACAGCAACCAGCGAGAAATTGAAATACCCCTGTCGACATGATGACAACGGCACCCTTGTTAGTTATGTCTCCATCATCCTGTTTAGATTTGCTCCGGATCCATACAGCATTGTTCTGAGCAGTGCAACATTCTAAGTAGTGGTGTTGCATGATCAGTGTTGGGCAATTGACGGTCGTGATGGTTGGCCTTTTGACAGTGCCACAGATATTTTACGGCTTTCATTCAACATTTACCCTTTCATCACACTTCAGTCCCTTTTGCAGTGTCAGAGCCCAACACTGTTCATGATGTTGAGTGTGTCCATACTTTGATGGCCGTTGTTTGATTATAGAAGTCAATAGAAGACCATCAACATGGCCTCCCTCCAACCATCTCAATGAACCCTTATGCTGTCAAACTGGCTAGTTAAGAATTGGTGCATACGTGATGAGCCATGCTGAACGCTCAAATTGGCTAGTGTGGAAGCTTGTTAGCACCCCTCAATACAAATATGTTGCCGCTAGAGGGGGTGAGGACATCCTTCAAGATTATTTTTAGATGCCTTTGCGGTATATTCTCTGACTGTGAGTCACTCGTTTTCTCTTGGTGCAATAGGGAAGGGATGCCGTCCTGGAAAGCGCCATGGTTCACTGAACCCCAACTAATCTATTAAATGTGACGTCTACCCATACCATTTACGAAATTCACTTCGAAGGGCCCCAAACGTTTGGACCAGTGTTGTTCTTCCTTACAGTTCGTGAAATTACGTTTTAAGTACTGAGCAAATTGCGCGCACTTTATAAGGACCGCCCATAAAGCACCACAATTAAGTTGCTGCGGGCGTAACTACAGACCACTGCTACAGACCCAACCCCAGTGACGGGCCGGAAATGGGTTATACGGATTGGAACCTACCCGCTAATGGACGAGAAGTCCTGACATTTATGGACATTGATCTAATCATCACGATATTTCCCTACCAGGTGATGCACAACAATGTGCAACTTCCCACCCTTGAAAATGCATGACTGATGACCCCAAAAGCCAGAAATCCACTAGATCATGCTTGAGGCCTGGATAACATCTCTCTTGAATTGCGTGCAAGCTAAAAAGCCTTACTCGCACACACTTTCGTGTCCCCATAGATTCGATTTGCCTACCCTCGGGTATGAAAAAATGGTTTATTTTAACGCCGTCCCCAGGGCAAACTTTCAACCCAACTCTTGTTTTCTGCCTGAAATCTGGCGATGACAATCAGTAATTGTGTGGATCCCTCACCCCCAAACATCGTTAATTATGAGGGAAGGCAAAGCACATAAACAGTACGCCGTAATTGACCGTTTTAGCTTTTGCAAAAAACGGTTTACGGCGTAATAGCACTGATTTGGACTCCAATCCACAAATCCTGAATATATCCTATATGTAACTAGATCCACAACATGGCCGGAAGTTGGGTGCAAAATGGGCACCAATTTGCAATCCTGAAACATCTTGTACGCCAGCCTACGGCGGACCTTGCAGGTTCTACTTCGGCACGGGGCAGACGCGTGACTTGATGTTTTACTGGTCAGTAGCTTCCAGTCGGGCGGAGGGGGGGCTTCCGACACGTCCACCCCATTTTTGAAACATATAACGAATTGTGTACGGCCGCTCTCTGGGTGCTGAATATCCCTGAGTGTTGCCTGCAAGAGCCTGCCATGCTGATATCGGCATGTTTTTTGCTGCGCTGGCTGACATCGGTACTGTGTGAACTTCACTGTGATCGATGCCACACTTGTCACTAGTTGTGACCTGACATGGCGCGAGCTACTTGGTGCGGCCGAGGTCAGATTTCCATATTTTGAATTCCTCTTCTCTGAGCGTAAGCAGGTTCACTACCTTTGGGCATCGCAGCTGTGTTAGCGACCGGTCGATCGATGTTGACCTGTCAATTGTCACCTATCATCGCAACGGACGGTGCGCAGGCCACATGTTCAGTCCCTGGCTCCCTCAGCGCCCACGCTCGAGGCCCAGCGACTGGAAGTCTCCAGAGTCCACACGCTTTGCTCCACGGTTGGCAAAGAGTGTCGCAGACACGTGTCAGCGACACGTGTCGCTGGCACGTGTCGCAGACACGTCGCACTGGCATAACTTACAGCATCTGACTGCTCTCATTATTTGCGATTTTTCGATGCCCAGCTCGAGGTGCTGGCTGACTTGTCAGAAGCCCCCCCTCCACCCGACTGGAAGCTACCGACCTGTCAAACGTCAAGTCGCGCGTCTGCCCCATGCCGAAGTAGAACCTGCAAGGTCCGACGTAGGCTGGCGAACAAGATGTTTACGACACGTCAGCCAGCACCCCCCCCGAACCAAGAGGTATCGATCTCCCTTAAAAACGTACTTTTACTCTCCAACGTTTCAGTCAAATGACATGGCATTATTTGCCAACGTTGGCAAGTGAGTGACGTCATTTTTTCCTAAGTCCGTCATCTTTGTAGAGGAGCGCATGCCATTAATTACTTGCATTACTTGTTATTTATCGACCTCGATTCCGATCGTACCAAGTGCCCAGAGGGCCTCCATGGAAGCGGGGGTATTGCAGGCGAGGGTGGACTAATCGCTGCTGCAGCCCATCCTGATGAGGCGCGATTATAAGCTGCCCGTACTACTTCTACTGGTACGAAGCGTGCCTGAACCTTCGCCTACTACAAGAGCATTCACTGCATTTTGGTGTACAGTTTAGCCCACATGCACAGCATTGAGCCAGCGAACACAGCATCCCACCCTTTTTGGGCAACATCTTACATGCATGCGCAGCTTCCACCAGCACTGGCAGCCCCCGAATGCATGCCCGGCCCCCCGCATGCATGCACGTTACCCTCCCGCTTGCATGCACTACCGGACTACCCCCCGGCCGCATGCGCACCGCTTGCATGCACAGCTCCCACCCACATGCACACTGCCTACTTGCACACACCCCTGCCCACATGCACAGCATCCCGCCTGCTTGCAGAGCGCCCCACACGCATGCGCGTTCCTTGCATGCACAGGTCCTCGCTTGCATTCACATCACGTAGCCGCGCACGCGACCCTCCACCTGCATTCTTAGCTCCTTCCCACATGCAAACACCCCGCCCGCATACGCACTACCCCCCGTCTGCCAACATTGCAGCATCTCTCGTGACTGTATGTTAGAGAACCCAGCCAAGGATCCACGAGTCATGAACATTCTCACTGGCTGCAGTTCACGGGGGGATCTGGTCCGCATCTGCGAGAATACCGGCGATGATTTCTCTGTGTGATCCATGACAGAGGAGGGGCTAACGACTCACAGCTGCTCTGCAAAGAGGTGTGGCCAGACATGCGGCCATATCTCGTGGGGGGACCAGAAGCTGCCTGACATGACATGTGGCGTCTTCAGGTTGGGTGGACTGCTGAAGGTCAAGTTGCATACCCGTATGCACCGTGCTTTAATCCCGCCTGGGCGTTTCGAGGCAGATGGATCAGAGTTCGCTAACCCGAAGCTATTCTATAAACAGGGGCAAATGTACATCACGAGTGGATTTAAACAGAGCATGCCATGGATCAGGCCTTTGTAATGTATCACTTTCTCTTTCCCATACCCCGCTTAGGTACAGCCCCATGTGCTTCTTCTCGTATGAGGTCATGTGTGACTGGTCAGCGCAATGTATCGGCTTGTGGAACTTCTACCGCTACTTGCTGCTCGGGTCAGTCAGATATCCTGAACTGCCACTTGCAAACAAAAAGGTGCAACCCAGGGTATGCTACACGTTTTTTTTTAGGGAGCCTCTACTGTGATTCAGCTAAGGCCCGGGGATCCACGCGCATCAAGCCCTGTTTTGCCCGGGCCACCGGCCGTAGGATGGTCAAGGTTTGGCACATTGCACCTGCTCCTTTTGCTCAGTTCTACCATTCATGCCCTTCGAAGGTATCACATAGTGCCTATGACAGGCTCCATAGAGGTCACTGCGGCCGTTGTTGCAACAGCAAAGCAGCGCTTGCTCAGCAACGAGTCGCCGCTTTTTCGGCGTGCCACGCTTGACGTCATCATGCAGCAGTATGATGGTATCACAATTGGCTTTCACCATGACCGGTGTTGCATCGCGGCCCCTTGTTTGGCAGATCTTGAGGCGCCGCTTGTTTTGGGGTCAAGCTTCAAGAACAGATGCTTTGTCCAGGACCATAGCCACCGTATATCATGGCTAGCACTCGTGCAAGACAGCAGCTACTCTGCTGGTATCTCTGAGGAGAAGCTTGATGACTTGAGGGCTGCTTTCGCTAGGATGCGCAGCGACCGCTCCGGGCATTCACCAAAACTAATCAGGAGTTTGGAGAGCAACTGCGGATACATGTCTCATATTGTTTTCCTTCTGTGCGTGCGGTACTGTGTGCACCACATGAACACAGTTCAGAGGGAGAAGGAGTCAGGGGAGCGCTTCTTTGCGAAGTGACAAAAAACTTCAGCTTGTCTTCAGTTGTCTATGCTTGGCTCGTATTTCCGCCAATATTGAGGTTTCCGTCATGTAATATACAGTGGTTTTGAACTTGACTCAACAGCCTTACCCAGTGAAAGTGGCTTAGCAACAGTATCCCTCAATGGCATAACAGTATCACAAGGATCCACAGTTCTACACTCAAGATTTTAACCTTCAACCCAGCTTGGGTCTTCTAGAGTGACATGTTGGGGGTGCATCAGTGAATTTATGATTCCAGTCTACAGCCCAGCTTAGGTCTCCTAGAGTGGCAAGCCTAGGGGCATCGACACAAATTAGATTTCAGTTTAACCCCGTGCTTGGGATTCCTCGAGTGGCATGCTTATGGCTCATCAACATAATAAAGATTTCAGTCTACAGCATTGCTCACGTCTACTAGAGTGGCATGTCTAGGGCGCATCAGCATAATTAAGATTCCAGTCTAAGACCCTGCTTGGGTCTCCTAGAGTGGCATGTCTAGGGCGCATCAGCATAATGAAGATTCCAGTCTAAGACCCTGCTTGGGTCTCCTAGAGTGGCATGTCTAGGGCGCATCAGCATAATTAAGGTTCAGTATGGAACCATGCTTGGGTCTCCTAGAGTGGCATGTCTAGGGCGCATCCGCATAATTAAGATTTCAGTCTAAAGCCTTGCTCACGTCTCCTAGGGTGCATACCTGGGCGCATCAGCATAATTAAGATTTCAGTCTAGAGACCTCCTCGGGTCTTCTAGAGTGGCATGTCTAGGGTGCATCAGCATAATTAAAATTTCAGTATTCAGCCTTGCTTGGGTCTCCTATGGTGCATACCTGGGGCAAATCAGCATAATTGTGATAAAATATCTGAAGCCGTAATACCGTCACATGAATCATGAACTAAACAATTTTCGAGGGGAAAACAGGAAACCAAGATTTCAGTCAGAAGCCCCGCTCAAAACTTGAGAGGCATGTCTCGTGCGTATCAAGCAAAATGAAGGTGCCTCAAACATCATGAAACAAAGGGCATGGCTAGGCAATATAGTCTGCATAGTGAATCCGCTTAAAAATACAAAATAAAAGGTGGGAATGAGACCCGACTGCGCATCATGACGCACGCAATGACACCCACTGCGAACTTGGTCGACTCCTCTCCTAGGGGGTAGTCTGGTAGATGGCCCATGCCAAATTCCTTCCATCTAGGCCCAAAGGCTGCACAAAAGCTATCAAGATTTCTGGGCTAGTGCCAATGTAAAGAGCTGCCTCCTGGACTGATGCGGACATGCTCTCTTCAGATGAACCTGGGGGAGGAAGGCTGCTGGGGCTGCAGGGGCTACATGGGCTGTAGGGGCAGCAGGGGTGGCCATGATAGCAGCTGGTTCTCTGAATGGCATGGTTCTCTGAATGAACTCCGCTAGCCGCTCGCATATCCGTAACACATTCAAATGCAAGCTCCATTTGGAGCTTGCACCCGTTTCGGCTAATGAATAAATGTACAACATGGCTTGCTGTTTCTAAAGGGTCTGCCTCACAACCTTCTGCCTCGCTAACAGCTTCGAGCAGGGGCATGAGCATTCCGGCATGCGCTGCACGTGAGGACGGGTTGCTGTGATGCACATTCCCGCCCGTATGCACATTCCCCGCCCAAATGCAGTGACCCATGCATGTGCATGCAGGCTAGGGTCTGTGCATGCTGGCCATGGTCTATATGCATACGGGCTGTGCGCATACGGACGGGGGCTGTACATCCGGACAGGCTGTACAAACGGGCGGGAATGTGCACGTGGACGAGAGTCTGCATATGTTGGCGGGGCGCATAGCTTACGGGTTGGGAATGCGGGTGGGGGGCTGTGCGTGCAAGCGTGGGGCTGCGCAAACGGGCGGAGAGCCGCCCATTTGGGCGGGACTTGCGCACACAGATAAGGGCATGTGCATACGGGCAGTGCCTACGGGTGAATAACAGTGTATGCAGATGGGGGATGGGGGACCGTGCGGGCGGATGGGGGTAACATTGCATACAGGTGGGGGTCTGCAGAATGCGGAATGTGAATGGGGATGGGGGGCAGTACCAGCGGATGGGAGTAACAGTTGATACAAGTGGGGGCCTGTGCATACGGGATGTGTCTATGGGTGGGTAACAGTGAAAGCCGATGGGGGACTGGGGGGCCGATCGGGCGTGCGGGAAATGTGCATGGGGGTGTGGACTGTGTACACGGATAGGGGATGGCTCATGTGGTTGAAAGACCGTTTATGAGGGCGAGGTGCAGAGCATATTGGCAGGCGACAGGCGGCTGTGCGTGCAAGCGGGGGTAGTGCGCATGCGGGCGGGGTGTTTGCATGTGGGAAGGAGCTGAGAATGCAGGTGGAGGGTCGCGAGCGCGGCTACGTGATGTGAATGCAAGCGAGGACCTGTGCATGCAAGGAATGCGTAGGCGTGTGGGGCGCTTTGCAAGCAGGCGGGATGCTGTGCATGTGGGCATGGGTGTGTGCATGTAGGCAGAGTGTATGTGGGTGGGAGCTGTGCATGCAAGCGGTGAAGTTTTTACAGTCCATCAGAGCAAGCGGGCGGGGTAACGTGCATGCATGCGGGGGGCTGGGCATGCATTCGGGGGCTGTCAGTACTGGTGGAAGCTGCGCATGCATGCAAGATATTGCCCAAAAGGGTGGGATGCTGTGTTAGCTGGCTCAATGCTGTGCATGTGGGCCTAAACTACACATCAAAATGCAGTGAATGCTCTTGTAGCAGGCAGAGGTTCAGGCACGCTTCATACCAGTTAAAGTAGGACCTGCAGCTTTAGATAATCGCGCCTCAGGATGGGCTGCAGCAGCGATTAGTCCACCCTCGCCTGCAACACTCTCGCTTCCATGGAGGCCCTCTGGGCACTTGGTACGATCGGAATCGAGGTCGATAAATAACAAGTAATGCAAGTAATTAATGGCATGCGCTCCTCTTCAAAGATGACGGACTTAGGAAAAAATGACGTCACTCACTTGCCAACGTTGGCAAATAATGCCATGTCATTTGACTGAAACGTTGGAGAGTAAAAGTACGTTTTTAAGGGAGATCGATATCTGGAACGAACGACCCACCACCGACGTCAGGAACATCAACATCGCATATTGCAAGCAAAGTACTGGGATCATTCTGGAATCGATTCATTTGTTTAGCTATTGCCAAGTGAAGCCTCCAGATCCGAACCTTCTGCAGGAGATCCCTCTGTCTGTGGCCGGTTAGTTCCTGGCCACATGAAACTTCTTGTGGCGAGTGGGGTCCGGAACGTCAGCAAGCAGGCACCCCGTCCCCTCAGAGGATCGTGGTCCGCGCTCCGGCCACGTGGCTGGCATACTTTACACCGACACCATCGCAAAAATGCGCGCTTTCGATTGCAATTGCTGTCGCGGCGGAAGGCGTGCGCATTGCACTTTTCTTTCTATGTTTCAAAATGTTGGTGTATTCGGAGGCATAGTCTCGCAACAGTGACTGGCGTAAAAATAATCCTGCTACGCTGGCTCGGTCAGGGTACCGAGGTATCAGTTAATTTTCGTTTAAATTGAATTTGTTTTGTTTGGAAACCTTCTAATAAACAAAAAACTTATCATACGACCATGGAGGACGCACGACATGCTTCCATCCAATGCCCCAGCGTGCAAGATCACCTTAGAGAGCGGTAATGGGCAGGCCCCCCAGACGGAGCAACCAAATACGGTACCACGCTTTTTACACTGCAAGCTAGGGTGGGATCAGAGATCTCTGGGTGGGATGCTCTGAATCGTGTGGAGGATGTGGTATCTTTCGTCGAGGCTGAGTCGTTTCAGAGGCTGGGGCTACCTTTCTTTTACCCCCTCTCCCCTCCCAGCCATGTTCATGACGTTAACACCTTTGGACCATGCTTAAATGAAGCGTGGCCACGTCGGCAAACATAAAGTCAGCTAGGAAAGTCCAGGGAGAAGGCACAAGAGGAAAGAAAGGAAAGCAAGCTCACCTTCGAAACACCTTCCAAGAACAACAGGAGCAACAACAAAAAGGTCGGGCAGACCGTATCCCTGCCCTTAAAGAGACTAGCCTTCACAAATATTGACTACACGTTCCACAAAAGCCAGGGCCTCCCACTCCTTTCTGAGGCCGGGCTATTTCAGTTGTAGTCTCGTAGGGAGGAAAAAGGAAAGGGACTTAGGGCAAAAGGAAAGACAGAGAAGAGCATTTGTGTCCCTAAACTTTGTTTCCTCTTTCCGGGTTTTCCGGTACTACTACCTGCTATGCTAATTTCTTTTCCACCTGACGGGCGCCCACGCGCATCATTTTTGCAATGCCCAGAGGTGTTATACCATTCAGCTTAAACTTCTGCCCCCTTCGCGCAACATTTCGTTTTCATTTCTTTCCTCCCATCCGATTAGCTGGGCGCCCACGCGACCGACCCTTTCAAGAAGGGCGCAGAGGTGTGACGTCACTTTCCATGATCAGATATGGCTAGAATTGTCAGGGCCTTGCTGAACGCTCGACAGCGTGAGGTTGGTAGGGGATGCGCTAGCTCATTTCCAGGATGCACAGCCATGACCATGGTGAAGCCATGCCACAAGCCGGAGTGAGGGAGTAAATCTGACGGTAGTGGAACTACAAATCATGCTCACCAATTTTGGGCTCACGCCTGAACCTGCCCATCCCCAAAAGACACCGCGGAAATTTGTACTCACTTGCAGAATACCGCAGTCATTCATAGGCTGTCATCACTACACCTAGGCTGCATTCCTGACCGAACCCTAGTTCTTGTCACTACATACATGCCACATTTCGTGACCGAGCCCTGCCTCATAAGTCAACCAAGGACTTGTTTGCACAATATATCAAGAAAGTTACACCTCTGGGTCCGCTCAAAGCTCGGCCGCGTGGGCGCCTAACTGTTCAGATAGGAGTAAAGAAGGAACTAAAAGGAAGAGAGGGGGAAAGGAACAAAAGGAGAGGCCGGGAAGGCAAAGCAGACCAAGTCCAACACCTGAGTTCCACTAGAGACTAGCCCTCAACAAAGCCTCAGAGAAAAGAAAAGTCCAGAAAAGCAAGCGTATCCCACCCCTGCTTGGCCGCGAGGGCGCCCCACTGATCAGGAGGGAGAAGAGAAGAAACTAAAAAGCGGGCAAACAACAACAACAACAAAAAAACCAAAAGAGAAGGCCGGAAAGGCCAATGACATCGGCCTCAGAAACCCTGGAGACTAACCCTCAATAATGCCCACAACACAGTCCACAAAAGCAAATGCGTCCCACCCATGCTCAGCCTGGTACAACTGGTGGAAGTTGGTGGCAGCGCCCGGAGGACCTGCCCACCCCCGCTCCCGGAACTGCTCCCTGACACTAGGGCACGGGAAGCACACATGCAGCGCATTCTCTACCTGCTCGCTATCCCCCCATGCCCAACACCGCAGGCAGCAGCGTGCCTGTCGCCGCTGACCGTTGCGCCGTCCTCTGGTATCAGCAGTGCTGATCGCGCCAAGCCGCAGTCGCAAATTGGTGCGCACACAAGCACACTCCCTCTGACTAGTGCGGCTCTTGGCTTGCGCCAGCACGGCACCCGCCGTGGACTGGAACCAGGCACGGTAGGTCGCCGCAGATCTGTGCTCGGTGGTAGGGTCCCTGGGGTCCCCACCGCCGCTTGCGTCCAGCCGTGCTTGCTCGTAGGCTGCGTCAACGAGTGCCAACACCTCTGTGACGGGTAGGCGCTGTAGGGCAGCTGCTGCCTCGCGCAAGGTGGGGGTGGCTGCCCCCCGCTCCAGCTCCTCTAATGCACCCAGCAGATCAGAGCACCAGGTACAGCCGCCAGTGCCCTGGCTGATTGCAAGCTGCATATCTGCTGCCATGGCTTCAGCCATGAGAGGGCTGTATTGCTGTGCCTCCGGTGCCACCGCTGCATTGTAGAAGCGGAGGATATGGGCCCACCAGTCTCGCTGTAGTGGCTGGAGCTGCAGCTCTCTCATAACTCCCCAACTGGCGGCTGATGCAGGTAGCCCCGCAACCTGGCGTAGGTGCTGAAGCAAGCTGGACTGCATTTTGCTCGAGAGACATTGCCGCAGCCGAAGGTGGCTGGTGGCCCACACCACGTCGCCGTAGTTGGCCGCAGGCGTTGCGTACACAACTGTCAGCCTGAAGTGGGTTGGAAGATGGCGCCTAAGGCCCACCTTGGCTGCCATGTGGCGAACTCGGTGCAGCTCGGCAGCCAAAGGCGCCTGCCTACCCTCCATGGTCCTCTTCATGCCGCAGCTTTCGTGCTGAGTGATGCCCAAGAATTTGAATTCTTGGACACGCTTCAACACGGTACGGTCAGGGTTTAAACGCAAACATGGGCTGGCTGTCGGCACTGCGTTGCTAAGCGGCTGCCAAACTCCATGATCTCTGTCTTACTGACATTGACCTGAAGCTGTTTATGTGCCGCATATTCATGCAAGGCATCAAGCATGCGTGGCAGCCCTGCTGGGGTGCGGGCTAGCAAGGAGAGGTCATCCGCATACAGCAGGCAGCGTAGCTGTCGCCCCGCCTGCATCTCAATGCCCTCTGCCGGGCACTTGGCTGCGAGCATGGCCGGCAGGACACTGAGGTATAGGCTACAGAGCAGGGGGCTCAGGGGGTAGCCCTGTTTGATGCCTCTGGTGCAAGGCACAGGACCAGTGCGCTTGTGGCCGTCAGTGAACGTGTAAACTGCACCGGCATAAAGCGCTTGCACCGCGCGTAACATGCATGCAGGCATGTGAAGATGCTCGCATAAATGCCGCCACAGCTGCTCCTGGGGCACGCTGTCATCAGGGGTCTACAATGGGGTCTGGGAACTGACCGGTTTAGCCGGGCACTTTTCCCCCCCTGTCATAGGCCTTTGTGAAGTCCACAAAGGCCACAAGCAGCTTGCCACGGCCTGCAGCTGCCCGTTGAGCATGGACTGCATGCCTGAGCAGGAAAGCAGCCTGGAGCATGCTACGGCGCTGTTGAAAACCAAACTGCTCAGGAGGGACGTGGCCGTGAAATTGTGCCCACTCATCAGTGATGGCAGTGAGCATGCTGGCATACAGCCAGTAAAGCACGCTAGTGATGGCGATGGGCCGGTAATTACCGGGATCAAGGGGGTCGCCCTTCTTGTAAACAGGCTGAATCCTGACTGGCTGGCAGGCACTAGGCATTCCCCCCCGCACCGCCATGGCAGTGAACCAGTCTTGCAGCAGATCCCTCAGTTGCTTCCCCTCTGAATCGTCCTCTACCATAGCCAACTTGATAAAGGGTGCCGCCAGACCGTCTAGGCCCGCCGCGGTGTGTACGCGCATACGGGAGAAAGCCCTTAGGAAGCAAGAGGTAAGCTGCTCAGCTGACACGCCTAGGTCCTCCGGCTGAGCGGTGGTGGGGGGCAAGTTTGCCTGTGGCGCCGCAGGAGAGGGGGGCACAGTGGCGGTGAATTGATGTCGCAGGTGTGCCTCCCACTTCAGGGAGGAGACAGCCATGGTGAGGCAGGTTTGCCGCCTCTCTTGCAGCTGCTCCCGGTAGACGTTGCACTCACCACGCTGCAGCTTGTCAGCTATAGCCGCTGCCATATGGCGCGTGTAGTAGCGGCGACGCCGTTGTGCTGTGGACTTGTAGCGCTGCCTGGCTGCCTTGCGCTCTGGGCCCGGGGCACTGCAAAGCGACTTCGCTTGCAGCGCAGCATAGGCGCTCTGAACCTCTGCATCCCACCAGGGGGGGCGCTGATGCTGCCCACGCTGGGCATGGGGCCGCGGAGTACGCGTCATGCCAGCAGCTTCGGCCGCAGACCAAATCACAGCAGTGAGCGCCGCTGCGGCTGCCTAGTCGTCAGCTCCCGCAATGGCCAGGCTGAAACGGTGTAGGCCCTGCTCATCGCGGGCTAGCGCGGCGCTGTAAATGTGCGCATTATCAGCTTTCCAGGTCAGGATGGTTCGGCAGCTTCCTGCTGGTTGGCCAGCATCAGGCTGACCTCCCCCCACGTCGATGCCGCTATCTACCGGAGGTTGAAAGGTCGTTGCAACCGGACGATGATCCGAGAGGTCCGGTTGGGTGGGAAGCACCCCGCTCACCTCCACATGCTACATGGCACCGCAATGTGGTCAACGCGGGACCGGCCAGTAGCTGCAAGGAAAGATGCGTCCCCTTGGTCACCCTTGCGGCCCGTGAGCAGCAGCATCCTAGAGGCCGCCACTGCGTTGAGCAGCATCCGAGCCTGCGGTCTAAGCATTCTGAGCGGCTCACCACGGAGCGCCCGGTGCGTGTGCATCTCAGGTGCATGTTGGATTGTCCATGCAAGGTCCGCACCGCCGTCCGGGAGCTCACTGCCATGCCACACGTCCGCATTGAAGTCGCCGCCCAAATTGCACAATATGTGTCGATGGCGCACATCATGCACCCCATAATTTGGAAGGGACCAATCAATACACTAATTTTCAAACTTTCCATATGCACAAAAGACAGACATTTGCCTAACCAGAATACATCTCAGACCTTGGACTATCATCTAAACGATATGTTAAGTGAGCCTTGTCGATGTAACGATGCATTCAAACAAAACATGGCAAACATGCCCGGCCACGATAAGGGGGGTTCCAATCCTATCATTGCGACCTCTCATCCTAGGCAATTCATCAGCAATTACTTATACTGTTACAACGGCACATAATGCCATCACCTGCACCCTCACAACGGGCGCACAAGTGCCAGTCTTTCTTTTTCTTGACTCAGCTTCGAGTCAGCCACACTGCCGCCTGCAACCTGAGGTCCTATTTGTGGCCAGCCCTGCTGCTTGGGCCGCCAGCCTTGGGCCGATCCAAGTTTGGTCCCCAACGATCATATGGCGCTGCCTGCCAGAGGTGGCTTCATAACCGAAAAAATAAACACTTACAAGGGCTCACAGTTCATCAATATCAGAGCAAGTCTCCGTCAGGCCCCACCAAGGGCCGAGCAGCCGGTCGAGCCCTGACCTGCCCGCCTGCTCCTCGCAAGGAGGAACCCCGCTCCGGCCCCATCTGCAGCAAGCACCCCGTGTCGTCCGCACAGGCGGGCGCCGCCCCTTCTGCAGCAGCAGCAACAGCAGCAGACATCATCGACCCTCCCGTCCCGGTCTTGACCTGCAACTGTATCTCTAGCTGCCGCACCACCGAGTCCAGCGCCGTGAAGTACGCCGGCGTCATGTGGTCCAGCACCATGGTGCGACATAGCTTGATGCGCCTGTACGTAGGGATCAGACATATCGTAAATTGAACCATTATACCGTAAATGAAGTTTGCCTTCCCGAACCCTAGGAAAACAACTTTTTATATTAAGCCCGCACCCCTTTATTCAACATTCATGAAGCCCCGCAGGGCAGAATTTCATTGTTCATTACATCATGCACTGCCCGATCCGACTGATTCCAACCGATTATAACTGATTCCGCCTCATGACGTTATCGCGCACCCCTGATATGACTTGCTTTTTGGTTTGTGCGGCTTATCGTGCACTCCTTCTTAACTTGACTTTCGTGGGAAGGCAAAGCTAATCTACGGTATACGCGGAATATACGGTACATATATACAGCAATCTGGATCCCTACCTGTACGCCGTGTTGTCGCGGACCTCCATCAACATATAGGGCTGCTGCAAGGCCGCCATGCGCGCGGATGCGATGTCAGAGCTGGTTGGCCTCATGCCGGGAGGGACCGGCATGAACGGCTCCAACAACATCTGCGCTTCTCCCCGGGCTGGGTGTTGCCCATCCCCTGCAGCTTCAGCGCTGTCCTCGGCATCGGACTCCTCAGGTGCCATACGGGTGCTGCCGAGGACTGACTTCTTCGGGAAGAGGTGCAACACCCGCCCCGCGGGATAGAGGTGACGCTTTGGGGCTGACGTAGGGCCGCCGAGAGTACAGCTCAGATGATCAAATGGGCCGGCGTCGGCACGGTCTCCCGATGAGGAGCCTCCAAGCACCGGGCTGGCTGGGCGGAAGTGACATGAGGAGGGCCGCGCTCCATTGTCTGCCCCATGGTCACCTCTACCAGAATCCCCGCAACCACCACTCCGGATGGCTTCATCCGCAGGCCGCTGCGAAACGAGTGCCTCTCTTTCATCCTCATCCATCTCCGCCTCCTCCTCGCCGTCGGCGCCCTCGGGCCCACCTTGCGTCATCGCCTGCACCACTGCTACAATCCCCTCGTGCAGCTTTTCCTCCTCTGCCAGCCCGGCCAGGAGCAGATCCTCCTCCTCGATATCGCCAATCATCCGGGGACCGTCCAGACCTCTTACCGGCAGGTCGTCCTCCCCCTCCTCCTCCTCCTCCTTGCACCCGCTTTCACGCCCTCCCAGATTGCAACTGGCCATGCTGGCCGAGGTCCTCCACCTTGCGCCCAATCCCCCCCACACATGTTCAGGGAACAACATACCACGCCACAGCCGTTGTTGCGGGCTGCGTTGTAAGGGTTCGGTGCAAGCGGCGACAGAGGCAGCAGGAGCAGCAGGTGCTGCATCAACAACAGCCTGCGCCCCGTCCAGTTTACAAGTGACCGGCAAGCCCTCCATGCCAGCCTGGCCATTCGCGTCCTCGCCTCTGTTGCCGCTAGCAGTAAAAGCCGGCAGCAGGGGCTCCGATACGTCCGCGGCACATGCAGTGGCATACACAGCGCCCGTCGCCGCCTGCCGTGTCCACCACCACCTGGAGACGCCTTGTAGCACGCCACCAAAGTAAGTGCCCCGACTCGTAGAAGCCACTGCCCCACCCCTTGCTGCTGCCGTGCCAACATTCCCGGCAAGCCCATCGTATGTGCTGCTGCTAGCAGTCGTCGCGTCTACTGCACCCTTCCGTCTGCTGCCATCTGGCATCCAACCTGTGGACGCGACGGAAGAAGCCCCTGTCCCTTTGTCAACCACTTGGTCAGAGCAGTAAGCCTCTGCCGCCCCCAGTGCTCCGGAACCCTCTCCTTGGCTCCACGGCCACAGCCGGCGCCGGAGCAAGTGGGCGCCCATCGGCCCGCCTCGGTCGCTGTCCTGGCTAAGGCTGCGCTGCACTCGTTTGCTACCAGCCGGCTGCTCGGGTGCAGTTTCGTCACGGTAGGAATCCCCGGCAGCGGCTGCCGCAGCCGACGCCTCGACCTCCGATGTATGCACACGGGTCATGCAGGACATGAAGGGAACCGCCGCCGGCTGCAAGATGTTGAGCGCCGTCCACTGGCTCGCGATCCCGACACCTCGCATGCCCCCCTGCTCAGGGTTAAGGGTTGAAGGTTTGGGTTTGAGGTTGCGGATTTTAACCATCAGCCCTGTCTTCAGGCTCGCAATCCTGACACCTCGAAAGCGCCCTGCTCGGAATGAGACCAGAATCATCAATCACAACTTTTTATTGCAGCCGGGCTACATGTGCAACTGGGAGATTCAGAGCGACCAGGCAATCGGTGCTATTGCTTCCTTGCTGCAAGTGCGACAACATGATGACACGTCACACTATGGCCTCACATTCATCATCGTTGGGCCACAGATTTTGTGCAGGATGTGCGATGCACAAAGGCCTGCCAATTTGGAAAAGGAAGCATATGCCGGACAATTTGAAGGCGGCAGCATATGCCGCGTGCAGCTGCTCTCACCTGCACCACTCTGGACACTGAAGTGCGCAGGTCGCGCTGGAACTCCACAAACCAGGAGCTGTGTGTCACATCCTCGCGCAGGGTGTCGACAGTGGCTGCAGGCATAGAGGAACAACGCAAGGATCACCAAACAGTGAGGTAGCATGCAGCCAGTTTTTTGCGAAATAAAAACGGGCTCGCCATAATATACCGGTAGGTACATGTAATCTTTTATTTTGGCCATATAAGCATATAAGAACTTCCCAAAGCATATCGTTTCTTTGTTTAGAGGACTGCTTTTTTTTGTTAAGAACGGGATCCACTTCAGAATTTGGAACCCATTGCACATCCATGACTCGAGCAAGCTGAGGCAGAGCAGTCACGCACTCAACACTGAGCCTTCACCCCTATGAACTCAGTTGCCCACCACCCCCAGTTGCCCACCCCCCTCAGTTGCCCCCCCCCCCCAGTTGCCCACCCCCCTCAGTTGCCCACCCCTTTCAGTTGCCCACCCCCCTCAGTTGCCCACCCCCCTCAGTTGCCCACCCCCCTCAGTTGCCCACCCCCCTCAGTTGCCCACCCCCTCAGTTGCCCACCCCCCTCAGTTGCCCACCCCCTCAGTTGCCCACCCCCCCCAGTTGCCCACCCCCCCCAGTTGCCCACCCCCCTCAGTTGCCCACCCCCCTCAGTTGCCCACCCCCCTCAGTTGCCCACCCCCTCAGTTGCCCACCCCATCAGTTGCCCACCCCCCAGAGGTGCCCACCCCCCTGAGGTGCCCACCCCCCTCAGTTGCCCACCCCCTCAGTTGCCCACCCCCCTCAGGTGCCCACCACCCTCAGTTGCCCACCACCCCCAGTTGCCCACCACCCTCAGTTGCCTACACTCCTCAGTTGCCCACCCCCCTCCGGTTGCCCACCCCCCTCAGTTGCCCATCCCCCCCCCCCCGTTGCCCACCCCCCTCAGTAGCCCACCCCCCTCCAGTTGCCCCCCCACCCCAGTTACCCACCCCCCTCAGGTGCCTACCCCCCTCAGGTGCCCACCCCCCTCAGTTGCCCACCCCCCTCAGTTGCCCAACCCCCTCAGTTGCCCACCCCCCTCAGTTGCCCACCACCCCCAGTTGCCCACCACCCTCAGTTGCCCACCATCCTCAGTTTCCCACCCCCTTCAGTTGCCTACCCCTAATAGTCTCATTTACCCACCCGCTGAGAAGGTGGGTACGATATCGGTCCCGTTGACGATGCTGGTCACATAGTCCCTGCAGGAGGCTGCTAGCTCGATGGTCATACAGGCCGGGCAAGCCATGGCGTAGCAGCGCGCGTCTGCACACTCCGGGACCGCCTCGCGCAGCATCATGGTCAGCAGGGCTGCGGTACCAGCTCCCATCGAATGGCCTAAGGGGCAGAAACACAAGCAGATTCAGGGCGCTCAGCTCCACCAGCAAGAGGAGTCGAGCCAAGAGGAATGGTGGCCTTAGGGGGTGGCCATGGTGAGGTGGGAGATCCCATGATTGAGGCATCCCCTCGCGCACCATGCCGGACCAAAGGGTGCAGGCTCTGCGCCCTCAAAGCAAGGTGTGCAGTAGAAAGAAAGAAGGCCTACGCCGCACAAGGGCGTGCAGGTGAAGTGTGACATAAGTGTGATGCCAGTGTGATGCATGTGTGACTTCAGGGGCTGCTACACTTTTAAGTGTGGGCGTTGAGGTTCATGGTTTTGGTTGTGCCAGTACCTAAATGGCAGAGAAATCAGGTGGGAGAGTTGCATTGTATGTTGCTGAGGGAATTTGCATACCCATGAATGGTCCCGAAGAAATGTGGTTACTGTGGTGTATTTAATGCCGATGTCGAGCTGATTGTTAATTTGCAATACATGGCTGCATTGAGGCATATCAAGCTTAAATGAGTGGATTTCAATGCCAAGGGAACAAATTACAAGAAGCAAATCTGCCCTGAGAGCAGCATAAGACAACTGATTCTGCACCGAGGGCAGCATGCGTTTTCTGTAAAGCAAAATCACGTAAGTAATAGAACGGTCAAGCCTGACGGAAGGCATTTCAAAATTACGTCGTCAAGTGGGCACAAGATTCTGCCAGGAAATTCGAAGTCAACGCATGTCCTACCGATCTGCAATGTCTGATAACAACGGTGCGGATGTGGCTACGGTCAGAGCTGCGCTGTTCCCTGAACCCACACGCCCCTTGGGCCCTAGGGGGGGGGGTAGCTTTCCTTCCTGCTTTCATACCGGTCTGTAATCTCATACGTGTTGGGCGATTGCGCCATGAGAGGGACTCGGGTGTAAGAAATACAGTGCATTCATACCATAAACAGTTGAAATCCGTTTAAAATAAAACTCCAGAGTTTTCCAAACCGTAAAAGTGTCGTCCCTCCCGTGTCAAAATTAGGCTCATGACTGACTCAGGAGCCACACACCATGGCTACTCTAGTGACAAAAATGAAGCGAAAGGTGACATGCCTATTTAAGCAGCGTTTTTGAGGATACACATCGAAAAGAGGCATCAGATGACCAAAACTCCGGCTGGGGACCTGACTCACTTGGCCCCGGGCTCGGCCACCAGCTGTAATATTACGGTTATACACCTTTTATTTACGGTTTGTTGCCTCGAAGATGACAATAATTTACCATATCCAAGATTAACATACCGGTAGGCTGTCAGTGAAATCTGTCCTGTACTTTACACCGTAAAAGAAAAACGGAATTACACCACAACCATAGATCGCCCAACACTGAATCTTGTGCAAGACTTGGCCGCATGACTACATGCATTTGTCACGCAAACCCTACCACGAAAGGGCCATGCAACGTCGTGAATCAAGCCATGCTTTTAGCCCGGTTTCAGATCCCACTACCGGCGGTCCGCTACCCCATGCAAGCTGACAACCCATGCTACGCGCAAGTTGGGACAAGGCCCCATGTCATTACTGCGCAACATATGCATGATAGCAACACGTGCCATGCTATGCTTGCAATATCTCTTTGTGGCACAGTTTGAATATATGTCCTCAGGAACGGGAGCACCTTTTGAAGCGCACTGCCTGCCTGTGACGCCATGTGTCAGGCCATGTGCAGCCACTGGACAGTGCACACTGCCTGTGTCAGGCCATGGGTAGCCACTCAGCATGCTGTCAGCAGAGGGCAAAGGCACAGCTGGCACAGTTTCAGCATTTCTCCAAGGAGCTAAGGGATCCATCACATTTTCCAGACCTGTTTTAAACTATGGGATCCATCACGCACCGGGACATGCATGCAGGCATTTTCCAGACCTGTTTTAAACACTCCAGCAACGTTGCGCTGATCTGAATCGTGTACAGCGATCGCATTGCACTGCTATGCTGACCCTCGCCATCATATCCCGACTTTGGACCTTGACACATACAGCGACCAGACGGAGGCTACAAATATTCACATTGCAGCCTCCGTCTTCAAGCTCAAAAAAATGTGGAGCAAGGCGGTTTCTATGCACGGGAGCGCATCAACTCTCTGTGCCCATTTCCCAACCTCTGACAGCCTGGCTGGCTTGCAGCTTAAGACTTTATCTTTGCGCTACAGCTGTTTGACCGATACGATTGGGATGCTTAACAATACGCTGCATTCTCTGTGTCGCAGCTCACAAAGTGTCTATGGGCAGGTGGCCCAGTCAACATAACTGACAGACCAAAAACTCCTGGTGCAGGGCCCCAACAGCCTCTGGCCGCCTGGGGGGGCTCTTCCAAAAACAAAAGCCTTCCAAGTTATTTTGATGACCCGGGAAATAGTGTGGCACAAGCCAAACACGTTTCTATATACCCTACCGTGCAGTGATATATCGGCGTAGGGTTTCGCAATGCCACCATAAACATCTGGCGCCAGATGTCTTCTTTAGTGACATTGCAAAAACCCATATACCGCACCCATGACACAGCACGATACCCGGTGCGTACCCAGTGCGTAAGGTGGACTCGCTTCTTACCCACAATACTCAGTCGGTAGCCCTGATGCTCAGCCATGGCCGTGCGTAGGGTGGGCGTGACCTGCTTCATCAGCCAGCGGGCCGCTGCCAACATGCCCATGTGACTGTAACCAAGCACTACAGAATTGGCTTGTACCTTGTGGTGCGGCTTAGTTGTCGCTACGCAGCGGGCGAGGGGAGGTGACTGGGTCAATGAAAACAACCTCGGGATGGGGGAGGCAATGCGACCGGGTCAATGGACAGACATACGGGAGGATGTACATCATTCGAGCGATTTTATTGGCGGCTGATTGGAGGAAATGCAGCCCTCGCCCTATCACACCAAGCAAACTGTTTGGTACCTCATCCATAATTGATAGCCTCCAGCATTCATGATGGTTTGTAGTCACCTAGGGTCATCCTGCTGCATGCCGAGCCCCCCCACTAGGTACTCACCTCCCAATGAGGTGAACAGGTCCTTAGTGCTCTGCGTGCCACGGATGCACAGCAGCACGCAGCGCATGTGATCATCGGCAATGAGCACATATGCCGGGCGCAGGAGACCCGCATTCATTTGCTGGGCCAGCACGTTGGAGGGATCTAAGGCATAAAGCACATACAGATATTATCACTCGGTCTCGACAGCGAACCAGCAGGACAACAAATGCTGTAAGGAAAAAACATAAAGAGCCCAGGGAGCTCACATGGAGCACATGGAGAAGTATTAAGGCACACGGAGGGCACATGGGGAAGTATGGAAAAGCATGGAGCACCCATAGAGCACATGGAGCACACATGGAGAGCACATGGAGAAGCATGGAGCACAACCGGAGAGCACATGGATAGCACATGGACAAGGATGGAGCCCATGGAAAAGCATGGAGCACACAGGGAGAAGTATAGAGAGGCATGGAGCACATGGAGAAGCATGGAGCACATGGAGAAGTATGGAGCACATGGAGAAGTATGGGGCACATGGAGAAGTATGGAGCACATGGAGAAGCATGGAGCACATGGAGAAGCATGGAGCACATGGAGAAGCATGGAGCATATGGAGAAGTATGGAGCACATGGAGAAGTATGGAGCACATGGAGAAGCATGGAGCACACAAGAGGTATTCACTTGGTCTCGCTCCCTACAGTACAACATTTGCTGTCAGGGAGAAGCATGTGCTGAGGCCTCGTACCTAGCTGTACATGCTCCCTCCAGAATGCGACCTGCTGGTGTATGAGCTTGAACTTGAGGCCACGACAGTACAGCAGGTATCTCTGCACATCCTTGAGCTCCGCCTGTGAGGGAAGTGCATGGGAACTTACAACACGGAAAACTCAGCCATACATAGTAAAGCAACCAGTTGCGCCCACGGGGCGAGACAGAAGCAAGCGCATTAGGTTGTAGCCCTACCAGCAGGGCTCCCAAGTCCGTTGCAGCGTCTTGACACACAGGTCGACCTCTCATGGCAATATCGATGGCGGGATACTCGAGCGTTTCTCTGTGGGACAGATATGCTAGCCCGATAAACAAGTCCATCGTGTGCCAACGCCCCAGCGTCTCGGTGTACATATACCTGCGGGTTGTCGGGGTGCTCGATCGGTTTGTCATATGTTCACGTTCGCCTGGTTTTGATGGCAATTAGAGGCATGTATCGCATACCTGCAGACCTCCTTAAAATAGTAGAGGGCCTCAGTCCACGTGTTGGGGGCATGTTCTACATGGCGCCAGGCCTCCACGATCCTAGGAGGCGTTAGGTCCCCGTCTGTCAAGGCTGTACCTCCAGCAGTCCTACCCTTCAAGTACAAATACAGACCCAGAGCCGCAGCTCCCGTTGCAATAATGGGTGTTTCCATGCATCAAAGGTAAGCCATGCGGTTTGAATGTGAAGGTGGTTGAAATAAACGCGTCGGCTCTAAATAACGTGTGGGATGAAGAAGAAAAGAAATTGCCTGAGCGTTGCTTGAACATGAATATGACATTTGAAATGCCGTATACCCGAGTGGCCCAAAGGATCAAATATCGATAGGGTTTGGGATTTCAGTTCGGTTCACTGGACATCCCTCTCTGGGCAGATAAGTCTGGGCCCAATTCCACCTGCGCCTCGCCGGGATTAATCCCGGTGTCAGTTTATCTGGTTGGAAACAGAGTGCTGGGGAATACAGCAAATGCAATTCCACTTAAGCACGCGAGATGTTCGGGTACGGGCGAAACCAAATCTCTTTACATTACAGCCTATCAACCAGCCTCTGTGCTCTTTGTGCTGCTTGGCGCTGCTCTTGTGTTTTCTTTTCTCGTTTGCGCTGATCTTTGCTCTTTGCGGTGCTCTTTGCACTACTCTTTGCGCTGATCTTTGCGCTGATCTTTGTTACTTGTGCTGCTCTTGTCCTTGCGTAGCACTTTGTGCTGTTCTTTGCGCTGTTCTTGCTCTTTGTGCTGTTCTTGTATTTGCGCTGCTCTGCGCGCTTTGCTCTTTGTGGTGCTCTTTGCGAAACTCCATGCGCGCGCTGATCTATGCAAAGGCGCCTGCAAGATCTTTGCCGCCGTCAGACGGATTGTCAGCCATGACGAAAGAGACCATAGAGAAAGAGAGATAGATTGAACGAGATGAATGAAACGAATTGCGCGCGCGACTGAGAGTGATAATCAAGTGATGAAATGGAGCCACGCCTCGCTGTCACGCTTATCCGTACCCGGCGAGGCTTGAGTTTTGCATCGAGCCCCCTGGGCACGATGCAAAAAACATGCCTCGCCGGGTACGGATAATGGGTGGGCAGGATCCCGAACACGATCCCGAACACTAGTGGAATTGACTTTTGTCTAGCTGGCACTATTTTTCGAGTTCCGGACACAGGTGGAATTGGGCCCTCTGTCACTCAAACTAAAACTCGAATACCGTACGTATACCAGATTTCTTTCAACCACATTAGAGATCGCCCAACGTCATACGCTTAGGGTACGCTTAGGGTGTGGGACAGCCAGCCCAGGAATTGATGCACCTCGCGCAGCCAGCATTAACATACTTCGTAAGTCAATCAAGCAATTTTAGGAGGGCACCGGAGGTTACATAAAACGCCGGAGGAGTTTAGGGTTGGGAGTTAGTTTGGCCATCAATAGAAACCTTCGACAAGAGTTGCGCAACGTACTGCGCCACAGGGCGAATTGAGTAGCGAGAAACGAATTCATCGATGCGGAGGAACTCTTTGAAGACGCCATCGATGCCCAAGAGTAGCTCTTCCAGGAGAAGGAGGACGAGGATATTGGATTATTTGGATTACTCCTGGCTGCTGATGCCGAAATGGCCTTACACGCAACAGCAGCAGGTCTCAATCAGGCAGTTAATTACCGGCACAATGTGGGAAGGACAGCAGATATCAGATGCCGTGAGAACGATGCATGCAGTAGCTACCCAAATGCATGCCAATACAACTTCCGCATGCAGTTGCTCCACGCAGGCAAGCCGGCTCCCCACTTGAATGACAACACCGTGCCTGCACGCAGAGCATCTCACTGGCACGACAGCACTCCGCAGGCATGTAGAAGCGTTCCACCGGCAGGACAGCACCCTGCCAGCATGCAAAGCACCCAGCCGGCATATCGTGCGCCCGGCCATACGGATTGCACCCTGCGTGCATGCAGTTGCGCCACACAGGCACGAAAACTCCTTGCCTACATATGGCCCCGCCAGCACGACAGCACCCTGCTTGCATGCATGCACCCCACTGGCATGACAGCAACGGCATGCATACAAAGGTCCCGGACATCATGACAACACCCTGCTTGCTTGCATAGCACCCTGCATGCATGCATATGGCTCCGACAGCACGACAGTACCTGCTGGCATGCATAGTACCCCACCTGTATGACAGCACCCCGCCTGCGTACAAGGTGCCCCGACATCATGACAACACCATGCTTACTTGCACAGCATCCTGCATGCATGCATCTAGCCTTGCCGGCACGATAACACCATGCGTGCCTGCAGTAGCGCCCCACCGGCACGACCCCACTGACATGCAATGCATGCATGTTGATGCACCTTGGCCCCGCCTACCTCTGGCAGAAAGACATACGGTACACTCTATGCGTGATGCCTAACTACCTACCTCACTGGCATGCACTTCCTGTGGGCAACAAAACAGCCACATCCATTGGCTTGAACGACATGCACCCTTTAGCACCCTCACCCCCACAGACATGCTCTGCCTGCACATTGCAGCACCGCCGCACCCACTGACATGTACTGCCTGTGCGCAGCAGCACCACTGCACCCACTGCACCCAATGGCATGTACTGCATGTGCGCAGCAACACCACTGCACCCACTAACATGCACTGCCTGTGTGCAGCAGCACCACTGCACCCACTGGCATGCACTGCATGTGCGGGCAGCACGACTGCACCCAATGGCATGTACTGCCTGTGCGCAACATCACCACAACACCCAATGGCATGTACTGCCTGTGCGCAGCAAAACCACTGCAACCACTAGCATGCACTGCATGTGCGCAGCAGCACCACATCACCCAATGGCATGCACTGCCTGTGCGCAGTAGCACCACTGCACCCAATGGCATGCACTGCATGTGCGCAGTAGCACCACTGCACCCAATGGCATGTACTGCCTGTGCGCAGTAGCACCACTGCACCCAATGGCATGTACTGCATGTGCGCAGCAGCACCACTGCACCCACTGGCATGTACTGCCTGTGCGTAGCAGCACCACTGCACCCAATGACATGTACTACCTGTGCGCAGCAGCACCACTGCACCCACTGGCATGTACTGCTTGTGCGCAACAGCACCACAGCACCCACTGGCATGTACTGCATGTGCGCAGCAACACCACTGCACCCAATGGCATGTACTGCCTGTGCGCAACAGCACCACTGCACCCACTAGCATGCACTGCATGTGCGCAACAGCACTACTGCACCCAATGGCATGTACTGCCTGTGCGCAGCGGCACCACTGCACCCACTGGCATGCACTGCCTGTGCGCAGCAAAACCATTGCACCCACTAGCATGCACTGCCTGTGCGCAGCAGCACCACTGCACCCACTGGCATGCACTGCATGTGCGCAGCAAAGCCACTGCACCCACTAGCATGCACTGCCTGTGCGCAGCAGCACCACTGCACCCACTGGCATGCACTGCCTGTGCGCAGCAGCACCACTGCACCCACTGGCATGCACTGCATCACAGCAGGGCGGAGGCGGCAAGGGCTGCTGCATCACAACAGAGCCGGGCAGCAGCAAGGGCAGTGACAGCTGCAGCAGTATCGGAGGATACGAGCAGGGCACGCCAGGCAGCAGCAATGCCCAAGGAAGAGGAGGAGGTTATCGGGAGATGCTTGGCGGCAAGCCCAGGCCACCCATGCGTCTTGTGCGGGACGCCAAGGCAGCACTCGCCAGAGGAGTGCGAGCAGAGGATTCTGGCGCTGACGCAGCAAAGGGGCCCTGTGAATGAGGCCCAGGTTGCGTCGCCAGCAGCAAAGCCGAGGGTTGCCTACGGCACGGCTGCAGCAGGGAGAGCTGCCATCTCTGGACCAACGCTGCGCTCAGAGGTGCGAGTGCCCAGCAGAGGCGAGAGGGCCAATGAGCAGTTGCCCAGTCCGCAACAAGAAGGCAGCCAAAGCAGGCGCACTGTGGAGACACCGCCAACCGTGGCTGGGTCAAGCGCACAGACACAAAAGGCCAAAGGTGGCGATGGGGGAGTAGCCCCAGAAACAGGAGGCGAAGCGCGGGGCGCAAGAGGGCAGCGCAGTAACGCGAACCGCGGCCAGGGAGAGCCTGGCAGCGAGGACGAGGAGGAAGAAGAAGAGGAAAGCGATGAGGAGAGGGCCCATGAGGCAAGGCCTAGCCAAAAATCCAGGGAAACGGACAAGCTGCGCAGCCAGGTGCAGATGCTGCAGAGAGATCTGAAGAGGAAGGAAGAGCAGCTGTACCGCCAGGCGGCTGCCTCAGTGGAATACCTGCGCATGCAGCAGGCCAGGTGGACCAACATACAGGATGCCAATCAGCGGCTCACCGAGGTGCAGCAGCAGTACATCTTGCGCGCAGATCAGCTGCGGGAGCTGTCCAAGGTCATTGGTGATCAGCAGGCGGGGCAGCCGCTGAACCAAGGGAACCCACTCCCAGTCCCTGTAGACCCGGAGTTTGCAGCATGTATCCCAGAAATGTTCCGTCCTGCATCTCCTTTGGAGAACACGGACGAGGAAAGCGATCACCCCGGTCAGGGTGAGCAGCAAGAAGCAGCGGAAAAGGACCCTGGTCAGAAAGGACCAGTGGACGACGGCAGGGCCAGGGGGGCCAGTGAGGAGGCACGCGCGCAGCGAATGGGGACAGCTCCCGCGGCTGCAAGGGGCCAGGAGCCCAGAGAGCGCAGCAGAAGCGAGCAGAGGATCCACGTCAGGGAGCGCCACGAGGTGTTGCCCACACCTGAGGCTAGGACCTAGCGGTCAGAGCCAGCTGCCAGGGCACGCCACCTGCCTGATGAACAAGGCAGGGGCAGGAAGCAGCGGTCGGCCAGCAGGGAAGGCCGTGATAGAACCCGGGGACAGAGAGAAGAGAGCCCCGAGAGACAGCGGAGGAGCCAGCCCAGAGGCAGGTCCCCGGAGCGAGACCCAGGGGGCCATGCCAAGGCTCAAAGGCGAGAGAATAACGACCAGGACAGGAGGAGAGCCTCCGGCCAGAGTCCGCCGGGCGGGGCCCAGGCAGGGCGCAGCGGGATTGGAGGAAGATACAGCGTCCTCGGACCCCACGATGGGTGAGTATGCTTCAAGTGCTTAAGGCCAGGGCACTACGCAAGTGCGTGCCCAGAGCAAGGGGACGCCTTGCAAGCGGGCGAGAGCAGCCGCCTGGACTGGCTGCGAGCACCATCAGGCCCAGAACGGGGCTTGGAGGCCAGGGGGCCTCAGAAGAGCGTATGAGGCAAGCATATGCAGCATACCAGGGAGTCTCTTTCGAAGACTGGAGGGAGCAGCAGACGGCAGCGGGACCAAGTGCGCTACCAGGCCCGCCAGGTTGGCTGGGGCCAGCAGAGCAGCCAGAGGGTCCCAGGTGGGCACTCAAGCCAAGGGGGGCACATTTGCTTGATGTCTATCCACGGAGGATACAACCAGGACGCAGGCAATGCCCAGGTTGAGAGAAACCAGGTAGCAGAAGTGCCTGTGGTCTTCCAGGGGGTACCAGAGGGGCAGGTGGCCCAGCAAAAGCACCACTGGAAGATAGCGGTGGAATCACTGGCAATGAAACATTATGGTACTATGCCGGCAGGGTCAGCCAGATCTATCCAACACGCAGTTGGGTTCCTGAGGGACCTCCAGCATAGGGGGTGCCCGGCCCCGTGTGAGGGGTGGCCCAGCTTGTTACAGATATTCCTGGACAATGAGTGGGTGGACTACCATGCCCAGGTGGATGAGATTGACAGAGTGGCGTGGGAGGTAATGCACCCGCGCGGAGTAGACGAGTGGGAAGGCGGTTACAGTGGGGGCAGCTTCGATTCTGATGATAGAGACTCAGGGCCTCGGGGCGATACGCCAGTGCATGAGGAGGGGTCCACCTTATTCTGTCTAGGTACACCGTGCGGCCCAAGAAACACAGAAAGAGAGGCAGCGGGAGCAGCCGCCAGGACCCCGGACCCACTCAACGGTCGGGTTCGCCGTCCAAGGGGCAGTGGGGCCGCAGCGATGAGCCTAGAGGACACAGAAGGGCCCGTCAGGACCCATCATAGTACCACCTCCAGGTACAATCCTGAAGGAAGGGAAGAGACGGCCAGAGAGCCGCAGCGCAGCCGCAGCAGGGACTGGAGGTCCGCTGAATGGCACGAGGACTTACAGTATGACCAGGCTGGCGAGGGCCGCCGCGACAGGTCTAGCAGCAGAGAGCGTATTCACCCCAGGCCAGAACCGCCTAGCCCGCCAGAAGGCAGGAGCTTTGTGCAGTGGTACCGCTTGGGGGAAGAACTGCCAGAGACATCGGCTACAGAGGCCATGATCACGCTGCCAGCGGATTACAAGGATGGGTTGTGTAGGTTGCAAAACCACAGGCTCCTGGCAGGCGGGGAGCAGATCTGCGTCAACATGAGGGCTGCCATGCAGGCAGTGGCCAGACTGGTCTTCCCGTGGGACGCAGTGACTGCAGTGCTGCTGATTGCAGCAATCAAGGGGTGCATCCGGGCCGGAACGGTGATGGCAGTGTACATGCAGAGGGAGTGGGCACATCCCATCTATGCATACTGCGTTCATGAGCTGGTGGGCCTTGTGATCGGAGAAGGCATCACAGCAGTAGATGCAGCCGACAAGGTACGCCCAGAGGTACCAGACAGCGCGCGCACAGAGGGAGTGTGGCAGGGCGCGCTGCCAGGGTTCATGTGCACACCGTGGGCAGAGAACTGCGTCCATCAGTTGATGGAGCATCCCGACCTGAGAGACCACGCCTTCTACGTACCCGTGCATGCCATAGCCGCAGGAGGGCACGGGAGGGGCAATGGGTCGGCGGTGGGAAGCTATGACGGTGCAGGGCTGTGCCACTATGGCATGCCCAGGCGTTGCGAGATCACAATTGAGGCGGCAATCCTCATTCCCAGGCAGGGTGGTCGCGGGCCAAGCTGTACCATGGGGAGTGGCTCCTGGGGAGGCCAGAGCAGCCATCCCGGTGCAGCAGCTGGTATCGTACTACTACGAGGAGGTGCAGGAGGGAGAAATGCCCGTTTCATAGGCATGGATCCACATGCACGCAGCTCGGGATGACCAGCCGGTCTTCCTGTTCGCAAGGAGCGAAGGGAATGTCGCAATTTTACCAAGTGCGCATCGGTTGAGGAGGCGGAGTTCCACGCACACACGCATGCCAGGGGAGCAGACCCAGCAACGTGGGCAGTCATGTTGATGGCGTTGCAAAGGGTCCTGCTACCGGAACAGCTGTCAGCTGCCATGCGGCATGTGTGGGGAGTGGATGATCAGTGGGCGCCTGTGGAGATGACGGACTGCCCCACGTGGCCATATGGGACCCAGCAGTCACCAAGAGATGGGTCCATGTGGGAAGGAGAAGAGGAGCTGGCGCGCTCACCGTTCCCGTTGGAACGGTTGGAGGCCTGCGTGCACCAATGGGTGCGTTGGGAGAGGAGAGCATGGCGTAATAACATGGCCAGCAACGTTGCGCCTTATTGGCAGGCGAACGTCGTGACGGTGGAGCTGTGGAGGCAGGCGCACCCTGCTGGGGTGCGCACACTGCATCCCCTGTTCAGGGGGACAGGATCAGACACCTACGGGGAAGAGCTAGAAGAGCTGAGGAACCAACCCGAGCTGGGTCGCTGGATATTGGGCAGACAGGGAGCCCGCTGGTGGGACCCCACCTCCGACAGCGACGGACCGTCCCAGGAAACATTCGAGCTGCCGGAATCGTTCCATGCAGCGTTCGTCACCACACTCGGTGAAACAGCATCCTCATGGGAACGGCTTCAACCAATGGAGGAAATGGAAGTGTCAGCGCTGGAGACTGAGCATTGGGATCGGGCGGAGCCCCAGACACCCGCGGGCAGTAACAGCAGGACGATTGCATGGGAGGACACGAGTCTACTCGGTGGGGAGAGCGAAGACTCTTCGGAGGGGCCGCCACCACTGGTGGCGGACTCAGAGTCAGAGGAGGAGTGGTGCACTAGCAGATCCCATTACCCTGACCAGATCAGCATCATCAGGGCAGAGGCATGGGATGCAGATAAGATGGAGGAGCCAGCCGACACGGGCCCAGGACCAGGGAGTCCAGGGCAGAACCTCGAGGAGGAGATGGATGAGCTGCGCCAGGAGTTGATGAGCAGTATAAAGCAGGAGAGAACCGCCCTCGGGGAGAAGGGATGCAGCCGCAAAGGGGAGCATGAGAATGGGGCGCGCCAGTCCGCAGTGGGGGTGAACCCGCGGCATGCAGCAGCCCCACAAACCTCAGCTTCATGGGACGCATGAGCCTGTAAGGCAGGCAATGACCACCCAGGGGGTGCCCAGCCCAGCACGCCGGTGCCGGCAGGGGCAAGGGAACCCTGGGGTGACCCAGCAAGGTATAGTACTGGGCGCTGGACGGCAGCGCTGAGGAGCTTTGTAGGTCAGTTGGACGAGCAGAGAAGGCAAGACATGGGCCTGCAGGGAGCAGACCAGAAATTCACTCAGCACCAGCTGCACAGCCATGGTCAAGCCCAGCCTACTGTTTCAACTAAGGGCGCTGCCAGAGCCCGATACGGACCCAAGGATGGGAGGGTACAATCAGGCGCTGAATGATCTGCAAGAGGAGTTGGCTGTCAAAATAGCCGCTCTCAGACAAAGGGGAGCTGAGGGAGTCATCGCCCAACAACTGGCAGGCGGCTGCTGCAGCCAGGCGCCTGGGCTGCATCAGCCCAGGTCAGAGAGCTGGGCTGGAGGCGCAGCCATAGAAGGGGACAGCAAACCCAGCTACAGCGGTGTGGACTATCAGGCTATGCAGCTTGCTAACGCTAGGAGAGGCAGGAGACAGTGCGCGGGACCAGAAGGGTCCGCATGCGCAGGCAGCAGCGGGGCAGCGCCGCGCCCCGCTCACAGGCAGGGGCAGCAGGCAAAAGGCCTCAAGAGACAAACTACAAGGGCATGGCCAGAGGGGGCCGACGCAGCCTGGGCTGTCACGGCCAAGTCGCAGGGGAAGAAGTCAAAGAAGGCTAGGCGGCACGCAAGGAAGGCGCAGAGGAAGGCCGCGGACAGGGACCGTGGCAGCAGGCCAGGAGTGGATTGTCCAGTCCAACCGGTCAGGATCAGCCAGGTGGACTTGGAGAACACCTGGGCCAGAGAGCAGCAGAGGCCAGAACCGGCTGCGGAGCCATCAGTTACGCAGCCCACAGCGCACCAGCCGCAGAGGACTGCGCGACTGCAGCCAGCATGCAGGGGACTCCTCACTTTTACAGCATTTAAGGGGATCCTTGCGGGGATGCTCCAGCTGGTACTGGTGTGGCTCCAGCTGTCGGTGTGCGTCCCCGGTGCGCAAGCCACCGGGCAAGGAGTACGAGGTGGAGGGTTCACAGCAGGCAAGGGGGCGTTTGTGTCCAGTCAGGAAGCAGCAGCAAAGCTTACATCTGGCTGGTTGCGCCCGCCAGCTGTCATCCCTATGGGGGGTTGCCAGCAGGGCTGGGGGCGCCTGCAGCCAGCATGAGGACTGGCAACGCAGCAACAGCACTGGCGGGGAAGCGCCGCCCGCGGAGGACGACCCGCAGGCGGCGAAAATGATCGACATGTTCCAGCCGGGGGAGGGGTGGAACCACCCTCGGAGTACGTCAAAACAAAGGAGGGGTGGCTGCTGGGCAAGCACCCTGACTTCACTGCGGAACAGCAGGAGAGCCTTGAGCAGAGCCTCAGGGACCGCCAAGGAGCATTCGCTTACTCCATGGAGGACCTACCCGGCTACTGCAGCACGCAGGGTGAGTTTACGCTGGCTTTGGAAGACGAGGTCAGTTCGTGCTTTCAGAAGTCCAGGGACATGCCACCGCCCAAGGCGACCATCTTTAAGGAAAAGTGCCAGCCGATGATAAAGGCAGGTATCATCGTCAAAGTGCCCCAGGGGGGGGCCTATCAAGTTTGCAGCCAACTCAGTGGTAGCAGCCAAAAAGAGTGCTGAGACGGGCGAGTGGACTGACCACCGTATAGCGCACGATATGCGCAGGTTGAACATGTGTACGGCTAAGCAGGAGTTTGCCATCCCCAGGATGGAGACTATTTTTCAGAACCTGGGAACGGCCAAGATATTCAGCAAAGTAGATCTTAGGTCGGGGTTCATGCAGATCCCTATCAAGGCTGAGGACCAGCCTAAGACAGCTTTCTGGATGGGTCCTGAGCTTTGGATGTACACCAAGCTCAACTTCGGGCTGCGCAATGGGCCTCCCTTCTTCCAGCGTATGATGGAAGAAGAGATTGCTAGAGCATGCCTAAATGCTTTCTGCGTGGCATTCATTGATGACCTGCTAGTGTACAGTGATACACCGGCAGCACACATCAGGCATGTGGAGCTGATGTTGGACATGCTCCACAATGTCGGGTTGAGGGCACACCCCGACAAGTCCCTGTTTGGGTGTGCAACTGTGGAGTACCTGGGTCACAATGTGTCGGCCCAGGGGCTCACGCCGCATGCGGCTAAGATAGCGGCGGTTATGGCGTTGCCAGAGCCCGCATCGGTGAAAAACATCCAGGAAGTCATGGGATTCTTGAATTTCTACCGGTGCTACATCCCAGACTTTTCGAAAAAGGCAGCATGCATCAACGCATTGCTGGTCAAGGGGGTCCCGTTTGTGTGGGGGCCAGAGCAGTCGCAGGTGTTCCAGCTGATCAAAACGGAGATGTGTGAGGGCGGTAGAGTCCTGCGCAGACCTGATTACAGTAGGACAGGGCCGGATGGCCGTGGGTCGCCAAGGCCCTTCTTGTTGTACACTGATTTCTCTAAACAGGGCATTGGCGCCGTGCTAGCCAGGACAGTGTGACGACAGTGGGCGGGAATATATGGTAGCATGCACATCAAGATCCCTGAACAAGAGCGAGAGGAACTATTCCTCGTTCCAGGGGGAAATGCTGGCTGCAGTATATGCAGCTCGCACGTATCGCCACATGCTGTTTGGGTGCAAGGTGCACCTCATCACTGACCATGAGCCGCTTACCTACCTCATGGACAACCAGACGTTGGTGGGCCAGCACGCTCGGTGGGCACTCATGCTCCCAGAGCTGGACATTACCACTGTCCACTGCTCAGGAGCATGCCACCAGAATGTGGACATACCGTCCAGGTCACCGCTCCCGTCCTCAGCTGATCGCACGGGGGCCAGCAGGCTGGATACAGCCGCCTCCGAGCCAGCGGTCAGGGGAGAAGCGAGTGGGAGGCAGGTAGCCATGCTCACAGGACTGGGCAGAGTGAACTAGTGGCATGCAGACCAGGTGGTGCGCATGGCGCAGGAAGGAAGAAGGAGAGTGCAAATGTTGCGAGCTGCAGAGGCAGCTTGCGTGACAGCCTCGGTGGGGCAGGAGATATCCTCCGCTGCCACTGAGGATGACGAGCAGGTGCAGCCTGTCAGTACGGCAGAGCAGGCGTTCGGCAACCGGGAACGAGCCAGGAATATGATCAGTGATGTACTGTCTAACCTACCTCGGGTGACGCCACCTCACTTCCATGCAGGAGTGGACACAATGTGCCTGCCGGTCCAGGCTGTTCGTACCATGGAGGCAGAGGGAGTGGTCCTTTTCGAGCCCTTCGGAGGTATGTGCTCAGGACTGGAAATGGTCCTCAGGGCAGGTATTCCAGTGGTGAGGTACCTGTATGCTGATATCAGTGAGGAAGTGAGGGAGATAGCTGGGGGTCGCCTGGTGCAATTGCACAAGCGGTATCCCCAGTTGCTACCAGTAAAGGCGTTTGATGATGCGTTCAGAGCGCTGCCCCAAGATGTGTATGCCATTACGGCGGAGCACCTCCAGGGGGCTGGCGCCCAGGACGGGCGCCAATGGTTCATGGTGGCAGGATGGGAGTGCCAGGATCTCTCATCAGCAGGCAAGGGGCGTGGGCTCACGGGGGAAAGAAGCAAGTCTTTCTTCCCGTTAGTCAAGCTGTTGGGCACGTTGCAAATCCTGCAGAGGCCTAGGCCGCCCGCATACCTGATTGAAAATGTAGCAATGCAGTCTAATCAAAGGAGCGCAAAGGCCAGTGTTAATGCTTTTCATGAGGTGTGCAGGCCGGGTCCTGGGGACACCTGCACTGTTTGATGCGGCGCAGGTGAGTGGGGTCTTACGCCCGCCGCACGCGAAACTATTGGGGAAACATCGCGCCAGCGGCGGATATTGAGTATGTCATCTGTGCCTCGGAAAGGCCCCACGCGGGGGTCGTAGACGACATTCTGGACAAGGGCAGCAAGGCCCAAGTGGTCGCATGCCCAGACAATGGGGGTTATCGCATCAATGTGACAGGACAGCCCAGGAGGGTGCTGCCCTGCTTGATGGCAACTCCCGCATCATATTCTTTCAGGAACGGGCAAAATGGGATGGTGTACAGGCCCATGGGGGACCTGCAGGAGCCCAATGCAAATGAACGTGAACGTGCCATGGGGTACACTGTGGGGTCCACGATGCCACGACCAGACTTCCCAGAGGCTGCCAGGAGGGCAGCCCTGGGCAGGTGCATGGATTCATGGGCACTGACAGCATGGCTCAATGTAGCACTTGAGTGTGCTAAAATCATACCGGGGGAAATGGTGCGCAGAGCACAGCTGCCGGGCCCGGAAAGGGATCCCGCGCTTGGTGCAACTTTAAAGTCCAGCCACTACGCCCTTGCTACCGCAGGAGATGCGTGCTCTGGCAGTGGGGAGGTGGCCGCGTCATACAGGCAGTGCCTGGGAGAATCCGCTGCGGCAGATTGGGCCGACGCAGCGCAAGAACCAGGTGGGAACACGCCTATGGCAAGGATAGATGCTGGCAGCAATTTGAACGGAGACAAAGAGGGGGAAAGAGACCCGCCAGGGTGTCCTGCAAGACCGTCGGCCAGGGTTGATGTGTGGTCAGAACAGCCTGTGTTGAGGTATCTCCGAGAGAAAACACATGCTCCAGGAACAGAGCTAGGAGAACAGACCAGGGTACAACGCAGGGCCGCCCCATTCCAGTGGGAATCAGAGAGGGGAGGAGTGCTGATGAGGCTCATGCCCGACGGTAGACGTTGCGTGGTGCCCAGGCCAGAGGACAGGCTGGCAGTGATCCAGGAGGCCCATGCTGGTACTGGCCATTTTTGGCAGTCACCGCACAGCTTTCATGGTCATGCAGCAACACTGGTGGCGGGGGCTCAGAGCAGCAGTCAAGAAGGTGGTGCAGGAATGTGGTGTGTGTGATAGGGCCAGGGCGTCCACATTCAATCACACACAGCCCGACCTGCACCCACTGCCCATTGAGGGGTTGTTTTTCGATGAGGAGTGGACCTGTGTGGACCATTCACTACCACTCCCAGGGGCAAACGATTTGTGATGGTGTGCGTGGAGCATTACTCCAAGTGGGTAGAGTTGATCCCCATTCCAAGCAAGGCGTCGGATGTGACGGCCTTAGCTTTCTTTCAGAACGTAGTCGCACGATTCGGGGACTGCACAGAAGTGGTGACGGACCAGGGAACAGAGTTCCAGGGAGAATTCCAGGACATGTTGTTGGACTGCTTCATTGATTGATCACCGCACCACCTCTGCCAACCACCCCCAGGCAGACGGGCTGTCCGAGAGGGCTGTCCAGACCCTCAAAGCGGGGCTGCGCAAGTGTTGCAAAGAGGGCAGCAGCGACGAGTCCTAGGACAAGATGGTGCCTTGGGTGGCCCTGGGATTCCGCTGCTCGCCGCAGCAGGCCACGCGCATGGCGCCATACGAGGTCCTGTTTGGGCAGAGACCCACCTTTCCCTCCAGAGTGGGGGCGGACCTGTGGAACACTGCCAAGGTGGCAACGGCGGAGGAAGCGGCGAGCCTGCTCTTGGCCAGAGTGGCCAGGATCAAGGAGGCACTGCCAGTCGCGGGTAAGCATCTAAAAATTGCGCAGCACCGCGACAAGCTGCGTTATGCGCGGATCCGAGGGGGAGGATACGTCCCCCAGGTCAGGCGCTTCGCAGAGGGAGATTACGTGTATGTGAGGTACTCATCAGAGCGCCGCAGCCTAGACCCCAAGGCTAGACCTGAGATACTCAGGGTGAAAAGGCTGGGTGCGACGGGAACCTTGGTGCTGGAGGGGGCAGACGGCCTTACAGTGACAGAGAACGCTGTCAACTGTTCCCCGTGCCACTTGCCCAACCTAAGGGGAGTGGTGGATTTCAGTGGAACCAGGCCCAAAAACAGCCTGTCGTGCGAGGTATGCCAACTGCCTGATCGCGGGAAGTGATGCTTTTGTGCGATGTATGCAACACAGGTTGGCACATGGATTGCTTGGTACCGGCACTCGAAGAGGTGCCTGAGGGCGAGTGGTTGTGCCCAAGCTGCAAGCCTGAAGACGAGGGAGCAGGGCCCGCTGCGATAGCAGGGCCCGCCACAGAAGACCTCAGTGTGGTGGTCCAGGGGCGGCCTAGCCCAGCAGCCAGAGCGGCCGCCAGGGCAGCCCCGGAGGCCGATGTCATGGACAAGCCTGAGGTGGAAGTTATGGCCACCAACCCAGCAACAAGGCAAATGGAGCGGGGCATCGCAAGGCCAATGGCGAACGGGTTGTACGATATCTCGTACACCACTGGCCGGGAAGAGGCCAATGTCACCCCGAGGGCAGTTGCGAGAAGGGCTAAGGTGGCCAAAGAAGCAGCAAGGGAGGAAGAGGAGTTAGCACTTGAAGGGTGTACTGAGGCCTAAACCTCAGGGAAAGCCGAGCCCAGAGCGGCAAGGCCGCTGAGCACTTGACGGTACCCACGCTGTAACCGGCAAGGAGCGGGCAAGCGCCTGCGTAGAAGAAGATGACTTCAGGCGCAGCGCGGCTTGTCCTAGTACCCGTCAGGCAGTGGGCCGGCGGCCAGCGGGCCACTACAATATTAGGGACTATGCTATGGCAGCGACGTAGTACAAATTTGTTTCTCAAGAACTGTAGCAGCAAGGCTGCGGTAGTACATACGCTGGAGACGATGGATGAAGATAATTAGTCAATTCGTGTGATGATAACACAGCGGCGGCGCAAATTCCTGTGGCCTCGAAGACCAGGTGTCTATGGCGCAGTGGGGCGAGAGAAGCAGTTATTCCTAGACCGGCCTGGTGACTTCTGAGATGACTCTGTTTGCTAGCCAGTATTGGGCTGGGCAGCTAGGATTTGCGGGATTCCGCACAATAAGTGAGCATAAGCAGCTGAGACTCTGTGGATTTTTCTAGCAACTGAGACTCTGTGGAATTTTTATTTTGAAGAAGGCCTGAACCAGGCAGATTTGCTAAGACGATTTGAGCTTCTAAGTACATATTTTCCAGAAGTTTCTTTCAGTACCACCCCTTTTCCGGCTCCCCGCGCATGCCTGGAGGGCTTAACGCTGGGGAGCGGGGGGCGAGTAAAGTAGTAGGGGCGGTACCCACGAGACAGGGACACCCAGACAGGCCCTAGGCAGGAAGACTCTCCTACTAGGACTGTACCTTACAGTTATCCTGTTAACAGCTCTTGTATGTAGTACAAGGAGCCTGAGTGTACGGCGCTGTACCGTATTTGTGAGTAGAGGACGCATCTCTAAGGCGCCTGGACCGGAGTTTACGGTATTTACCAAGGTATTGCAGTTACTGCTTTATGGTGCGACATTCTGGGTACTACTGGGTTCCTCTTTCATTCACGTTCGTCTAAGAAATTAAGTCCTCGATGTGCTCGGTGTCTCCACTCGACTCGGCACGCATGCTGCTTCCTGATCTTGATTGACGACTTTCAAGGGAGAAACCAATTTTTAACATACCGTATTAATTGTTTTTAGGGGGGAACACATCGTGTAAAAAACAAAAGTTTCAGGTACCAAACAAATAAAAAATAAAAAATCAACAAAAAAACCAACGAAGAAAAATGGATGTTTTCGGGTATCAAACTAAAAACCAATTCAGTAAAAAACTAGTCAGGCTCATACCACCAGGGGTACCCCTGATACTATGGTACCATACGCTGCCATACTAGCATCAGTATTCAGTATTGGGCGATTTACGGTTGCGGTGTAAATGAGAAACTCAGCTACCAAGGCTGGATCTCACAGCGGATGACATGAAGTGTCACGTGACAGCTGCAACTTCCCTTCTCTACGAGAAATTCGATGTGCATCACTACCCGCACGGACTTGACCAGCGATAGAGTTGTGAAAATTATTTTGAAATCCTATAACACGGCAAGAGGGTTAGCATAAGGGGGTTGCATGGGGTCCAGGTGACCCGTTCGCACCTACACCTGTCCTCTGAAAAGTTACATACCGGTACCTGACGACTCTGCCGTCTTTCGTGCTGCGCAGCAGCATCTCTGATTCTTGTCTTTTACGGTGTAATAACGGTGTTAAGTACAGGCCAGAGGTACAGGCCCGATTTCACTGACGGTTAAATTACTGTGATTGTGGATACCGTAGATTTAATTTGCCTTCCCTCGGGCATCAAAACATGTTTTCTTTTAATGCTGCCCTCGGGCAAAACTGGGGCAAACTGTCGACAAAATTTCTTAATTTCCGACTGAAAACTGGCATTGACAATCGACCATTAGTAAATGCATGGATCCCTCAACACCAAACAACGATATTATGAGGGAAGGCAAAGCAAATCTTTAGTACGGTAAATTAGGAGGCATTAACCCGTAAAACTAGGCATAAGCCGTACAATTACAGCCCTCGGCCGAGCCCAGTGAGCCGGGTCCCCGGCCGGATTTCCGGTTACCTGATGCATCCCCTTTTCGCTGTGTGGCCTTGGGAATGATGCTCAATTAGGCTTGGTACCTAACGCTTCCTTTCTCTCACCTGTTTAGCCATGTTTTGTGGCTTCTGAGTCGATCGTAAGCCTAATGCCTGCTCACACGGGAGGGGCTTCACACAAGGGAAAACGTAGGACTTTTGTTTTTTGTGGTGGTTTACGGTTTACGGGCACCGTACTTCTTGCAGTGGTTTACCTCGGACACCGTACTTCTTGCACCCGAGTCCCTAATACGGCTTATACGGCGTAATCGCCCAACACCGACTAGCGGTGGTATAAAGTTGGTTACGTAACAAAACGAATCCCGAATTAAATGAATTCCGAGTTCCGACGGATAATACGGTACAACGTCTTTTGCTTCCGCACCGTTTAATTTTAATGGACCGCGAGAAATAACACACGGATTATTAATACATCATCGAAGGGTCGTGCGGATCAATAATTAAAATTCTGCATTTTCCGCTTGGGAGTACCGCTGCAAATGCCCCACACATTCCCACAATGGTACCGGTATTCTTATCATCATGCAAGGGGGGGGATACTGTACAGACATACCCCTTGCTCTCTCTTCCCATACACATTACGGATCCATGCTCAAGATCTGCTGCTGTTATGTAGTTATGTGGCTGCATACTCCCATGCGTCCTAGGGCCCCAGTGGCTCTTTCTGGATCCTCCAGACCACCTCCTGCTCCTATGCCAGCGGCAGCAGCAGCTTTAGCCGGAACGCATCCACGCCATTCAGATAGTACCTGGGCATGTGGCACCGAAAGGGGACTCATAGTTCACTGAAGGGTGTGTCAGCAAGAGGACAATCAGGGGGGCATCAGTGGCCATGAATGAACAGCGGGGAACATGGGAGCAGGCAGACAGTGTCCTCTGCTAGACACCCCCCTCCCTCCACGTGGTTCATTTCCATGCCCATAAGACCACCTTCAGCACTGGTGGGCGCGTAAGCAGCAGTTCATCACTGGGCCAATTCCACAGCCACAGGCCAGGTTGCAATTCAGTGGCAGCTCAGTAGTATCCTTATCTAGTAGGAGGTTCTCTTTATTAAATGGTAAGGGCACTGTTTCCCCCCCATCCCACCTGTGCAGATGGAGTCCCCCGCTGCCCCTGCTGGACACTGCCTCCCTCCACCTGATTTATTTCCCCATAAGACCACATTCAGCAGGCCGCTGGGCGGTTGTCACTAGGCTGATGTCACAGCCATGGGCCAGGTAGCAGCTGAATCGCATCTATCGGTCCTTACGTTAAATGGTGCACGGTATGCCTCCCACCTGTGCAGCCGCTTGTCTCGCACAAAGCCCATAGCTTGGTACAGCTTCAGGGCTCCAGTGTTGCAAACCTCAGCTTCTAGTACCACCTCCTCACAGCCGTCACGGATCATCTCTCTGATGGCCATTTTGACTAACTCAGAACCTGAGGGGGCAGAGGAAGCAGGTGGCTAAGGAAGCGAGGGTCTAGGGAAGCGAGGGTTCATCACAAAGCTTTTACGAAATAAGTGCCTGTACAAATGAAGGAGAAATTGATGGACACATCCGTCATGGGTTATCTCCCAGATGGCCGTTCTGACCCGCTCCTGGAAGGGCTGCCAGGTTTCAAGAAGCACTCTGGGACCAAGACGCGGGGAGGTAATACGAAAAATAAGCAGAAAGCGGTTTGAGGACGGGACCTCCATGACCTATGTAAATAAATGGTGATCACACTCAATTTCAAATCGGCACGCAGGAGCGCACATGAGGATTGAGGACATGTGCCAACAAGTGTCGTGCGCCTCCAGCTTGCCACATCTTACAAAGCCTCATACACCATACATTTATGTTCAATCACTGAGGCCATTCATACGCCCCAGCATGCAAGTCAGTGCATCATGTAATCTTCCCTTGCAAAGGTCACCCGGGCCTCACCAGCTCCTCTGCCCCGATATGCCTTATCAACAACGAGCATGGCCACGTAACCGCGCAAGTGCTCTCGATGCATGTCCATTTTGCAGACCACTGTACCAAACGCTTTAGTCCCATCGTAAGCAAAGTAGCACAGTTTGGGCCATTGGTGCAAGAAGTACCTGCATGGGAATCCAGGCCAGTGAGTGGCCTGAATGCATACCACTGCAGGATACGGTGGGCATGACCATTTGGCCATGCAGGTGTTTTCGTTTGGAATGCTGCATCTACCTGTAGGTGTAGATCGTGTAAGGCTCGGACAGCTCGTTGTCGATTAGATGCATGACGAGCGGGAGATCAGATTCGTCCTACGAGGATAGGTGGCAGGATGATGCAACTAGGGGGCGTAGACAAGGCTGTCAATGCTACTCTTCCGCCCTCGGATTTTCTCAATGATGAAGACGACTCTCACCGTGTACTGGCGATATATCACATCTGATGTTGACGTTTCGGCCATGATTATGACCACGGCCACAAGTTACTTAACCAGTAAATTTGGTTTTCCTTTGTGAAGAATTTATTGCAGCGCATGTGTCTGCAAGGTCTCGTCGTGAGCTCGATCGCAACTCGTGCCGTCAGATTCAGCTACCTCATCAAGGGGCACAGCTACATATTACACAAGGTTTTTTGCCAGCGGAAATTGAGCACACATGAGAGGCATATTTCATTAACCCTTGAAAAAGAAGGAATGGTCCTGCTAACCTTGATAGCAAGAGTCCACGATGGCTTGCCTTTAGCTGAGGGCCTCGACACGGAAAAGGATTTGGAGGTCGACACTTATAAATCCCAGGCCAAGGTCGGTGGCATTAAAATCTGGATCTCGAAATCGAAGAAATTTGGGTTTGGTCAGCAGATCTTGTCCCCTCGATGATGCGCGCTTGACCTGTAGCGCTCGCCTGTTTTCCCAACAGGTATTAATAATTTGACTTGAAACTGTTCAGGCAATGCTGAAAAGAATCTCCACCGAGCCCCAACAAAATTCCAGGCTTTCAGTGGAGACTGGCAAGTGAGTCTGGGAGTTCACTAAGTCATGCACAGCAGCCCTGCTGCACTAACTATTGGACAGCGGCCCTGCTGCGCTGTAAAGGCTTGCTTTCCATTTTCCCCAACGAAGTTCCTGCACTCTTGCGCTCGCATGGCAGTTGTCTTATGCCATGCAAGGGCTGGTCGTGCTGAAGGGCCCACATCAGAGCTGTGCAATTGCGCCATAATTCAAAATCCGTGCACGTTATTGCGGTCCTTCGCGGGTAAAGTAGTTGAACTTGCCTTGGAATTATGTTGACTGAAACTCAGCTATGCAATTCAGTCGCCGTAAGGACTGTAGTCGGCACCGCACTGGTTCACATGCTCATGCCTATCAGGTACGTGTTCCATCACTTGATGCAATCTCCCAGTGCATTTTATTCTTTGTGTCCCTCAGGTTTTAGAGCTGTAAGCTTTTGAATAGGGCTCAAGGGGATGGAAGATGATATTGCAGCACCTTCCTGCGATTAACTGGTCAGCACGTGACTTTGCTCGATACAGGCATGTGTGCCATGACTCGGTGCACTCCGGCGTACGCTCCTGCAGTACACACACTCTCCTTCTTCAGCAGTGCAATCGGAGCGTTTGTGAGCCCATGACTGGACCCTCCCGGCACTTGGCTGCTGTCCCACTTTGATCGTTTTCTCTGTGGCATGAACATCTGCCTCTGCTGCCCTCGAGCTGCTGGCCGCCACTGCCTGCTGCACAGGTACGTGTTCCACTACTTGGTGCAATCGGGCATTTACTTCCTCACATTAACGGACAAGGGCTATCCCAAAAAGCTGGCATTTCAATATCTCGAAGAGCTGTTCGGAGAGTTCGGGCGACTCTACGGCTCACAGGTTGACTCGGTGACGAGACCGTATGCTTTCATCAAATTTGGTAAGCCTGACATGTGCTTCTCTGCGACTTATCTCCAAGAGACCTTCACATGAATTATGCTGCCCATTGCTTTGCTACGCTCATGCACATGCTTATGCTGCACATTCTTATACTGCATATTGCTCATGCTGCACATCTGATGCCACTCCCATGTACGCGGAACACGGCATGCAGACACATTCATTCAAAAGACAAAAAAACTGTACGTGGACACGCGGACGCAGCGCAACCTGAACAAGCTGACAGACGAACTTAGTGAGGTTCACAGCATCATGACGCGGAGCATACAAGAAGTGCTCGGCCAGGGCTCGCAGCTCGACAGTGAGTGTGCAATGGTTTATTTTGTCCGTGATTCAGCTACCTGTCACGTACACTCCGGCCTCCGGCCGACGGCCCCACTTGTGGCTAGCTGTGCTGTTTGGGCCGCTGGCCGTAGGCCGGAATAAAATAAGTGCTCGGCCAGGGCCCCCAGCACGACAGTGAGTGAGCTAGGAATTATGAGGACGAGGCATGCACACCCGTTCTCTCTCACTGTGCCGTGCTCGGCCAGGGCTCTCAGTTTGACAGTGAGTGCGCAGGGATTTGGTGGGCTTGCCTGACGTGAGTTTTTGATTGTGTTATGTTTTGAAGGCTCAGCAAATGTTCTGCTACATGTCAGGATCATACTGGCCTGAAGCCACATGCTGAACATGCCATGTTGCTTGGGTCTTTGGCAGTATTCCCCTCCCCCCTGTGACTAAGCTACTTGTCAGCTTCCCCCAGCCTCTGGCCGGCGGCCCCATTTGTACACTGGTCCAGGTTTGGTCCCAATCTTGCCTCTGGCGGCCGCGGGGAAGCCTCTCGAAGAGAGACTGGTAGCTGAAAAAGAAATACTGAGGCACATGCCACGCTGCTCACGGCCTTAGGCTCAGAGGTCGGTCCTGATTGGGTATTTCGCGGCCAATGGGCGGCCTGTGGCAAAATGTGCCGCGGGGCGACCTGCTGAAAGGGTAATCGTAGCCGGAAAGGAACTGATCGGTCCGTACGTGACTTTGCTCGACACAGGCATGTCCAAGCTGTCCAGCACGCTAGCTTCCGAGTCCAAGCAGTACTCCAACAAGGCCAAGGACCTGCACCGGCAGGTACGGTGCGCCAGTGTTCTCTTTTTTGTGAATCTGCTACATGTCAGCTACACTCCGGCCTCTGGCTGGCGGCAGCATTTTGTGGCCAGCCATGCTGCTTTGGCCATGAATTGTAGGCTAGACCAGGTTTGGTCCCAATCGGGCCTTCGGCGGCCTGCTGAAGGTGGTCTGGTAGCAGAAAAAGAAGCACTGAGGAGCGCCTCTCGACTTATGCCTGGGAGTTGATGCCAATGTTTATATCAGTGCACTTCAGACCCCATTGGGGATGCTGTCTGGCAGCCACCATTGGGCTGGGCTGGACTGGGATGGGATGGACTGGGATGAGATGGACAGGGATGACATGGCATGGCATGGGATGGGATAGCGTGACATGGGATGGCATGGCATGGCATGGGATGGGATGGGGTGGGATGGCATGGGATAGCATGAGATGGGATGGCAAGGGATGGGATGGGATGGGACTAAAGCTTGAATGGGCTATGCCTTGTTCCAAGTCCTGCAAGCGTCGTGGCAGCTCAAGCATAGCCGGTGCCGCCTTCAATATACAGACTCGGCTCATGCTATAAGCAGGTGTTACAAGCATGCGTGCAATCTGCATGTCTATGTCCTGTCCTAAGGGTGTAACCTACGCCCGCGGCCCACCTGGTTGATGCATTTGCTGCCCTCCTTGCCCCCCTGCCCCGCTTGCCCCCTGCCCGCCTGGTTGCATTTACTGCCCGCCTGCTTGATGCAATTGCTTCCCCATTGTTTCCTCCCCTCCTCTCATATATCATTTTTGTCACTCCTGTTTTGGATGTGGTGCAACAAGTATGCCCACATTCCGGCCAGACCCCCCGGCTCCAGTCCGGCCAAACAATATCATGCCCAGCAAAAACGGCTACTTGGCTGACTCTTGGCCCCTCCCTGGCTCTGATACATGCTGAGGGTCTGTGTAGCAGCAGATGCAAGCAGCCAAGCACAATGGTCTTTTGAAATCAGCCTCCCTCCTGACCACCATTGACCACATTTTGCCCCCCCACACTATGATCAGTGCACCGAACTTGCCTCAATGCGCTTGGTTGCAGGATTTCACTCATCTCCTGGGGTGGAAGCCGGTTGGCTTCCATGCCCCCAACTTGAGCGATCAAACCCGCCAAACAATCCCCTCATTCTCTCCCCCTGACTAGATTGTTGGGTTCCATGTTCCTGCCCCCCTGAAGGGTGGCCTGGCTGCACCATGGTCCTAACTGAGCTTGCTTATCCCTTCTTTACCAGCCCCACACAGCCTAGGGTTCAGCAGGGTCCAGCAGGTATCGTTCTAAACCCTTGAAATGAATTCACACTATCATCGAAAGTTGTAGAGCTTGGCGAGAGCTTTCCATATCTGGTCTTAAAATTGTTTTTGACCATGGGGGCTGAGAGATATGGAGGGTCAAAGTGGCGGGTGGGAGAGGGGGGTAAAGCAAAAAATGTTTTGGCAAAAAAACTCTCTCCTTACCCCCAGTCCTTACTCATGCCTTGTGCAGGTGGATGGACTGCACTGCCCTTGCAAATGCCCCTGCACATGCCCCTGCAACTCTGGGAGGGCAGGCTCACCAATTCATGTCGCCCCCGCACTGCCCCTGCAACAGGCATTGATGCGCAAGTACGTGCCTCTGGCTGTGGTACTGTTCGTCGTTTTGTTGGTCTTGTGGGTCCGAGCAAAGTTTTATGGTTGAACTGGAATGCAGCCGCGGCTAGTGGGGCATGGATAGGGTCGTGCACAACGCTGAAGGGATGCTCATGGGTCCCCTACTCAGCGCATACAGTTGTTCAGCTTCAAACATCTCCATGTGAACAAAAAGGAAGGGAAGAGGCTATCCAATTCAAGGACTGGTAAACCATCAATTGTTACGACATGAATCATAAACAGCCAGGTGGCTTCATGCGTATGTACCTACGCTTGCTTTCGCCTCAAGCATATCTCTCTTTTCCTCCCGACCAGACAATCAGGCACCCACGCGGCCGAGCCTTCTGAGCATGGCCCAGAGGTGTCATGTCATTGACCTAGGCTTGCTTGGGGAAAACAATCTGCCGGTGACATAGTAGGGGGGCTCTGTTCTGTCTTGATCTCGCAATTTGTCGGAAAAGTTGCATTGGATTGCTTGAACATGGCTGCTTTTGAAAGCCGTAGCAAACCATGCTTGAGCTTGCCAAATAGAGGATCTCTCGCATGTCCCGGCTCTAGCAACGACCGGCCTGCCATGCATAGACGGTTTGGAGATGACCTGATGAGCAATTGACACAGTTTGATCTTGCCTGCTTGCTTGAAACCAACAGTTAGGGTTGGACTGTTGTAATTATTAAGCATGCGGAAGAGATCATTGTACGTGCACATAATGTGCCCAACTGCAATATTGTTTCATCGCTCGATGGTGACCAGTCAGTGCGGTTTCAAAGGGCGCGACGGCGACCACCCTTGGTGAACCCAGTGCTTGACTACGCATTGTGATCACGGTGATAAATGGGCGTGGCAGCAACCCCCTTTGATCAATGCAGGCGATGTAAACACGATGCATCGACTTATGGGTGCATGTGCAGATCTTCTTTGCGTAGTGCTACTGCATGCTCACTAGTTCCTCGTGGCAGTTACACCTCTGGGCCATGCACAAGAAGGCTCGGCTGCGTGGGCACCCAACAGTTCAATTGGTGTGAAAGAAGAAACTAATGGGAAGAGGGGGGGACAGGAAAGACAAACAAGTTTTACACATGCGCCACACAAGCAACGCCCCCTCGACAATGCCTACAACGGCGTCTACTAAAGCAAGCGCATCCCACCCCAGCTCGACCAGGTGGAAGTTCGTGGCATCATCGGGGACCCGCCCATCCCCGCTACCGTAACTGCTCCCTGACACTAGGGCATTCAATGCATGTCAACGATTGGACGTAATTATCTCAGTGCTCTACTACGAGCAGTGAGCACGGTGGTAAAAGGGCGTGGCGGCGACCCCTTGACTAATGCAGTCAATAACGTTACACCTCTGGGCCCGCTCAAAGCTCGGCCGCGTGGGCGCCCAACTGTTCAGAAGGGAGTATAGAAGGAACTAAAAGAAAGAGACTAATTCAGTAACCTACTATGAGTCTATGACTGGTGATCACGGTGGCAAACGGGGAGAGGCTGTAACCCCTTCGATTAACTTAGTGCTCGACCGAAGGGGGGGCATAAAGAAATGAATTCACACTATCATCGAAAGTTGTAGAGCTTGGCGAGAGCTTTCCATATCTGGTCTTAAAATTGTTTTTGACCATGGGGGCTGAGAGATATGGAGGGTCAAAGTGGCGGGTGGGAGAGGGGGGTTAAGCAAAAAATGTTTTTAGGGGAAATTTTAGCATCTTTTTTTTAAACATCAGATTGAGACGATAGCTACACCGTTGCATTTCTGCTGGCATTTGCTACAGATATGTGTCATAAAACATTCCACACAGAATACCAGACCCCTCTTGGCATGCAATTTTGGCATGGGGGGTGGCATGGCTCCTGAACCACATAAACGGTTATGCGAACACCCATGATGGATTAACACGGTGTAGCTGCATTGGTAGTTGCTATGAATGAAGCAATGGCAACCTGCCATCCGACAGGGCCATCCCCTTTGTAATGGCAGCCTCCCCCTCTCCAGGTCAATGACATTCAGCCTCCCCTTCTCCGGTTCAATGACGTCACACCTCTAGGCCCTGCTCAGCAAGGCTCGGCCGCGTGGGCGCCTAATTAGAGAGTTGGGAGGAAAGATGGAAAGAAACACAGAAGGGGGCAGGACAAAATAAAGGGGGGGGGGGATGTAGGAAATAAAGTGAGGGGGCAAAGCAACCGGCTGAAAAAACAAAATAAAAAGGAAGTTCCAACCTCTGCAACATGTCTACGCCTCAACGTTATGTACCACGTCGTCAAAGGCCAAGGCATCCCACCCAAGCCTGCCCCGGTACAACTCTAAAAAGTCTTCAGCACCGTTCAGAGGACCTGCCCATCCCCGCTCTTTAAGCTGATCATGCACGCTGGGGCAGTGGAAACAAGCATGTCAATGACGTTACACCTCTGGGCCCTGCTCAAATAAGACTCGGCCGCGTGGGCGCCTAACTAAACAGTTGGGAGGAAAGATGGAAAGAAAGACAGAAGAGGGCAGGAAAAATTAAGGGGGGGGAAGTGGGTAATAGAGTGAAGGGACAAAACAAAAGGCTGGAAAACACAAAATACAAAGGAAGTCCCAACCTCTGAAAATGTCTACGCCTCAACGATATCTACCACGTCGGCCACAAAGGCCAGGGCATCCCACTCAAGCCTGCCCCGGTACATCTAAAACGTCTCTAGCACCGTTCGGAGTACCTGCCCATCCCCGCTCTCAAAGTTGATCCCGCACGCTTGCTTGAAAACAAGCATGCAACGTGTCATCCACATGGTCGCCGTCTCCCCTAGCCCAACATCGCAGGCAGCACCGTCTGTCACGCTGCTGACCACTACGCAGTCCTCTAGTGTCAGCCATGCTGACGGCGCCAAGCCGCAGCCTTAAGTTCGTGCCCACTCAACCACACTCCTTTCGGCTGGTGCGGCCCCTGGCCTGCGCCAGCACGTTGCCTGCCATAGATTGAAACCAGGTGCGGTAGGCGGCCGCAGACCTGTGTTCAGTGGCAGGATCTCTTGGGTCCCCTCTGCCAGCTGCATCCAGCTGCGCCCGCTCGTATGCTGTATCACGTAGCGCTAGCTTCTCCGAGTATCATTGCGACATGCGAGGTGTCGACCCCTGACGTCATCTTCAGCTGCCTGCTAGCCCTGCTGGTGGGGGTCCCTAGTCAGCTTCCGCCAGCTTCTAGATACAGCTTGAGCATGTCAGCTGAGTTCCCGTACAGAGGCGATGATGCCAAGCCCTGGCCATTTTGCGATGACACCCCCCAAGAGTTGGAGGATCTTCAACAAGAATATGGACCACCTGTAGCTGGGGATGCATCGACTGTGCGCAAGGTGCATGGCTGTGTGAAGATGACCAAGCTATCAGCTATGCGACTGCAAGTCGGATCGCACATCTTGCTGCGTCAATGTGGGGCAGCCTGTAGCTTGGAGCCAAGTGGTGCTGAGGCATGCGGCTTCATTCCGTGGCATTGTGTGTGACGATAGGACATCAGGCCTGTGCAAAACGGACTTGGGCAAAGGCTCTACCAACGGCACGCTAGCAGTCGAGTCCCGCTGCCCCCTGAAGTACAAGATGTCATATGCGGCTGCTGAGAGGGGTTCTGCCACCAATCCTTGCACCAACAGACCAATGACTTGCACCATCTGCAGGAGCATCGCGGGTACCATCCGCCCTTATGTGTGGAGTTATCACTCCCTAGCTAGATCACCTAGAGTCAGCCCACCCTGTTCAGGAGCTGACGGAGGTAGATGTGACGTGATATGCCATCAGCGTTGAGGAGTGTAAGGGAAGGGGGAAAAGATGCTCCCAAAGAAGCAGAAGACCAAGCTTCCGGCGCAGCACATCAGCACGCTCAAGTTAGATGCTAGTTTGATGCCACTCATGCGTGAGTCCTCTCGTTCCTGGAGCCTCGTGGTCTCTAGCGAGGGTCGGTAGCTGGCAGGTGGTAGCTAGAGCAATGGTGTATTCATTTTGTTTCACCACTTGACGTTTGTGAACCAGCTACATTGATCTGTACCATTAGAAGCGCACCCATGAGCTGATTATAAGTGACCCCGCTCCCTTCCTTAAATTCTGATTTTTGACTGAGAAGTTAAGGTTTTACTAGGTTCTGGAAGCGGGGGGGGGGGGGTAGCCATGGGTCGTTTGACATTTTTTCTATGATGGGGTGTTTGAATTTTTTGCCCCACCCTCGTGCTCGACTACGAACCATGAGCACGGTGGCAAAAAAGGGAACATGTCAGGGGCGCTCAAACAGTCCGATGCACGAGGCGGGCCCCTCTGATTCCAGGGCAGAGAGGCCGGAATATGAGTAGAGGTATGCCGAGTATTCGGGTGGAACCCCAGAAATCTTGCTCTTCGAGCAGGGCAGTGTTACCCCTACCCAGCCTGAGGTTGAGTCAGGTGGGGAGGAGGACGACGCATCGCGCTATGTAAGGACTAGTCGGGGGGGCATGCAGCTGTGATGGCCACGCATGGGGCTGTTTCGAACAAGCAGGAAGCTGCGTTGATCAAACATGAGGTTGCACTAGTTAGGCATGCCGCAGTGCCAGTTCGGCATGTGGCCACAGCTGTGTCTAGCGCTGCTCTGTACTAGAAACCCAAACCCGGAATCAAAACGCTACAAAGCCTGACTGCACACCTATCAGATCTTATGTGCTGGGCGCACACTAGTCCCGGCCCTCCCAGGGGGCGGTGGCACACGTCCCGGACCTCCTGGGGGTCAGTGGCACACGTCCCAGCCCTCCCGGGGGTCAGCGGCACACGTCCCGGCCCTCCCGGGGGTTGGTGTCACACGTCCCGGCCCTCCCGGGGTCAGTGGTATGTACACGTCCCATCCCTCACGGGGGTCGTTTGCGAGGTGGACACATCACGCAGATTATGCGTGATCCACCAAATTTTGTTTCAATTCGCATCGGTTCAGTGAAAATGACGAAAAGTACATGGGGCAACAAAAGATAGTCGAAATGCTACCAAAGGAAAATGACCAACGACAGCGACGGATAAGCAAAACTTGTATATGCTGACTAGGGCAAATCCTTCCTATCTCCAATCGTTCCAACGGATAGTAGGACACTTTTTCGAAATTTACAAATTTCCACACTTTTGTCGCGGTGAATACTTCACGCAATTCCTGCGTGATCCACTTCACCTTATGTTTGTCCAAATCTGAGAAGATTATTTCCCACTTCACACGAGAATATACATCGAAGGATCTGCGATAGCGATAGACTTCCGATTGGGAAACATTAGCAACAACAAACGTCGCGAAAGCTGTGTGAAAGACCGTCGAAAGGCTACCAAAAACCGATAAATAGGGAAGCATAAGCAACAAAGTTAGTTGCGAAAGCTTTGCGATAGACTGTTTAAAGGCTACGGACTATAATTACCAGCAACGACAAAATATAAGCGAAAATTATTTACGCTGACTCGAGGGGGGGGGGCAAAGAACAACTGGAAACAACCCATCCTAGAAAAAGTTAGAGCTTGACGAGAGCTTTCCATATCTTGTCTTAATTTGCTTTTTGGCCCATTGGTGATTGTGGTACAGAGAGCCAAACAAAGAGAATTTCGTAGATTTTACGGTCACACTGGCCCAAACACGAAACGCAACGTGTCCAAACGCCAAACGCAGACGCAGAGGGGGGGGTTGACGTTTCGCGTTTGAGATTTTTTTTTATGAATTCCAGCTTAAGCTCGATCTTAAGTTGGACATAAATAATATAGGAAAATATCAACCCCAAGCCGCTATGAGTCGGAATTCACACACAAATGTACCAGGTCGTACCCTGAAGTCGTATTGCCCTGACGTCTTGCCCAAACGCAGTTTGACCAGCTTTGCGTCAGATCAGACGCGACATCCAAACGCGACCCAAACGCTTTTGTCAAACGCGATGTTAAACGTAACGCAGTCTGACCGACCTCTTAGGTGCAACTCCCATGTCAGACGGATGAGTTTTGGAGAATTAGGGGAAAGAAAGGGCCTTTTTTTCGCCCCTCTCGCTCTTGCGGTGTCTACCACAAATTGTAGCAATCCAACGGACATTCGGCGTTTTTGTGAAGTATACTACTGCACTCTTTTCCATAAATTTGGCACGGTAAGTACTTCACGCATCTCATGCGTGATCCATTGCACAATTTTTAAATCGGGAATTTGTTTCACTCAATTGCCCACCTTCCACTCTCAGCATGCTCACAAATAGAGTAGCCACGAAAAGGAGGGTACACTGTACTCAGATGCAGTGATGCACATATAGGCATCTCGCATTGCGAGCTTTCGCGACGTTGCTGCTTTTGTTTTATGGCAGCGGTGGCAAAATGAATTCGCAGTCCACCATCGAAAAGTGCATCAGCCCCCATAATTAAAATCTAATCGGCTCACGATCCCTTTCCGTTATTGCCTTTCGGTCAATCACTTGGGTATCCATATGTGAGTGGAGTCGAAAATAATTACCAGCCAGAGCAAAAGATAAGCGAACATTGTAAGCGACCATAGAAACGTTGGAAAATCATAGCATTGCAACGGACATTCGGACACTTTTCCTATTTCATATTTTCACACTTTTGTTACGGCGAATACCTTAAAACCTCCTAGACTTCGCGCATAGTTAATTAATTATTGGGGTGCGCGGACATGGCTGCGCGCTTATATTAATTCAAAATTCGCCGGTGCGCGGAGTGTCAGTCAGGTGCCCAAACAACTATTTTGGTGGTGCGCGCTGCGAATTAAAAACAGCAAAGATTAAAAACGCGCGCTTGCGCGCAACTTTTTGATTTGACATCCGTCGATTGAGCCTTTGCCAGACCCCAGAGCGCGATCCTGGAGGCAGAGACGGGTGCTGATGGCTGCTGACGTTTAAGGGCCCCAACAGCCACACGTTTCCTGAGGCCATAAACTGGTGGAGGCGGAGGATGACGACTATGCTGAGTATAACTGACCGTGTACTATCCTTGCTAGCATCAAACGAGGGTTTTAACTGAGTTTTATCGTACTGGCGGAAAGTGCTGCGCGGAGGGAAATATAAATTATTTTCAGTGACACGCGGCGATTAATTAAAGAACCTGCTGCGCGAAGTTAAGTCAGATACAAAATTTCGCCGTTGCGCGATCGTTGTTTTAATTCATTGGCTGCGCGACGAAAATACAAAATCTGTTTTGGAGGGTGCATGGACCCTAAGCGCTTTTACGGTACTTCACGCATGACTGTAGGTCATGCGTGATCCATTACACCGACAGAGCCCCCCCGGGCGGCCAAAAGTCGCAAGGGCGATGCCCCCAGAGTCACCCCGTATCAGTCAGTCTGTCAGTCCGTCAGTCCGTCAGCCAGATGTTTCTGGAACGTCCCGGAAACTTTACGCGCTACAGCGAAAATCAAACTTATGTATTTATTACGGTTATTCCTGTCAGACCTCAAAGGCCGAGGTGCAGAAATGAGAAACTCAGCTACAAAGGCTGGATCTCACAGCGGATGACGTAAGGTGTCACGCGACAGCTGCAACTTCGCTTATCTATGCGCAATTCGATACGCAGCATTAACAACACGCAATTAGCCAGATATAGAGTTGTGACAAATACGTTGAAATCCTGCAACATGGCGAGGGGGTTTGCATGAGGTCCAGGTGACCCCGTCCGCACCTGCACCTGCCCTCTGAAAAGTCACATGCCCGACTGCTCTGCCGTTTTTCGTGCTGCGCAGCAACACCTCTGATTACTTGTCAATAGATCGGGCAGACGGATTGAAAGGACGGAACGGATCGGGATGATTAGTTGTTAACCGATGTGTCCTGTTAAGTATGGGGATTGATGCGATTTTCGTGGGTGGATTGCGAATTCAATTTGCTTTGTTTGCAATTAAACAATATGAACAACGTCGCGAAAGCTATGCAAATCATCGTACCGTTCACTTCACACAGGAATACACGACCTACTTGAGACTGCAAATAAAATGCAGCCATAACGGGGTCGAGAATCGAGATGATCGGAGCGCATCACGAGCTGCAAGTATGCCGCGGGTGAACCCATGGCGGGTGCAAGTCTGACGTTGCCTCTTTAGGGACGATCAGCTGATCTACACCCTGCTTCTAATCCATTCATGGAGGAACTCGTTTCTCCATGGAGAAGCTGTTCCTCCACCGACTCTCGCGGAACAAGTGTGGAGGAACGTGTGAAGGATCTTTTGAAAGGGCGGGTGCAGGAACGCAATAATTTCCGCCGAGGGGGGTCGGCCGGTCGGGGGGGGGGGGGTCCGCGGGATTTTTTGAACTATCCACTAATCGCCAGCGTGACAGCGTTAGTTTGTATGCCCCTTCTGTCCTAATAACGTTGCTCGCTCATGAATTCTGTTACTATTGATGTATTTCGAGCGATTTGGCGTGGACAAGGGCGGCAAAGCTGTCTCTTCTCTGTGGGAAATAGCGTTGCGATGATATCCCGTACGTAGATTCAAATGTCGCCACTCTTCCTCCATCTCACGCCTTATGGAACAGGGCTAGTGGAACTCCTGGTAGAATTTTCCACCACTTTATGCATTTACTGCACCCTTGTTTCCTCCGTCAATCGGAAACGGGCTGTTAGAACACAGTCTTAGGAGATTTGAATATTTTCAGCCATATCACTCTTTTCATGTTCGAAGACAAAAAATTCAGAGACGCAGTGGGATCGGACACTGAATTCGAAAACCCTCCTGCGATGTTAGGCGATGCGTAGAGCCGCAGTGGAATGATGCATGTTCCGGTAGTGTGAACCAGGGGGGGACGTGTGAAAACTCACGGGTGGTATTACGTCACGCTTCTCGTAATCGCAGGCCCACAAGCAGCTTGTTGTACTAGGGCATAAAGCTCTCTAGCGTGAGGGGATACAGAGCTCTGCTACTGCACTGCCTGTCACTTACAAGCCACCGATATGGCGATCAACAAGGACTCCATGGACGTTGACAAGACGGACACAAAGGAAAAGAATTTGAAGAAAAAAGAGGAAGATAAAGATACGGAACTGTCAGATGAGGACATTGAGCTGAAGAGGAACCTCGATCTCATGGTGGAGCGTGTCAACGACCCAGATCCAGGCAAACATGGGCATGCAGACGGACTGCATTATGCCATTGCGTTTTCAATCGTTCTGAATTTGAATGATCTTGGAGAAAGACGTTGGTACCCATGGACAAGCCTTAAAACACTTTGCTGACTGCCCGTCTTGTCTGATTGTAGGGGTGCAGAAGCTTGCTTTGCAGAGCTTGATTGGCGAAATCCGTTCATCAACGGCTTCCATGACCTCTGTGCCGAAGCCGCTGAAGTTCCTTAACCCGAACATCGACACACTCGGCTCGAGATGTGAAGAGCTGCCTGCAGGAGAGAATCGCAGCATGCTTGCTGATATAGTCTCAGTCCTTGCTACGACTGTTGCTCCTGTCGAGGGCGTGCGAACCGCGCTCAAATTTCGACTCTGGGGCAGCCAAGCGAAGATCGGCGAATGGGGGCATGAGTACCTGCGGCATCTGGCCGGCGAGATCGCCGAGGAGTTCTCTGTGAGTGACGTTTGTTACTGTCTTGATCTCAAGCACCAGCCCTGTGAGTGTACCACGCTGCAGTTTTGGCAGTCCAGAAACTCTCTGAAGCTCTCATGTGGCATAGACCATTTCCTTCCGAAGATCACTTCCCCTCTCCGCATCTCCATGCACGCGCTTGCATGACTTGATAGGTTTTGCTGACGCATGCGAGACGCACTTTGCTGATGACCCTCCCATGCATAGGTGCGCCATGAACAAGAGCAGCCAGTGTCGGACCTGCTGCACTTAGTGGACCAGATTGTGCCCTTCCACATGAGCCACAATGCCGAGCCTGAAGCGGTGGACATCCTGCTGGAGGTGGAGCGTCTGGATGACCTGGTACAACACATCGACGACAAGAACTACGCACGCACCTGCCTGTACCTGGTGTCCTGCTGCAGCTACCTTCCCGAGCCGGACAACCAGAAGGTCCTGCAGGTGGCACATAGCATCTACTCCAAGATGGGCAAGTGGCACGATGCAATGCGCGTGGCGCTGCGGATTAATCGCCGCGAGCTAGTGGAGACGACATTTGCAGCGTGTGTGGACCCGCTTGAGAAGAAGCAGCTGTGCTACCTGCTAGCGCGCCATGGCTTCTCGCTGCAGCTGGACGAGGGTGTGGTGGCCATTGAGGATGACCAGCTGCGAGAGCAGCTGCGGGAGATCATCTCCAACTCGAAGCTTAGCGAGCACTTTTTGTCGCTGGCCCGGGACCTCGATGTCATGGAGCCGAAGCAGCCCGAGGATGTTTATAAGACGCATCTCATTGATGGCAGGGCCCCCACTGGCGCTGCTGTAGACTCTGCACGCCAAAATCTGGCCTCCACATTTGTCAATGCATTTGTGAACGCTGGTTTCGGTCAGGATCAGTTGGTGACAGTTGCCTCAGAGGCCTCCACCAGTGGCAGCGCATCGACTCACTGGATCTTCAAGAACAGGGACCATGGCAAGACCAGCGCCACCGCCAGTGTGGGCATGATCACCATGTGGGATGTGGAGGGTGGCTTACCGCAGGTGAGAGTTTCATGCGCTCGGGAGGGGCATGCTGCGAACAAGGATCATGCAGCTGGAAGTGCAGAGATTCATTATATCGTAGAACCGGTTTCACTCTGCGTTAACTATTTATTTTTGGGAGTGTGATAAGCATGCGCGGGACAAACCTTAAAAAAAACGTTGTGCAAGCTTAACAGTCTCAAAAAAAAGTCAAAATTTGGTCCTTGTTCCACGCTGTGTCTCAACGACAAGGTGTAGGTTGCGAGTCCGACACCATGCACTGTGCATGCAGTCATTAAACAATGTTTTCATCGTGCTGACAGCAGATAGTTGGCCATTGTTTTTGTGTAGCTGCGCGGACCTGTATTAATAAGATCGTAAGGACTACGCGCTCAGGAAATAAAATCTTTGCTGGCTGCTGTGCAGTTAGTAGGCTGCGAGGACACACAGCTTATTTTGCTGCGCGGAAGATTTGCCTTCAATATTCATGCTTCTCCTCCCCCTCCTTCAGATCGACAAGTATCTATACAGCACTGACAACTACGTAGTGGCAGGTCTGTTGATGAGGAGGAGCTTAGTTCAAATATGTGACGGTGATTGCTTCATGTCATTATGCTTCACCTTCATATCAAGAATATGGTGGTTCAGCAGTTGTGGCCCTGGGATTTGCATACTGCACTGACGCCTACGTAGTGGCAGGTCTAGTGAAGCTTGCAACAGATCCACTTCTGCAAATAGCATCTCCAAAGAGGATAATTAGATGCTCACTAGCCTGCTCCACCTTACGGATCTGCGGGGCTTTATCTTGATGGTCTCAAGCTAGCTAGGTTGCTGCTGAACCCCTCAGCGGTGGATTGTAAGTCATGAGCAAGATGGTGTGGGTCTGCCCTTGCTTTTCTCCTGAGATCGTTTCTTCTAGACTTACCTTACAAACTCATGGTGTCCCTGGTGGAAGCACATGCCTTAGTTGCAGTAAGCCATCGTTCCATCCCTTTTTCTGCCTTCAGGCGCTCTGCTGGCCATAGGCATCCTGAACGCCGGCGTCCAAAACGAGAACGACCCAGCCTTCGCGCTCATCAGCGACTATGTCAACAACCCAGACCCCAACATCCGCGTCGGGGCGGTGTTGGGCCTGGGCCTGGCGTACGCAGGGACCAACAGGGAAGAAGTCGAGGTATGGGGCTGGGTTATTGGCTGCGGTCAGATTCTGAGTAGAAAAATGAAATCTACACCATATCTAAGAATTCAGATTAGATGCAATTGCTGCAGAGCTGACTGGAGCCTCTGCCAGCAGCCCAAATGACATGTACATGTGTATGCAGGCTGTGGCTGGCTCCGGCATCAGCTGGTTTGCCCTGGGACCAGGATGAGAGGGGTGCTAGTTGTGCTGGAATAGTGTGGGGTCAATTGAAGTAGGGATGACATTTATAACTGGTTATTTAGCACGCTTCAGCAATAATTCAGCTGCATCACGGCCTATGGCCACGGGGACCTGGTGCAGCAAGCCTTCCTCCCCAGGCTGTTGGTTGTAGGCCAGTTTAAGTTTGGTCCCAACGACTCAGCGATGGCCGCCCTGGGCCCCCCCGAAGATGCTCTTGCTCGCCCATCTAAATGAAAACTGGCGTCCAGTGAAATAGGACACAGGTCCAGGCTGTAGCGCGGATTCTCCTTTGTGCAGTCAAGATGTTACCATGGGCAAACTACCAGGGTAACAGGGTGGAAATACTCTGGATCAGCGGTTCAGCCTGGCCACTCACTAACAGAAGTTGGCTCGCCGATTTTGAGTGACGAGCTTCACACTTGTTCACACCGTTGGCTCTTAGGAAAGTAAGTATGAATTGTAAAATCACAAGCGCTTGATTTCAGTCTGCTGACCTGCTGGTCTGCTTGTTGCGCAGGAGCTGCTGTTGCCCCTGGTGACGGACACAGACATCAGCATGGAGATCTCTGGCTTTGCGGCCCTGGCCCTGGGTTTGGTGTTTACGAGCACCTGCAAAGAGGTCAGTTGCTGAGGAGCCTTTGAATCGGTGGGATTGTTTCATGGGATGAACACAGGAACTGCTCTGTGTTCCTGTTTCGTGACTCAGCTACATGTCAGCTGCATCCCTGTCTCTGGATGGAGGCCCCAAGTGTGGCAAGCCATTCTACGTTACATGCCACCTTATAGGCGCCAATAATAGGCTGGTCCAAGTTAGGTGCCGATTGGGCCTTAATCGGCCCCAGGGTGGCCCTCCCAAAAAGAAACCTTGGTTAGTCACTTATACTCCACCTGAATATAGTGATTAAGCATTTGTGGCCCCTTCAATTGTTCTAGATCCAAATGTGTGACGGTTCATTTGCCTTCTCTACTTGTCTGACATCTCACGTCCCTACCGGAACTATTACCTCCTTTCTCTACTAGTTCTCATATCCCCCTTTCATCTGCCCCTGTATGAGTGCAGGACATCGTCATGGCGATCTTGCAGGCCCTCATGTGCAGGTGCGTAGCATGTAGGCAGGTGGCCATGTGCCACATGTGCAGGTGCGTAGCATGTAGGCAGATGGCCATTGCAGGTGTGATGCATGTAGGCAGGTGGCCATTGCAGGTGTGTAGCATGTAGGCAGGTGGCCATGTGCCACATGTGCAGGTGCGTAGCATGTAGGCAGGTGGCCATGTGCCACATGTGCAGGTGCGTAGCATGTAGGCAGATGGCCATTGCAGGTGTGATGCATGTAGGCAGGTGGCCATTGCAGGTGTGTAGCACGTAGGCAGGTGGCCATGTGCCACTTGTGCAGGTGCGTAGCATGTAGGCAGGTGGCCATGTGCCACATGTGCAGGTGCGTAGCATGTAGGCAGATGGCCATTGCAGGTGTGTAGCATGTAGGCAGGTGGCCATTGCAGGTGTGTAGCATGTAGGCAGGTGGCCATGTGCCACATGTGCAGGTGCGTAGCATGTAGGCAGGTGGCCATTGCAGGTGTGTAGCATGTAGGCAGGTGGCCATGTGCCACATGTGCAGGTGTGTAGCATGTAGGCAGGTGGCCATGTGCCACATGTGCAGGTGCGTAGCATGTAGGCAGGTGGCCATTGCAGGTGTGTAGCATGTAGGCAGGCGGCCATGTGCCACATGTGCAGGTGTGTAGCATGTAGGCAGGTGGCCATGTGCCACATGTGCAGGTGTGATGCATGTAGGTAGGTGGCCATTGCAGGTGTGTAGCATGTAGGCAGGTGGCCATGTGCAGGTGCGTAGCAGGTGGCCATGTGCCACATGTGCAGGTGCGTAGCATGTAGGCAGGTGGCCTTGTGCAGGTGTGTAGCATGTAGGCAGGTGGCCATGTGCAGTTGCGTAGCATGTAGGTAGATGGCCATGTGCCACATGTGCAGGTGTGTAGCAGGTGGCCATGTGCCACATCTGCAGGTGTGTAGCATTTAGGCACAGGACACATTGGTTAATCTCACCCTCCAGTTGCCAGAGGCGTAAGTTGACGCTGGTTTCGGACAGCTGACATTTTCATTCCCCATGAATATGTATTCGTCACTAAAGTTGGGCATGCCTTGAACCCTGGAAAAAGTGCCTGACATGCCGAAAGGGGTAGTAGCTGTAAGGCTGAAATGTAGCTGAGAAATCTAGGATTTTCATGAACATCCTGCATGCTAGTCTGTTTGACATGTGAGTTGGACCTGTTGATAATCCTGCCAAGAAGGTTTATGATTGGGTCCAAACATTTCTTCTCTGCCCCCCTCCCCCCCCCCTCACGTAGCCAAGTGTTCACCCAAACCAGTTCATGGGTTTCACTGCTTACCTGCCTTCATGTACTAACTCCTTTCACACAATCTAGGCATGCTTTGTCTGACTGCATTCATTTTGTTTATTTCCTGCTTGCATTCATCCCCTGTTTTAAGGTTCTCCCCCCCCCCCTCTACATTCTTCACCCCTTCCGTCATGCGCAACAAAATCACGACTTCAGTATCTGTGAATATGAAAGGGACTAAGTGATATGTTTTCCACCCAATTGTGTTCCCGGATTTCTCCACTCCCTTCAGCCATGTCATGTCCTCCCACCTGTCCTCAAGTGTTTAGTTCCCGGCTACAATGCCACCTTCTACAGGCCGCCACAGGCTTGATTGGGACCAAATCTGGAGCAGCCTATGAGTGGTGGCCACAGTGTCATGGCTGGCCACAAACTTTGCCTCTGGCCAGGGGCTACAGTGTAGCTGACATGTAGCTTAGACACACAAAATTAATACTGCTGTCCTCCCCGCTGTGGCGCAGGTCCGAGGCAGACCTCCAGTCGCCGTATGCAAAGTACCTATGTCTGGCGCTGGGGCTGCTGTTTCTCGGCAAGCAGGACATCGTCGAGGCAACGCTGGAGGTGAGCCCTTACAGCGCCGTACGGCGTTGGGTGGATGGAGGCCCTTGCAATTTTGTTCTTGTTTGCTACCTGCATGGTGGCCTGGTACTGAAGCCTGGTAGTACCAGGCCACCAATTTGCACCCAGATGCCTGTTGAAGGCCCGATTGGGACCCAACCTGACCGCCCTTAAGCCGTCGGCCCATGCAGCATGGCTGATCACACCTGGGGCCTCTGGCCAGCGGCAGGACTGTAGCTGACATGTAGCCGCGTCACGCCCTTGGTCCGTCTGAAAGGAATGGCTTGCCTGGAATGAACTGGTCAGTGCTGCCCCCGCCCTATTTACAATTTCAGGCTGACTAATGTACATTTCCTTTGACTTCCCTCGGGTGTGAAAACATGATTTCTTATGACGGACTTGCAACGAATGAAACTCAATTTCTGGCTGGAAACTGGAATTGACATTCAGAAATTAGTATATTTATGAGTCCCTCAAGAACCTGAACATGAATTATGAGGGAAGCCAAAACAAATGTACAGTAGCAGGTCATTTCTTGTGGCATTTGGAATCAATTGTGGCTACACGAAATAGGTGAGTTGTTGGTGAAGAATGCGCTTTAGGCGCCAAAATGTTTTTGATATGAATGGACGTCCTTCTTTTTTGTGACCTTGGACTGTGCTTGACTCCAAATTAATTGTATGTTTACCACTTTGGTTATGAGTTTTGACTCGTTACCATAGCCAATAGCCAATAAAGACAAGTGTTGGCCAATGATGTTGCTTTACTTTGTGTTGGCTGGCATTCCCTGATCATCTCCCTGTGGACTGTGTTCACTCATCACCCTCATCACTCTAACCACATTCTGCACTATAATCATCATCATCACTCTTATCACACTGCATACTATTTTCTCACCATTGTCATGTCAGTCACCCTGTGGACTTTTCCCACCTCAATTTCCCCAATATCCACTATGAGAACATCTATGATCTCCCTGATCACTTCAATCTCTGGACTATTTTTCACCCTCATCACCCTGTGGACTATTTCATCTCAGGTCTCCAAGACCCTCAACGAGCATATCTCGAAGTTCTGCCAGGTGACTCTCGAGTCATTGGCCTATGCGGGTACGGGAGATGTGCTCAAAGTGCAGCAGCTGCTGGCCCTCTGCGGGGAGCACACGGAGGCCGACGCCACGACAGCCTGGAAGGTGTGTGTGCTCTGTTTCTTTATTTGTGATTCAGCTACCTGTCAGCTACATTCCTACTGGAGGCCCCAGGTGTGTGACTAGCTGGATTCTTCAATCTCCTTAGTTTTCCTCCCTTTCCTTTCCTCTCCTGAATTCAATTTCCCTCTTTAAACTTCACCATTTTGCGCCCACGTAACCGAGAGCCTTTTTGAGCAGGGCCCATGATGGAACGTGATTGACTAGCTGAGTGTTCTGAGGGAACTGTCTTGAGGCCCTATGCAACCGGGCTGGAATTTCAGCAGTGTAGATGATGGGTTTTGAGTTGGGCCAGGAACAATGAAGTGCTTTGATGCTCTGCATCCACTGCTGACCATGATGCATCTAGTTCTAATTCCATGCCTTCATCAGGCCAGGGGCTGTGGCCAGATTTGCATAGATGGCCAAAGCCATGAGGGACCCAGTTGCAGCACAGTGCAGCACAAGTTCTGATTCCATGCCTCCATGCTCCTTTAATCACAGACCATACACCATGGCCCCGCGGTCATTGGCTTGGCGCTGGTCGCCATGGCAGAGCCTCTGGGGGCCCAAATGGCGTCGCGATCCTTGGAGCACATGCTTCAGTATGGGGAGCCGTCGGTACGTCGAGCCGTTCCGCTGGCCATTGCACTCCTCAATATCAGCAGCCCGGAGATGGCGTCCATGGATTCCCTTGGGAGGCTGAGCCACGACACTGACACGGAGGTGGCACAGAATGCCATATTGGCACTGGGGCTTGTGGGTGCAGGTAATGGCTCTCAGGGATGGGAGTGGAGAGAACACAGGCCATGCGTAGAAAAACGTGTGCTCACTCTTGCTTGTTTTTAGAGTGGGGAGGGAGGGGGGAGGGAGCATGCCTGGAATGCGGTAGTGGAGACGTCTTCCACCTTTCTACCCTGACCTGCCCCATGATTTGATTACGCAGACTCATGATTCACTTAAGGCTCCCTCCCACACATTGGACAGGCACCAACAACGCCCGTCTGGCTGGCATTCTCCGCAACCTCTCCTCCTACTACTACAAGGACCCGGTGCTGCTGTACCTGGTCAAGATGGCACAGGGGCTGGTGCACATGGGCAAGGGCCTGATGACACTGTCACCGCACCACACAGAGAGGCAGCTGCTTTCAAGTGGGTGCTGACAAGGGACCAGATGGGGCTCGGATAGCTGATGGACAGTGGCTTGACCAAGATGGCTAGATGGACATAGAGTCTGGGAGTTTGTGCTCTCAACCCATTTCACTTTTTCCAGATATATAAGGGAGCAAAAAGAGTTTGCCAGAGGGCTAGGTGCCTCTCCATCGTCCCCTTTGCCCTATGGCTAGGTGCCTCTCCATCGTTCCCTTTACCCTATGGCTAGGTGCCTCTTCATCGTCCCCTTTGCCCTATGGCTAGGTGCCTCTCCATCGTCCCCTTTACCCTATGGCTAGGTGCCTCTTCATCGTCCCCTTTACCCTATGGCTAGGTGCCTCCCCATTGTCCCCTTTGCCCTATGGCTAGGTGCCTCTCCATCCTCGCCCTTGCCCTATGTTCTGGTGCCTCTCCATCCTCCCCCTTGCCCTATGTCCTGGTGCCTCTCCATCCTCCCCCTTGCCCTATGTCCTGGTGCCTCTCCATCCTCCCCGTTGCCTTATGTCCTGGTGCCTCTCCATCCTCCCCGTTGCCCTATGTCCTGGTGCCTCTCCATCGTTCCCCTTGCCCTATGTCCTGCTGAACCCCAACCCTGATCCCCCCATCCTTAGGTGTTGGACTGGCTGGTATCTTGACTGTCGTCTTCAGCTGCCTGGATATGAAGGCGACGCTCACGGGCAAGCACCACTACCTCCTGTACAGCCTTGCCACGGCAATGAAGCCACGTATGTTCATGACTCTGGACGAGGAGGGCAAGATGCTGCCTGTGGCCGCGCGCATCGGCCAGGCGGTGGATGTGGTGGCGCAAGCTGGCAGGCCCAAGACCATCACTGGCTTCCAAACGCACACGACACCGGTGTTGATGAGCGGTGGAGAGCGTGCTGAGCTGGCAACAGACAAGTATATTGCGTTGTCGCCGGTGCTTGAGGGGCAGGTGATCTTGAAGCTCAATCCAGACTATGTGGAAGAGGTGGCATGAATGAGGCCTCGGTGTTGGAGGGAGAGTGGGGGTGGGTACCGCATTGATGTCTGTTATTTTTTGTGGTCTTGGAACGAATTTATACTACCGCTTTGCTGGATGTAGGATCTCCATGTCTGTTGCTTGCACGAGCCTGCCATTGCTGCCATCGGTCTGTTTTCTTGCTTCGTTGGTATGGATGTGTAATGGGTACAAACTCCACAGTGATCGAGGTCACATGGATGTGACCTGTCATGGCGTGGGCGCGGGCCGGTGCTACACAGGTCAGCTTCGGGACTTCCTTTCTATATTTTGAAGGTCTCTGCGCTTTTGCAACTGCATATTGGGTGTTGAAGCTGTGTATGCGACCAGTCGATGCTGACCTGGGGCGCGTTCATATATTGTGAGTAATCTTCTTGAGCAGGGCCCAGAGGTGTACTGCCATTGACATATTGCGAGTAATCGACGCTCTTCAAAGATCCAGACTAAGCGGGGATTGGTGGGTGATCAAATCGTGATAAGACCATATCATACAAGGATTGGCAAATACTCTGCAGTTCTCCTCTGCTACTCGCCGCGATATTGGGCCTCATTCCACAAGAAGCGACGCCAATACCTGACTCCAATATGAGGCGTCATATGAGGCGACACGCGCCCTTGTAGTTGCTCATTTTGGCGTCGTTTTCCACCTGGGAATTGGGCGTCGCCCGAAACCCGTTAGCACAGCAGCATTGTGTGGGAGAAAAAGTGTGGGTTCTACCAGGGGGGGCAGATAAAAAAAATGAGGACCCCATGCGAGGGGGGGAGGGGAACAAAAAAATCGACCCCATCCCCCATTTTTGTAGAGCTTAACGAGAGCATTTCATTGCTGTTTTTTAAATGTTTTTGGCCCAAGGAGGTGGGAGATATGGGAGGGCAAAGTTGGGGGGGGTCCCCCAAAAATCCAAGATATGTTTTTGTTTCAAGCTTCGTACTTTTCGGTAGGTCTGTTGAGGCTGGCAGCGGTACCTTTGTGTTCTCCTTGCCAACATGAGTTCATTTACATCCTAAAATGTTGCTTGTATTGCCACATGCCCCCCTGCCCCCCCACACTGAGGGTTTGGCTCCATTGGACACACCCCGAAACCAGCTGAGTCATTGTTAGTTGACTGTTGGCATGGCATCACATAACGAATTGTATACCAGTAGAAGCGCCTTGACGAGCAGATCAAAAAACCTCATATGCCCTGTGATTTTGAATTTCAATGGGTTCCGGAGGCAGGGTGGGGGGTAGGCTCGTTGGGTGCTCGTTTTGGGGGGGGGATGGGGTCACTGGCTTTTTTTGCCCCCCCCCCCCCCATCGCGACCCCATGCCCAAATATAAAATCGAGCACCCAAGCCTACCACCCACCCACGTACCGGGACCCATTGAAATTCAAATGTCTCAGTCAAAATTCAAAATTACAGAGCAGGTAATGGGTGTTTTTTAACAGCTCGTCAAGACGCTTCTACCGGTATATTTTAATTCGTTAGGTGATGACAATTCATGCCAAAAATCAATTTTTGTACTGGGCCCAGCCAGGCTATTGAGTACCAACTAATGCTCGCTAGCGATCACAATTCATGCCAACAGTTTTTGGGGGTATTAGCTCAGCCATGCCATTGACTACCGACTACTGCTCGCTAGCGATCACATGTTTCCAGAAGGCAGATGGCCTGGATGGCGGTGGCAATGCGCTAGCATCAGCCTTCATCTTGGCCACGAGCTCCCCCACTGCCTTCTTCCTCTCACCCAGCAGAACCTCTTTGCCACTACTCCCTCTAATTCCTCCACCGTCACCGCGTAGCTTGCCACATCTGCCTCTGCCAGATGCTGATAGGCATGGGCTGTCTGCATGTGATCAAGGTAGTGATAGCTCCAGACCCACGGGCGGGGGACGGGCGGATCTCTGCTCCTACAGACATGGCATGGCTCTGGATTGTTGGTGCAAGGACTGCTGGCTGACACCTTTTGTGCTGAGCCGTATGACATCTAGAACCATTTCCCAGCTCTGACCTGCACATGCCAGAGTCCCGGTCTACACACACGGCACCACAGAAGCCACATGCTTCATCAGTATTAGGCTCCCAGCTGCAGGCGCGTAGCGGTGCAAGCACGCAGCGGATATCTTGAACTTCTTCCCACACCCAGCCACCCTACAGTCCACAAGCACATCCCTGGCTGCTGATGGCCCAGGCTGATCCTGGCGTTGCTCTAGCTGCTGAGGCACGTTGTTGCAAATAGGCCAGGATTTGGCCTCCTTGCCTCTGTAAGGGAACTCAGCGGACACATTGACGCTGTGAGGGGCAGCTGGCGGAAGCTGGCCTGGCATCCCCCTGGCCTGGGCGAGCTAAGCTGCCAAGATGCCTTGCCACGACATGTGGTGCCTCTAAATACTGATAGGCTGTCATGGCGAAGTGTCACGAGGCAGCAGTGAACATGAAGTTCCACTGCGCACAGAAGACACTGGAGTGCTAAGTGCTAAGTGCCCTTTATAGGGGTTAACTAGCGTGTGCATGAGCGATAAACTGCTGGCAGACAGTTTATCCTCGACTAATCCTCGGGTTACTGCACTAACCTTTGATGATTCCTCTCTTACTGTTGACAAAAGTTGCGAAGTGAACTCGATCCTGCTAGGTCTAGTTGTACTGAAGCCGGCTGTTGACAGTAGGAAATGGTGTGGAACGAACTTGAGAGACGATCCGGCCGAAGTGATGAGAAGGGATGAGCCGAAGAGGCGACTCTTTGATGAGGAGGATCGGCTGCTGGTGCAGTAAATCGACTTGGTAGCCAGAAAAGGCCTGGGTAGCAGCTCACAGTGTCGAATTATAGCCTAGAGATAGAACTGTTGAAGCTCGCAGTGTAGGGTATAATCGAGAGATAGAGCTGAGATGGATGAAGTAGAGAAGCTGATGCTAGAGATCACGAATAAGTGTAGTGGTTAACTAGAGATAATCGATCAGTGTAACGATCAGGGCCTGTTACTGAATGATGTGGTCTTGGAGAAATAGGATCAGTGTAGTGTAAACTAGAGATCTCCTATTAGTGCATTGTCCTGGCCTTGATAAGAGGCCGAAATATCACAGGTGGACGTTAATCCCAGAACAGTTTACAGATAGCGGGGTGATTCAACTTCGGTATATTACTTGAGTAAGAAGAGAAGAATGCCTGGAGTTAGCCAGGCATCTTCTAAGTACCACAAACAGACTTAATCCGAAACCAAAAAGCGGTACAAGCCACCCATACGTGCGGTGCACCCATACCTCGTGACAGAAGGGGAAAGCTCTTTGAGCAGCCACCTTCAACTGTCCGACAGTCTTGCCCATCCACTCAAATGCAGCATCTGACCCATCCTCCTCGTCGCCTCCAGAGTACCTCGGGTGCATTAGCAACCCAGTCACCTGAGCAACCTCCATCAGCAGCTGCTCCGGTGTCATCTCGCCCACATTATACAGACCCCCCTTGGCCGAGAGGACCTGGAGCACATCAGCTCTGAAGACTACCAAGGCCAGCACCCCGCCGCTTGAGACCAGCAAGGCAAAGGGTTCTCGCACCATAAAGAATGCCAATCCGCTACTGCCACCGAATGGCTGGTTCTGGCCAAGCCGGACACTCGCTTCATGCGGTCTGTTGACCGGAGGTTGTTGCAGAAAGTGTGGCGCTGAGCCGTGCTAATACAATGCGCATGAAAGGTCTGTTACACCACGTCACCACCTATCTTATCCTCGTCGACTGAGTTTCAGCATAAACCAGGGGGTTTTCTGGTTCGTGTCTTACACTCCGGCCATCCAAGGACGAGTTAGGTGGCGTAATAAGTAAGAAGTAAGAACTACGTATGGTTTCCAATCCTTCGTGTGTGTTAACGAATCCCTAGGTGTAGGTGATCCCGAGGGACAGACCTTCCCGTACAGGATACGCGCATCCTTCCCCGTGTCATTGCGATTGTGGATCAATCACTCGACGGTATGTACCTCAGTAATCTTTTGCGATTTCCCTCACGACCAGCTACGGCATTTCACGCCGAGAGGTTTTACCAATCGTTCAGTGGGATGGCGTTACTGTCTAACAGAGCTTATTTGTAATTTGGAAACATCCTCCGGTTCCAAGTGTCTGCTGCGTGACATTTTCAACAGCGTGATCTTCCAACAGCGTTCGGCTGGCGGGGAGGTTCGTATGCAGGATATATAGCTGTTTCTGGCTTAGGAATCTGCATGGACGCGATGCACTGATTATATTTTATGCTCTGCTTGCTTACGGTTCGTGGACGGTTTAGTGGACATCCTAGTGGCAATTTCGGTGCAAATTTACAGGACTTCCCCCAAAGTACCGCAATGACGGTATAAATTGCTTTCGGCGTAATTACAGGTATATTCTCAGTAATAGACGGCAAATAGTGTTTTTGGCCTGGACCCTACCCGCCAGATGGGCGGGCATCTTGGAATATTTCAATGTATATCGCGCAGCCGGTCCGAAACAATTCATTAAACGCCGCTTACACAGCGCTTTCAGCCAGTCATAAAATCAATTCGAGTCGCCAGGAGTACCAGGAGCTCCGCGCAGCTCTTATTACAGCCACTACGTATCGGTCAACAATCAGGGAATGTATGTCGAATCAATTAGGCGCTTGCTAGCGCGCGACTTTTCTGATGGTTGCGACGAAAAAGTACTCCGCGCAGTCGTTGTTGTTAGTTGATTTGGTCCGCGACTGGAGTGACCGGCCGCGCACCGCTTTTGCTAATTATAATTATATCTCGCTTGTACTCCGCGTACCCCCAAAGAATTAATTAACAGCAGAGTCAACGTGTCAAATATTTAAATCCGTTATACGGTACCACGATACATTGTTGTGCTGGCTTGACTGACGTAGTCGTTTGAATCCTTGCCCCAGATTCCCTTCCATCCTAGCTCCCTTTCCTACGTACGCTTGGATGTACTCTGCGTCTGTTTGCAAATGGAAGACCCGAATTTAGCAGGCTGCTGGCCTAACCTGACCTGACCAGGCTGTGTCACCTTCCCTGATTGACCATGCCAAACATGGCTGCATGGCCTGACCAGAGGAGGCTGCATGGCCTGACCAGAGGACGGAGGCTGCATGGCCTGACCAGAGGAGGCTGCATGGCCTGACCAGAGGAGGCTGCATGGCCTGACCAGAGGAGGCTGCACGGCCTGACCAGAGGAGGCTGCATGGCCTGACCAGAGGAGGCTGCATGGCCTGACCAGAGGAGGCTGCATGGCCTGACCAGAGGAGGCTGCACGGCCTGACCAGAGGAGGCTGCATGGCCTGACCAGAGGAGGCTGCATGGCCTGACCAGAGGAGGCTACATGGCTTGACCAGAGGAGGCTGCATGGCCTGGCCTGACTTGGCTTAATAGCCTTATCCGAAGTTCCGAACACGCTGCATGGCCTGACGTTCTCAGTACGATGGCCTGACTAGACCTTGCTGAATAGCCTGATTGGACCTTCTTGCATCATATCATGACACATACGACTAGGCCGTTGGTATGAACTATCCAGGCTGTATGGTCTTCTGACCTGCCCAGGCTGCAGTAGTACCACCCCATGATTGTGTTTTACTGGGTACCGTCAAGCATGCCACCCTGCCATCACTCTCGAACACCACGCCATCACTCGCTTACACCACGCCTACACCCACCTGGCCAGCGTTCGCAACTTCGCATGCACCCACCAGGCCTACACCCACCCGGCCAGCACATGCCTGGACCCACGAGGCCAACACACACATACCTGGCTAGCAGTCGCTTGAACCCACGTGGCCAGCACTCGTCTGCACAATGCCAACACCCATATGACCAGCACTAGCCTGCACCCACATGGCCATGCAACCGCAATACAGAAAGCTATGCACAAAGCCATAGACCTAGCCATGCACCTAACCAACACCCTCAGACACCCATTTGGCTAGCACTCCACTGCACCCACCAGGCCAACACTCCCATGCACCCACCGAGATTCTGTGGCGCCGGTGTCGTTTGCCTTTCCGGCCTTCCCTTTTGGTCATTTTTGTTGTTTGCCCTCTCTTAGTTTCTTTTCTTCTCCCTCTGATTAGTGGGGCGCCCTCGCGGCCAAGCAGGGGTGGGATATGCTTTGGTGGACTTTTCTTTTTTCAGAGGCTTTGTTGAGGGCTAACCTCCAGAGTGGAACTCAGGAGTCGGACTTGGTCTTCTCTCCCTTCCCGGGCTCTACTTTTGTTCCTTTCCCCCCCTCTTCCTTTTAGTTTCTTCTTTTCTCCCTTCTGAACAGTTGGGCGCCCACGAGGCTGAGCTTAGAGCGGGCCCAGAGGTGTAACGTTATTGACCCACCCGCCAACACCCACCTGCACCATGCCAGCCCCCACGTGGCTAGCACCAGCCAGCACGTGCCTGATGGGCTTTTTATCTCCCCCTTTTACTTAGGCACCCACGCGGCCGAGCCTGTTTTTGAGCAGGGCCCAGAGGTGATGTCATTGACCTGCCTGACGGGCTGACGGGTGACAAAAAGACCAGTAGTTTACCATACTCAAAACATAACATTGCGATATACGGTTTCAGAAAACCATTGTAGTGTCGAGGACGCCGGGAAAATTTAGATAATGTAACACGCCCCGACATCGCGTGAATCTGTCCGGCACATCCATCCTGAGGGGTATTATCCAGTCCAGGCATGCCCAAATAGCCTTGCCATGCATGTGGCAAGAAGCCATTAATCAAAGTAGCAGCGTCGGTACCCAACTTAAGATCGCTACCCCTCATTCGCATGTCAATGCTGAAATGTGAGCAAGATATTGTGATGTGCAACCCGCGGGGCACGATAGGTGCCATGCATGGCACCATGCGACACTCATGCCACAATTCCGCCCTCCATAATTCAATTCTTCCGGGCAGCGAGCTGAATGCGAGTGATACTTGTTCACGATTTCCACCTCCGAATAAAAAAGCCAAGCTTAGAGAACAAGGTTCTGAATTAAGCTGTTCAAAAAAAAATGAGGTTCGGCTGAACCCGAGCGAAATCATTAGGCTCCTCATAACCCTGCTTACGCCCCCCCCCCCACACACACATAAGTTTGTTGTTTGGGAGATGACGAGCCTAAACAACAACACTAGGAGCTTGACAACACCAGATTATGCTATTGTTATGCATCTAACACAGGCATGCCCTGCATGTGTGTGCCTGCATGTATGAGCTGGCGTGGCACAGGCAAACTGGCAATGGTTGCGGACCACAACCACCCCCACTGCGCAGCTCTATGCCATGCAAACACTGTGCCAACACAAGCAAGTCTTGCCACATGTCTCCTGCGCCAGAGACACGGGACCCGGGCAAAAGCGAATGATGTGCTGCAACAACCTACATGCCTAGCGCCTTTCGGCGCGCATTGAGAGTGGGCAGCAAGTCCTTTCGCACAGAGCCTGCAGCCTGCAACCAGGCCATGACCTCCGCCAATGAGGCAGGCTCCTCAGACACCTCGTCCGCCTGTTAGTCAAGGGGAGTAAACAAGGTCAGACTGCAAGACAACAAGGGGCGGAGGGGGTCCAATGAGCCTTGGATTCCAGGAAGTCCTCGCCATAACCATCCAATCAGCCCAAATCCGTTTGTTCGCACCGAAGTCCCGACGGGAGCAAAGCACCAAACCTGAGCCGGCCCGCAACTGAAAGTCAGGGTGTGGATGGGCAGCGGATATTCCACAGATAATATACGCAAGCGGTTGAGTGCAGACGCAGATGCACGATCCGCGCTGAACCTGTCTGTAGCTTGCACCCCCCTGCCCATAGCCCTACCCAGCAGCCCTTCACACTACCACTTGTTCAACCAGAACATGCGCCCACCTTGACAGCCATCATGCTCTGCGGATCTGTAATGCCGTCTCCAAGGTCCACCCATAGGCCTAGAAAGGTCTCCGAGTCTGGTGGCAGCATCTTAGCATCCACCACCTGGGCCAAGCGCCACGGCCCAAGGCCGCGCCCAGTCGAGTCCCGCCGCCGGTGCTCCCTCACACGCACAAAGAATCCGGACAGGTTATCCACGCCACCAATTGCAAGGATCCTGTCCAAAGCGACACCACAGTGGGGCAAGGTGAACAAGTCAGTTGGGTAGTTGGGTATCAAAAACTCAGGCCTCTAGCTCGTGATAAACCCAGAAAAAAAGAATGGGCTCTGGAGATACGGTACACAGATCAAGTGATCAGGGTGCGAGAGAAACTCTGGGAAAGCCCAGTCCCACCAGAGGTATGGATATAGAAGCAGCCATGAATGCACAGGTGAGCGCAAAATCGGCTGAAATACCGGCAGTTCCCCCCCCTAAAAAGCTCAGACTGTGCCTCCATCATCCCCTCCTCACGTATTGACTTCCGTGTGGCTGATCGTATTTTCCAGGATGCCCGAAGGAAGCCTCCCCTGCTCCACTATATCCAGTGACAATGGATACGGCGTGGCAAGCTCGGGGGGTAAAAAGTTGTCCCTGACAGCCTGGCAGACCGCATTGGCCCGGTCATCCAGCGCCAACCGTGGCTGGGAGCAGCACGTGACGGCATGCAAGGCCTCGGACGTAGATGGCACAGGTTGCTGCAGGGGCACCCTGACGTGCTCAGGCCCATCCTTCAGCCTCAGCACGTCCAAATCCGGCAGGCCCGCCTCGCATGATGTGCTGAAAATGGCGGTGATAAGGGCCCCGTCTTCTTTCTGGAGGCTGGAAACGGCGCATCTCGCCCGGTCATCATCATGGGTGAGTACATCTTCACGCCCTGTTGCTGCTGCTACCTGTCTGGCTGCAATAGGTGTAGGAATGGGGAGTGCCAATATCGGCACCACTGCAGCAGGTGTAGGAATGGGGAGTGCTGATTTCCGCACCACTGCAGCAGGTGTAGGAGTGGGGAGTGCTGATTTCCGCACCACTGCAGCAGGTGTAGGAGTGGGGAGTGCTGATTTCCGCGCCGCTGCTGCTACTTCTTCGGCTGCAACAAGTGTAGGAATGGGGAGTGCTGATTCCTGCACTGCTGCTGCTACCTGTCTGGCTGCGGCAGGTACAGGAGTGGGAAGTGCTGATTCCCGCACTGCTGCTGCTACCTGTCTGGTTGCGGCACGTGTAGGAGTGGGGGGCTTCTGTCGCGGCATTAAGGGAACATGTGTGGATACATTATGGCCCTGATGCTCAAGGCTGCGGGAACGCTCAAGGGAGTCTTCGTAGCTGTTGCTGCATCTGCTGCCCAAGCCCCGTGCAGGCCTCGCCCCGCCTGCGTCCTTGCCACCCAACGGCGGGCCCAGGTGGTCTGTGACAGGCCTGGTACTTGCGCCCCCATCAGCCCCAACCGCAGTCTGTCCAGTGCCTATTCCGCTGCATGACCCCGTGGGAGAGTAGTGCTGCTGCGTAGTGCTGCCTATACTCAGTGCGGACGGATGCTGTAGGGCTGACGGGCTAAGCATCTCCATCACCGCCGTCGCACGGAGATCAGCTGACATGTGGGATGCACCCACATCCGGTGGAGACGTAGGGCAGTGGATGGTTTCAGAACCTGGGATGCTGGCAGCTGGGACTGGTGGAGCATCTGCAGCCGCGGCTGCGGGAGTTGCAGCACATGCTGTATCTGCAGCGCAGATGTTTGATGACCGTCTTGTCATCTCATGCTTCCCACAGGTATCCTGCTGATGTATCTGTTGCTGCTGCTGCATCAGATCCACCTTCTTCTCCTGCTGCTGCTCCTGATCAACGGGATCAATAGGCACAGTTGGGCAACTGTCGCATGGCTTTAGGGGAGCTGTCAGGGGACTCTGCGGTGTTGAAATCAGAGCTGCAGCCGACTGTTGCTGTTTATTTTCGGGGGCTGCTCCTGGCACAGCTGCTGCGTCCGTCAGTTCGTCTTGCAGAAGGTTGGGCGCCCCGGCGGCGGCAGCGGTGACGTCGCATGTGATGACAAGGTTGGGTAACCCGGCGGCGGCAGGGGTGACATCGTATGTGATGCCCGATTCTGCAGGCAGCATGGACAATATCAGCACCAAAGCCTTATTCAGTTTACATAATATTGATTACCAGTATTGAAAATGGCCAAGCGCAATTTGGGCGGGAAAACAGGCGTGGTGGAGGCCACAAGCATCTACAGGTTAGTGGCAGGATACAAGGGACAAAAAAAGCATTGTGTTTCTGTTAGCGCGCTTCAGCTACAATTCAGCGACATCCCGGCCTACGGCCGGGGTAGCCTGGGGCGGCAAGTCCTGCTCCTCGGGCCACCGGCATAGATTGTTCAAGATTTGTCCCCATTGGCCCAGTGGTGGCCCCCCGGCGACCCCCTACGGGTGTTCTAGTGATCACTAAAAGAATCACTGCCAGCATCTGACAAGGGGAGGCAACGCAAAGGGAATACGTAATGGCGGGGGGGGGGGTACTCCACATCCATAAGTGAGGCCTACAAGCACAAGCACATGCCTGCTACCGCTCTGGGTAGCCCTCACCTGCTTGCTGAAGGAGGACAGGGTGCTGCTCCTGTTGCTGCTGCTGCCGCTGCTGTTGCTTCTGCTGCTCCTGCTGCTGAAGGGAGACAGGCATCTGCTGCCGCTGCCGCTGATGCTGTTGCCGCTGATGCTGTTGCCGCTGATGCTGCAGCTGTTCCTGCTGCTCAAGGGAGACAGGCTGCTGTTGCCGCTGCTGCTGCAGCTGTTCCTGTTGCTCAAGGGAGACAGGCTGCTGATGCTGCTGCTGAAGTGAGACAGGCTGCTGCTGCTGCTGCTGCTGCTGCCGCTGCTGTTGCTGCTGCTGCAGTTGCCGCTGCTGCTCTTGCTGCTGAAGGAAGACAGGGTGCCGTTGCTGCAGCTGCCAGCCGTGCTGGATGCTGGAGTGCATTGCATGCAAAGTATTTGGTGGACCATGCAGCAAGGGAGTGCCAAGCGCAGCCGGGGCGCCGAGCTGCAGCCTCCCGGAAGTAGATGTAGTACGGGGGGCTTCAGAGGCGCCACAGCCTGCATAAGGCAAGGCTGCTTCCCTCTTCGCGCCTTGCTGCTTCTGCGCCTTGGACGGCACACCCAGGTGAGCACCCATGCTGCGTTCATGCTGGCCCCGGCTGTGGCCACCAGCTGCCGCCAATACCTCCCCCGGCAGAGTGCAAGCTGCTCCTCGACCAGCCCCGCGGCACCACTCAGGGATGCTGCCTAAGGCTACCTCGCCTTGGCCCCAGCCCCTGCCAGGCAAGCTGCCATGTGGAGCCCTACCTCTGACCCGGCCATGCACATGGCCTAATTGCACATCAAGAGGGGCCTCGTTGCTCTCTCTGCCAGCCGCTGAGCGCTCTCTGTCAGCCACCGGACCCTTCTCAGCAGCTGCCTCCTCGTCCACTCCCTCCCCCTCCTCTCCCTCGTCATCATATCCAGATTCTGAGGAGCTGCCGTTATCCGTACAGCTGTCAGGGCAGGAGGTGCCTCTGGCCGTCTCATGGCCATCTCGCCGGGCACCAACACCTAGCAGCAAGCAGCAGAACATCATCGTGCTCCCATACACACTAAACCCTTTACCCAAACTAGGCATCGCAGCAGAAGTGCTACCAGGCTTTGCTTTCAGCCTGTTATAAAGCTAACACAACCACACAAAGTATTTTCAAAAGCGACAGGCAGAGCGAACCGGGATGGAAAGAATGAACGTCTACACGCCTGAGGGTCTACAGCAGACAGGGAGGCAGAGGCAGGCAATAAAAGATTTCCTGTTTCCAGTAGCTTGCAATCCAAAGGCAATTATGGATCCCAGGGGCAGTGAAAGATCGTGCATGCACAATTTCCCTAATCAGAGGTCGATCACATGGAGATGACATGCGTGGCAGGATCTGTGTAGCCATCAGTGATGCCTCTCAGCAAAGGTGGGTAACTCACCAGCATCATGTGGTTTTGGTCTCTCGAGCAGGGCCCGTTGGCCTGGAGCTCCCGTCATCTGCACCCGTCTGCTGCTAGGATGATCTGAAGGCGCATGGCCTGGATAGGGTCCATTGAGACGCTGCTGCTGCCGCTGCTGTTCTTGATGAGCAATGCCCTGCTGGGGCTGCGGCGCCCGCCTCAATGTAAGAGAGTGACACGAGGTACCATGTGGCTGGGCGGCGGGGCGGCGGCCAAAAGAGGCAGAAGAGGGGCCAGCCCTGGCATCCGCCTGACAAGTCTGCCTAGAGCGAGGGCCCGTGCCTGCATGAGACACACCACCCATGTCATGCTGCTGCTTCTGCTGCTGTTGCTGTCTACCTCGGTCCATCAAAGCTGCAGGCTGGAGAGCGGAAGGCTGTTGCTGCTGCTGTCTGATTTCTGGTGCAGCCGCAGTCAAATACGCATCTCCAAGCTTTGGCATGCCTGAGGCAGAAAATATCCTCAGCGCCTGCTTGATTTGCCGTGGGTCGCGCAACTTGACCATGACCTTTTCATCCAGCCCCTGTCGCAGTGCAACTCCCTCCTCCCGCCGATCTACCTTGACCTTTAGGACTAGAATGTCCCAAGGAGCCAGGAGAGAGCATACGAGCCTCAAGATCTGCTGCTTTGACTTGACGGGCAGGCCACGTACGCAAATGAACGGGTCGTGTTCATCACTGTCGTGCTGGTGGCTGTGGAGTTGGCGCAGATGAGGCTCGGGCTCCTGGTGCCTCTCCAGATGTGACGGACCAAGCTCCCTGCCGTGCCCAGAAGGTTGCGCATGGTGACGGGGAATACCATTGTCAAGCCCTGACCCTGCATAGGCCTGGCGACTTGCATGTTGTGATGGATCTGCCTGGGAGCTTGGACCAGGTGCCTGGTGGCGCAATTCCTGCCCGGCATCACTACCCGCTCCAGCCTGGGCATGAGCACCCTGGGATCTTCGGGCCCGCTTCATGCTCGTCGGTTGGTTCCATTCCTCCGAGCCTTCAGAAAGGTCATGATGGCTCCTCCTGCAGTTCTTCCTCTCCACTAGGTTTTCTGGACCTGCATCTTCATGTGATGGCCTATCCACATGTTCTGTCTGGGACTGACCGTGATGATTCTTCATGTCAAAGCGTATCCAGGTTCCATTTGCTGATCGCATAGTCAAGTCAAAAGGAACATTTTCGACGAACGCGAGAGGGTTCGAACAAAAATACTTGAGACACGCCTCGACGCGCACCGCACCAAGAAAGAAAGAAAGAAAACGCCTGAGCGTGGCTTGAGGAATACGGGATTTTAAATGCCGTACACCGGGAGACAAAAAACCTGGTGGTTAAGGAGGGTCGTCAAGGGGTACCGGACAATAATGGGCAGGGGAGTTTTCCAGATGGCGACGCTGACGAAGGATGTTTATATGGCAGCGTATGGTATGTTTCATGAGACGGCTGAGGACGGAGGAGATGTCGTGTTTGGAGACACCGAGCATGCTGAGGATTTTATCGGCAGGACGAAAGAGGAAGCCTGCGGTTCCCAGAAGGATGATATGTGTATGAGAAGAAGGCGGGGAAGGATGAGGGGGGGATGGGCACGGTCGGCACCAATACCGAACCTCTCAGAATCCAGAAACAAACTTTCCTCCACACATATTTTCACACATCAGAAGCGGCAGCTGCCACACCCGCGGGCGTTTGCGTTCAGGGCGGGTCAGATGTATCGATACGTTTTAGGGGTACTGAGGTTTGACCCTCCGTCCCAACCTGGTTCACACTAGCAGTACCAACTGCAATTTGAAGTAATCTATCTAGGAACTGCCTCGATCGACCTGATGTGTTGCGACATCGTCAAGTGCTGTAATCAGCTTGCCATACACGGTTTATTGAGGCCTGTTGGGGTATCATTTGAATCCGACTGGCAGTTGGATGCCAAAAACTGTCCCGTTGGGTACCAAACTTGCGGCGGCTGAGCCTGAAAAGTGGCCTAAACCCGGTTGAGGTAGAGCCTTGAGTGGCTGTAGGTGGGCCATAGACGGAGGCATTGCCACCTTCCCTGGGTCATTTGGCCAATCCAACATGCAAATATGGCCTTCCATTTGGCCCACATCAGGGCTATCTTTGATGGATTGGAATTCACTCCATACCTGTCTGATTGCTTTGATGTCTGGTGATTAAGAGAGCCTGAGAGTAGCTCATTAAGACTGCCCACCCAATTTGTGCACCATTCCCCACTCCAGAGGCTGCAAATTTGGGGCAAAGGAGGCTTGTCAGGAAGCCATGCAGCCCCTCAGCCATGCAAGCTCCCATATCACTGCCACTGAGTTCCAGAATGCCGTAAGACAGGTATCCACTCTTTATTCACACATCTTGATTTTCATGTCCTTTATTCCAGGCCCCCCTTCTTATCTGAGCTGAGCCAGCCAGATCTGCCGAGGACTGGTTTTGCGAGAGGATGAAAAAAACAGCACTGGTGGTTTCAGAGCCACAACCCTAGGCTTTACATCAGGTAATATTTCAGCTATGGAGGCCAGCATGGGAATATGACATCCTCAAAAAATTAGAGGCAGGCCCCTCAGCATGGCCAAGTTATCTCAAAACATAAATTTATTGGAGTTGGTGATTCTGTCAAGTGGACTCCCAAAGCCCATTGTGTTTGCGTTTCAATTTCTCAAGGGACAGTTGGTGCCTACCAGAATTAGTGCACTGCTAGCAATCAGGTTGGAGCACAGTCAATGTGTAACTGCTATCAAGTCACGACCTAACCTCCTTGCACTGCTGGGCCTGTCCACGTTTTTACGATACATATGACCCGCCCTGTTCGCCGCTAGTTTTGGCGGTTGGGTACCGGTTGTCCCAGAGCAGATAAGTCTGTCACTCAAGCGGCTTTTGGTACCCGATGGGCTCAGTGGTACAACGCTGATTGGCAGTCCTCCCTGAGATCTGCGGTGCTTTCTAATGTGATACAATACCTTCAATTTTTTCAACCACATTATTAGAGATCGCCCAACGTCATACGCTTAGGGTATAGGACTGTCAGCCCAAGAATTGCTGCGCTTCGCGCAGCTTGCTTCAGGATCGATGTCATATATATGCCAGCCTTTCATATTTATTAAGCATAAGCACCTCAAATACCGTATTAGGCAATTCCGCAACTGATTTCGTACATACCTGAGGATTCCTTGAGGGAACCAGAGAGGGAACTGTCACTTCGATTTACGCTGCAACTGAGACCGATTTAGTGCAACATTCGTATGATTCAATGTTGACTGACGTCTTGGCGAGTACACAACGCCTTGCTGGTTGATGCTGTCTTGCTCTACTCTGCCGGTGGGTGCATGGCCGCATGCACAACTAGCACAACATCCGAACAGTCACAGCAACATGCCTTGCCAGTATGTGGAACACCTCACCAGGCTGCAGAGCGCCACCTGCATGCACAACGCCATACCCTCATGCACAGCGCCCGCCCGGCGGGCGCCCGAGGGCGCAACGCCCTGGTATTGGCTGTAGTGCCCAACTTGCATGCCAAGCGCCTGCCCCGTGTGCAACGCCATGCTGGTGGTTGCAGTGTCCCACCCGCATGCTCTGTAATCCGCTCCCATGCACAGCTACCTAAGTCCCTGCCGGTGGTTATCGTAGTGCCCACCCGCATCCTCTGCAACCCGCTTGTATGTGTGGCGCTTGCCTGCTTGTGCACCGTGCTTGTCGTTGCTGCGCACTGACCTGATGCTCATCAATGCCCCCCGTATGACGAGCGCCGTGTCATTAATTGCATCGCCCTACAGCTCCCTGCTGTGGGTGGCAGCTCCCAGCCCTCATGCGCAACGACCGCACGTATGTGTTTCCCCCTGACATTGGTCGCAGCTCCCCACCCTTCCGCACTGTGCCCGCCCTGACAGTCATTGCAGCACCCCGTCCTCATACATTGTGCCCTCCCGTATGTGCAACGCCTTGCCGGTGGTTGCATGTGTAGCTGAGACCAACTCTCAGGTGTCTTTATTCCCTCAAACACCTGTGACTTCGTTGACACAGGTCAAGATTGCGTGTCCAGTTTTGTTCAATTCTGAGGATGTACAAAGGGACCGTTTGGCTCTCAATGGCCCCCTCGGCCCTCCCTCAAAGGCTGCAATGGTAGCTGCGGCTTCTTGCTGGTGTCCTAATTCCTAGGGAAAACCACTGTGGCAGACATAGATGACAGATATTAGGACTGCTGATCCAGTTTGGTTAAATTCTGAGGAGGTGTTTTAGGGGATGCCGTTTTGCTCTCAATGGCCCTCTCGGCCCCCGCTTTAAGAGTGCCACGCTGCCACGGTAGCTGAGGCCTACTTGCTGGTGTCGAAATTCCTCCAGAACACCAATGCTATGCTTGTGTTGACATATTTTAGGACTGCTGATCCAGTTGGTTGATTTCTGAGGATGCGTTTTGGGATTTGTTCGCTCTCATTGGCCCTCTCGGCCCCGCTTTGAGGGCGCCGCGGTGGCTCAGGCCAACTTGCAGGTGTCCTAATTCATTCAGAACACCAATGCTATGCCTTTGTTGACATATATCAGGAGTGCTGTTCCAGTTTGGTTGAATTTGAGAAGTTGTTTTGGGGCTTTTTCGCTCTCAATGGCCCTCTTGGCCCCGCTTTGAGGGCGCCGCGGTGGCTGAGGCCAACTGGCAGGTGTCCAAATTCCTCCAGAAACTAGTGCTATGCCTTTGTTAACATACTTTGGGGTTGCTGTTCCAGTTTGGAAGAATTATGAGAAGGTGTTAGGGTTTTTTGCTCTCCATGATCCTCTCGGCCCCGCTCTGAGGGCGCCGCGGTGGCTGAGGCCAACTTGCAGGTGTCCAAATTCCTCCAGAACACCAATGCTATGCCTTTGTTGACATATATCAGGAGTGCTGTTCCAGTTCGGAAGAATTACGAGAAGGTATTTTGGGGGCTTTACGCTCTCAATGGTCCTTTCGGCCCCCCCGCTTTCAGGGTGCCGCGGTGGCGGACGCCAACTTGCAGACGGATGTCCAAATTCCTCCAGAAAGTAATGCTATGCCTTTGTTGAAATATTTTAGGACTGCTGTTCCAGTTTGGTTTAATTCTGAGGAGGTGTTTTGGGGCTCTTTTGCTCTCAATGGCCCTCTTGGCCCAGCTTTGCGGGTGCCGCGGTGGCTGAGGCTAACTTGTAGATGTCCAAATTCCTTCAGAAAACCAATGCTATGCCTTTGTTGACATATTTTAGAACTGCAGTTCCAGTTTGCTAGACTTCTGAGCAGGAGTTGTGGGGCTGTTTCGCTCCCAATGACCACTACTGGTATACATAGTTCCCGGATTGCATAACACAAGCGAGATTAAGTTGCTGCGGGCCTAATTGGCTTCCAGTATGTCGTGTCATCACTATTGTGTTATGAATGTCAGCTTGGCACAAAAAATCTAACTGATGCATCACTAGACCACTACTGGTATCCATTCCTGGATGTCATAACATAAGGTAGATGAAGTGGTTGCATGACTGCTTGGCCTCCAATGTGCATCGCCATCACTACTGTGTTATTTATCAATGGCTGTTGGGCTGAAGCCCCTATGCTAAGCATTCATGGACCACTGCCAATATCCATTCGCGTCACTCATAACACTAGGCAGATTAAGTAGATGCGGACTGATTTGCTTCCAGTGTGCATCTTCACAGTTGTTGCGTTGTCAATGGCTGGTAAGCTAAAGCTCCCATCCTAAGCGTCGATGGACCACTACCAGTATCCATACACGTAAATCATGACACAAGGCAGATAAAGTGGCTGCGGGACTGATTGGGTTCCAATGTTCAGTGCCTTCACGGTTGTGTTATCAGTGGCTGTTGGGCTGAAGCTTCTGTCCTAAGCATCCATAAACCACTACCGGTATCCATTCACGGAACTCAGAACACAAGGCACATGAACATGTATTGTCACTCGTTGGCTTTCATTGCACATGCCATTCATGGTAGTGGAGGTGCTGCGGTACTGCAGCGAAGGGGCAGTGCATGCCAATGATTGCGGTCATGCTTCAGCATACAGGCGGTGCATGTCTGTGAGTGCATTCATGCTTCATCATACATGTAGTGCATGCTGGTGGGTCCGGTACTCCAACAGTGTTGGCATACAGTGCATAGTAGTGGGTGAAGCGCTACAACAGTGCTGGCATGACTGCATACCAGTGGGTGCGGAGGTACAGCAGCATGCTGGCAGTGCATGCCAGTGGGTACGACAATGCATCACCTTGTATGTGTTGCATGTCAGTGTGTGCTGCGGTACTGTAGCACACATGCAGTGCATGCCAGTGGGTGCAGTGGTGCTGCTGCGCACAGGCAGTGCATGCTAGTGGGTGCAGTGGTTTTGCTGCGCACATGCAGTGCATGCCAGTGGGTGCAGTGGTGCTGCTGCGCACAGGCAGTGCATGCTATTGGGTGCAGTGGTTTTGCTGCCTAGGCCCGGCTGTTGCGGGCCCAGTCTGCACCTGCCTGTGCTGGTGCTGCCTTGAAGGGGCCTCCTGTGGACCCCCACGGCTGCTCCTGCCTGCCACTGCGGCTTTCTCGCGGCTCCGTCCCACCTCTCGTCCAGCCCTAATGGCGACACCTGCGCGTGTTGCCATGGCATGCTGTAAGAGTGGTTCATGTTCTTCTTCAATACTGGTCGCAGGCCACCCCTCTCGTTCCGCAAATCCACACTGGATTCCGGCCCAGGCCACAGCTGCTGCCTGGTACCCCCCTTCTGGGGATGCCAGCACCAGCGGCAGCGTGAGGTCCCTGAAATCTCGTGCCCTCTGGGGACCCTCTCTGGGGCGTAGGGTCAGCCTGCCTGCTGCCTCCAATACCCGTTGTAATTGAGGAACTCCGGGTTCCCTACCAAGTGTTCATAGTACGCGTCGGGTGGTGTCTTAACGACTCTGACCACTGTGGGCTCCATAATGGCACTGGGCCCACCGTATCCGTACACCACATAAATGAAGATTACACCATACAAATCTGCCCCTGCATTGTCTGTGGTGCGGATTTTCTCATCCGTGCGGATCAGCTCAGCCCCCATGGCGACTAACTGTTCAGCGATGTTTACAGTGATGACGTGGCATGAGAACGCCGAATCCATGAGGGCTTTCTGAGCCACCAGAACTTTGCCTTTGACCATAAGTCCCACACATTGCTCCAGATTGCTCCTGTCATTTCGAAAGTACTGCAGCTTGAGGGCAGCTGTCACAGCCTTTCTCTCCTGCCTGCCCCCACTGGCCTCACCACGGTGGTCATCTGGACCCTTGGGCATGGTGGCGAAGGACAACGATGTCAACCTCTCGTTCAGCCTGAACACCTGCAGACGGATGTCAGACATGTCGTCAGCCAATTTACTCAGAGCCAGCCTCTTTGCTCCCTTCCTGGATGCAGGTTCCACGAGCCTGAGCTCAGGTTCCTCCTCCTGGCAAGGTTCAGGCAAAAAAGGCTTAGGGCGGGCGTTGTGAGCTGCTTGTTTGAATTCCGCAGGCTTGGGCACCAGCCCAACCTGCGTCATGAGAGCCACAGACTCGCTGAGCATCTCAGTCATAGTTTGGTGCCAACCCTCTGGCTCAGCCTGCCCCGTTGGGCTGCTTAGGTGCGACACGTGTGCCGCCTGCTGGGCTTGGCCTCCCTGGCCAGGCCCTGGCCTTTGGTACTGCCAGTTATTCTGATTCCGCTCGTGCGGCCGGCCTGCAGCCTGTCCCTGCTGCGGCCTCGGTGGTAGAGGATACTGCTGCGGCGGCGGCCTGGCCTGCCCAGCTGTTATGTCAGTAGCCAGTGGCGCAGGCCTGTGCTCATCCCTGGCCCTGGGCACCCCGCAGTCCCTGGCCAGGTGAGTCGTGCTACCACACTGGTAGCATGCCTTGGCTGCCCCCATAGCGCTTCCTGCGCTGTAATTTGGTGCCACAGGCTGGTCTGCCCAGGTAACTCCCTTGGGTTTGCCATCAATCCGCAGTTGCTGGACAGCGGCTGAGCCCACGGGGGCCACTGCCCCATCAAGGCGCGTCCGCATCTCCCACTGTCCTGTTCTCTCTCTTCTTCCCCTGTTGGTCTGTGCCCCCCCCCTGGCTGGGCCCACTGTTGGCCATCTGCTTGAGGCTTGCACCACCCAGGTCCCCCATTTCCAGGGCAAACTTCTCCCACAACACCACTTGCTGTGTTAGTACGGCGATCTGGTCTTCATCTGTCATGCTGAGGTACCCGGGCATTGTCATAACGAACTTGCTCAGCTTTGCTTTAGCAGCAGCTGGCAGCCCGTCGTGGAACATGTGCGAGACAGAGTGCCGCCTGCCGAAGTGGTCCACTGCATCCCTTGAGATCTGCAGCAACTCTGCTGTTGACAGCACTCTGTGAGGAAACGCCTCCACTGTCTCCTCTGGTTTAACGTCGGGGTCGAGGGTGGTCCTCACCCCTAACCTGAGGTTGGAGATTGCTGTCCTCTCATCTGAGGTTGGCTTCCCCACTTCTGCTTGAACCACCTTGATCCACAAGGTTAGCAGCGAGGCCTCGCAGTACTGTTCCCCTGCTGGGGCAGTCCACGTCCCCCTGATCCTTTCCACCTCTCTGGTGGCCCTGTCTCCTGCATGAGGCGCCGCCCTGATGGCTACCATCAGCGGCCCCACGCTAGCAGGTTTGCTGTCCCACAGCTTGATCAGATATTTCACCAGCATTGCGATAGCTGACGGCGACTGGCACGACCCAGCTATTTCTCCAGCTACCACAGCCAATGCCGGCGGGTCATCCGACAGCGCCAGCCTGTTGTGTGATCCCCAATAGCCACACGCCTGGCAATATTTCCTGGCTGCAACCGCGCCCGGGTGCGACATATCCAACACCGGCACGTTGCCTTGGATAGCTGGGATTTTGGCGAATTTGGCCACCCCTGCCAGCTGCAGGACCATCTGCTGCTGCAGCTGCAGGTTCACCCTTGCCTGCTCTCTATCGAGCCTCTTCATTTCCTGGTCGCTGGACTCCTGCCTGGCTCCCAGCCTGCGTCTGTCCGCTCCCCCTCTTCCTCCTGAATCTGCTGATTCTGAGCGTGACCCTGATCCGCCTCCGCCGCCCCCCGATGGGTTGCGACCTTGCTGGTATCTGTCATGTCTGTTATCACCCTCCTCCTGGGCATGATCTTCTTGTGACGGCTGTCTGCCTGCTCTGCCTGCGGAGCTCCTGCTCCCCTCAGGTGGCGGCTGCCTAGACCCACTTCTGCTTGGTCTTTCTCCAGGGCCGGACCTCCAAGGCTGTGTTCCTCGGCCAGGTTCTGCCTGCCCCCTGGGCGGCTCCTGGCTCTGCCAGCCTTGCTGCGTCCCCCCGCTGTATTCGGCTTGCCCCCTGGGCAGCTCCTGGCTGTGCCAGCTTGGTTGTTCCCTGCCGTATGCCTGCCCCCTGGGTGGCTCCTGGCTCTGCCAATGTTGCTGTTCGCCGTCTGTCTGCCCCCTGGGCGGCCCCTGGCTCTGCCAGCCTGGCTGCGTCCCGCCTGTGTAATTCCTGGCGTAGGAATCAGACTGCGCCTCCTCTCTGGCTTCTAGCCTTCTTGGCCCACTGCTTCGCTCACTGCATGCAGGCTCATTGTCCTGCCTGGTTGCTCTTGCTGGGCACGCTTGCCTGCTCCTCAGGAATTCCTCGATGTAATCCACCTGGGTTTCCTGGCATGCGTTTTCTTTGTCTTCGACTATGCGCAGCAGTGCATAAGACTCTTGCCTGTTTGCCCTGCGCGTCGCTACGCCTTGCACTGCCATTCTGGCAAGCGATCGGCTAGTCAACTCTGCTCTCTCGCTGGCAGCTGGGCTGCTGCCCCTGGGCGCTTCCCTGCCTCTTGGCCGCCCCTTGAGGCTTGGCTCGCTACTAATTCGAAAACTTCAGATCTGGGTTTTGGGGTTGGCGCGGCCCTTGCCTGCTGCTGCCACCTTTGGACCTCCCTGAGCTCCTCCGGCCGCTGCGCCGCTGTTTCAAATCCTTCCCACGCCTGGTCCTCCTCATCTTCTGGCTCAGATCCAGGTTCAACCTGATTTCCTGTTACTCCGTTGCTCCATTCATCTGCGAAGGCCTGAACAGCTAGGGTTACTTCGCGTCCCGCCCCTCCCTTGGATGCTTGTCCAAGGACAGCTAACAGCGTCGCCCTGTCCTGCCCTGTATGGGGAATACCCATCATGGCCTTTGTTGCCCATCCCAGCAGATGATGGGCCTTGAGTTGCGAGAACGTCCTGGAGCAAATGTGCTTCCACAGGTTTGTTGCCCACTGCAAAATTCCAATCCAACCAATCGGATGCGGCTGATCCTCCGACTCCTCGATGCCCACCACTTCCATTATCCTGGAGCGCTCTGGCTCTCTAGGGTTGTTCTCCTGCGCCCACGCTGGGTTGTGAAAAAATCCGTACGGGGTTTCCTTGTGGCTGTCGACTCTCTGCGCTCGGCTGCTGGATCCCTCTTTGGGTTTCTGCACAGGTCTGCCCACACTGGGCGGAAACCTGGATAGAGGTGTCCCGTAGACTGTGGATCCTGCCCCTCTTCTAACCAGCACTCTGCGCGGTCGCAGCTGCTGCCTTGGACGCAGCCCTGTCTTTGGCTGCCGCCCCTTCTCTTCTTGCACTGGGTCTGACAGCTCTTCCTCGGATATTAGGTCGGCCCAATGCTTTTCCACCGGCACAGCTGACTGTTTGATTTTTTTCTTGCTGTTCTTTGCTGGCCTGCGAGACCTGCCTGGTCCTCACTGGCTGGGCCTCAACCCCCTCCCGTTTGACCATTGCGAGCGCACGCCTGCCCTCCAATTCCTCTGCTGCTATCCGCAGTTCGCCTGGCCAGGTTCTATCACGGCCTGCTAACCCCCCAGGGGCTGCGGCAACTTCTGCTCTGAGATCCGGATGGCAGGGTTCTTCTTTGACACTCTGCGGGCACTGGACCCCCTCGACCGATGCCTTTACGTGTCACACACACCGAGCCATTGGCCAGCGTCCCTGCCCTACCGGTAGGGAGCGGTCAGGCTCTGGCACACGCAGGCTCTTGCGGCCGGATCCACTGACTCTGCCAGCTTCTCCGCCAACATCAAGGCTTCGGCAATTAGTTCATCACTAGCTTCCATCAGGTCTGCACCTGGCTCCAGCCCCCTCACACGCCCACTCCTCCGTTGGGCGTTAGGGTGCTGGTGCCTATCAGGATGCAGATATACTTCTGTCATTCCTACGGGCAATCTACGAACCACACGGCCCTGCAGTTGTGCTGGCAACACCGACTACAGGATCTGCTAACGTCAGGCTTCTGTCTCTGTTCCTGCTGCGGCCTGGTGAGGGCCTGCGAGCCAAGTTTAGACAACAGGTACAGCAGATTGTAGGACAGGCCCCGCCTTCTTGCTTTCTTGCTAAACAATCCCAGGTTTGGCGGAATTTTCCCTCGCCTTCAGCACCTCCCACCTTTCTGCTGGGCAGCTTCTTGTAGTCGCACGCCTTGCGTGGTTGTAGCCTCTTGCGTGTTGTCCGCTCAGCTTCGTAGTCCTGCACAAAGGCTTGGACCACCAGATTTTAAACTCGGATCCCTGATCCTTCGGGTTTACTTCTGTCAATGCTTGGCGGATTGGATCCACCTCAACCACAATCTTCAAGCACACAGGTAATTTATCTGCTGGGTGTATAAATCCACAGCCAAATCTTCAAGCCTCTCCTGGACTCAACACTGAGCAGCCACGCGCAATGATTCATAGGGCTTAACTTGGCAATCTCTCTCTGGAGATTTCCTCAGCAAGGTGCAGTTCAGGCACTATCCAAGGCTGACTGCTAACAAGCAAAATTCAAATTTCACGGCACAAGCCCCTTCTGCAGGAACTGGCAAATCAGGCTGATCAGGCTAGATTCACTTCGTCCCTTTCTAAAGGATATGCGATGTGCGCTTCGGGACCGTGGCGGACTTCTTTCCTCAAGGCAGTGATGGACGCCTACGGGCAGGCTCAGTGACTACACACTGGCTGCGAGTGCTCAGCGAGTTAAGCTGTGAAACTGACTGTTGTATGTCAAGCAATCTAGACTAGGGAGCGCAGGCCTTCTGGCCGTCTGGGCGCGATCCAGCGGGGCTATGTAAAGGGGCACTTACCGCGCGTCACGCGGTGAGGTGGCCGAGGCGTAGACTGCGTACTTCTTCTTCGGCAGCGGTCTCGGTCCTCAACTGAGGAATCTATCTCCTGCTATATCAGCGGGGGCTGTATAGGCTTGACTTGAGTTTAGGTACTGACTTACGGGAAGGCTGAAGGTCTCATACAGAGATGACAGCCGGAGCTTGTTACAAATAGAGGTCTGTCCTTAAGAAAGGGACGAAGTAACTAGTTTAGGCAATTGCCTGGATACAGGGACCCGGCAGGCCCAATTCAGAGTACGGTAGAATCTGCTAATCCCCTTGTGTAAGCGGGTTTCTGGGTTCCAGTTCAAATCAGGAGACTCCGCAGAGAAGCTGCGGAGACTCCGTGGCCGCTAACAGCGGCCTAAACGGTTCTGTCACGTATACGGTGATGAACTGTGACAAGAAGGATGATATGCGTATGAGAAGAGGAAGGAGGCGATACAAGCCACCCCATACGTGCAGTGCACCCATACCTCGTGACAGGAGGAGGGGGTGGAATGGGGAAAGTCGGCGGAGGATCAGGTGACGGGGCAGGAGGGAGGACGCAGCAGGGTAGGACAGGTGCTAATGAAACGGTCTAGCGAGTGTTGTCCACCCCTAAATTTTCGGTACACTGTTCACCTCCTTTGTGACACACAGTTTATGGACACTGTTATCATCTAGTCTGTGTTCGCTCCCAGTTATCTTGTCATACAATCACACTCATACCTAGCTCATGTTTTGGATTATAACCTTGTATAACGCTGTCCGCTTACGACACTCACCTTATATAGCCAGGACACCTGCTGCCTGACTGCAGTGGTGCAATGTGTAGCGACTTTTCTGAAGCAGCTCAAATATGTTCCGCATGTCGTCTCCGGGGCCAATAAAGCTTACTTGCCCTAATCGCATGATCATGCTGTTGAAGATGGTCTCGAATTCTCGATATGGGTCACTGATCAGGACACGTGTTACCGGTACGTCACTGATTCGGATTTGCGGATATTACAAAATAGAGAAATGAGCGAGACACTGAAGCCAAGATTGGCATGGATGTATCAAGCGATAACGCGCTTGGAAGCCCGTTTAAAGTGCGACTTTTCAAATGTGATTTTCTTGACACGAAGCTGCTTAGTTCTTACCCCGGGCTTACCCCCTGCTGATTACCTTGTGCATCTGACAAGAATAGACCCTCCGACTTCTCTCACTTTCTTACATGACATGAACCTGTCGCATCTACGAGGTATGCTCTGGTATCATGACACGAGCTTCTGCTAAATCATGAAGACTTCGGGAAGAATGACAGCCAGAGAAGCTGCCGCTATGAGAACCCTAGGTTTTTACTCTATGTTCGTCGACCGTCCACCTTCTTTCGTGAGTCCGTCCCTCCTAGTTGAAGAAGCCATGAACATCATGTCTCAAACGTTGACCTCTTAGTCTTGCGCATACCACGAACACTTCGACAATAATTGGCGCGCGGGGCAAAGTATGAGGATGGCGGTGACCATGAGTAGAATTGTCACCATCTCTGTGGCTGCATTATTTATATATGGGACTGTGGTATCATCGGGCCAGCTTTTATCCGTATCAGAGGTAGATCATGTGCGTTGTAGACCGGTCATGAACATTGCTTTGACGACAGCCTTTGATGTTCACGAACAGATTGCTTCTTCTCCTCTTTCGAAGCTGAAGCTGAACTCTTTGACTTTGAGGTATGTTTTGGGACGGGGGAGCGGGTCAATCGATCGCAGCCTGCCGGAAAGATGTTGATTGTCAACATTCCTGGCATTGTCGAATACGCTTGAACTAACGAACTAGTAACCATACCACGCGCGTTTGGTCACATTGTCCACCCTATGTGCCCCTGTGCCGTCATTGGCATGAACAGCGACCCTGAAGCTGTTCCGGAACTTGTCCTGCTCGCAGTCACCTAAGCGACTGGCTGAACTCATGGGCTCCTTTAAAAGACATGCCGAGGGCCGAGCGGCTCCAGCTGCTGCTGATGGAAAACGAGTGGAAGAACCGCCTGGTCATGTGGATGTTTCCTGAGAGCGTGCAAGCAGCCTTGCCGCACCTAGTCCACACTTGGCTCAGATGCTGGATCCTGTGCGCGGCTGTTTACTTCATGGTTGGCGCCATCTGGTGCTACTACGGGTACTTTTGCTTCGGTGATAAGCTCTACGCAGCGGGCGAGATTCCCGCATGGCGGGACGTGTCCGAGCAGATCCGGGTGGGCATACATCTGGCTCCAATGTGCATTCTGGAAGCATGCTTGTGGATCAGCAGGATTGAAGCATGCATGTGGATTCAGCAGGATGGAAGCTTGCTTGTGGATCAGCAGGATTAAAGAATGCATGCAACTGGCTCCATTGCGCACCCTTAAAGCATGCTTGCAGGTCAGCAGGATGGAAGCATGCATGGTCTACCGCAGATCCCATCAAGAATGCACGTCCCATGAAAGTGCATGACACACAGCCCATCCTTTGGCTCTGGAAATATGGCATGAAGCTCAACATCCGTCTCAACACTGATGAAAAACTGCATGCTAAAGAAATATACAACACACTCATTGAAGAATGAAGACCCCTGCGGTTTCATCATGCAGGTCTTTAACTGGAAATCTGTTATGAAACTATTTCCTGCGCAACGGTTTAACAAAAATGTGCACACAGAGCGCTCATTAAAAAACGCTCCATCACGCAGATTTTTTGTTGGGCTATGCTCCTGGCTGATCGATGCATGCATGGTGTACTGATTCCCTGCAAAACATGTGCTTCAAGAATGCACGTCCCTTGAAGTGCATGGCACTGAGCACATTATTTTGTAATCTGTGATGAAGCTTTCCTGCTCAGCAGTGTGATGAAAACTGCATGCAACATGTGCGTCATTCGTTGAACATCGCTACTTCATGACGCAGGTGTCCAGTTGGGCCATGCCACTGTACTCCTTGCTTCCCACACTGGCAGAGATGGCGGCAGAGAAGGGGTGGACCATGGCGTATCCCCGCGTAGACAACGTCGGCCTGCCGTTGTACGTCGTGTATTTCGTCCTGTACATGGTCTCTGTGGAGTTCTGTGTCTACTGGATGCACCGCGGTCTGCATGAGATCAAGTGGGCGTACAAGTAGGTGGATGGGGCGTTGGGGATGGGGATTTGGGGATTTATGAGGCACCAAGGCATGCATGAGATCGAGTGGGTGACTGGGTGTACACGTAGGTATTGGAGACAGACATTTTTATGCGCAGCTAGTCCTACTTGCATGGAATATCCCCTGATACGCGTATCCCCATCACGTATGGATGTAATACATCTCGACACATTTAATTCAAAAGTCCCTTTGGTTGTGACTAAAAGACCCGAATTGCTCATGTGAGCGTCAAACTTGGACGAAAATTTGCATTTTGGGCTGAAACCAGCGTGACCTGTCTAACCCCCCCTACCAGGCCGATCTGGAGACTACTCTGGGTCGCAGGAAACGCAGAAAGTGTTTGAAATCTTATACTTTTAAATCTAGCTCGGTCTAAGAAGGTCGCCTCGCGATCTGAGCACCAGTAACATGGCGTGTGATACCGTGTATATTTTTTCAGCTTCCAGTCCTCCTTTGATGGCCGCCAAAAGCCCGATTGAGACCAAGCCAGGACCGGCCTATGACTGGTGCCCAAGGCAGCTTGGCTGGCCTCAGCTGGGGCCTCTGACCAGACTGTAGCTGACATGTCACTGAGTCTCAAAAAAAGGAACACTGGTATCTCCATCACACCTCATCCAAGGAGATTTTCCTCATCAGGTGCCTCCACTACAACCATCACTTCTCCCCTGAACCCCCACGGGGGGGTGCTTCCCGGAACCCCAGGCGGGTTGGCCCGGCCAATTTTTCTGATTTCAAAATGTGCTTTTGTGGGAGCCAATGGTGTAAAAAAAAATTGCAAGCCAACTTCTTTTGGCGAGTGATAGAAAGTGGGAGGCTGAAACCGCCAATCCGTTCTACTTCCAACTCGCCCTCCTGGTTGCCAAAGGCTGCCCCTCATCACAGAAAAACTGTATGAGGGGCACCCCCCCCATGCTGGCGGCCTCGGTTTCACAGTCACGCTATTTAACCCATGCTCTCTTTTTCACATCGCCGGCTCCAGAATAGTAAGTCTCTTGTCTGACATCGGAAACACTGCTCATCAGGTACCTCTACTATGACCATCACCAGTCCCCCCTCCCCCCTGTGACCTGGATCTAATCCCTGTGATCTGGATCGAACCCCTGTGACCTGGGTGCTCATTAGGTACCTCCATTACGACCATCACAAGTACAACAAGGAGCACACGCTCTCGCCCTTTGCTGGCTTGGCGTTCCACCCTTTGGATGGTATCCTGCAGGTACGGATCGGAACAACCTTGCCCCACAGGGCAGGAGTGCGGAAATGTGAAAAACTTCAACGTGGGGATATTTAGCTTTGGGGAAACTTAGCTTTGGGGTACCATAGATGAGAAGCTTGCCATATCCCTGCAGGGCAGGACAGGGAGTCCTGTGTTTCACACGTGGTTTTCAACCGGGACCTGAGGTCTAAAGATTCAACAATGTTTTGGCTTTGCGTGCCAAAACTCGTGTCCATCTATTCCTCTCATGTGTGTGATCTCCTGTTTCCGGCTTGCTGCTTGCGTAGGCCATCCCCTATGCCTCGACACTCCTCTACTGCCCGATGCACTTCCTGACTCACGAGATCCTCCTGTTCGCAACGGGCATCTGGACGGCCAACATCCATGACAACATCCACGGCAATGTGAGGCAAAGTTATAAATATGTAATGGAGGCACTGTTTATAAGTGAATAAACAATTCCCTCTGAGGCTACAATTCAGCTCGCCCCCACGGCCAAGGGGGGCTGGATGCAGCTATAGCCCTACTGCTTGGGCCACCGGCTGTAGGCCAGTCAAGGTTTGGTCCCGATGGGCCCAGTAATGGCCGCCCTGGAGGTGCCCTGGTACGCACTGAAATACACACTTGTGTCAATACTCCTTCTTCACACATTGATGAAACGGATTGCTGCCCACAGGTCTGGCCAGTCATGGGTGCGGGTTACCATACTGTCCACCACACCAACTACAAGACGAACTACGGGCACTACTTTGTATTCATGGACCAGATTTTCGGCACGCTGGAGTCGCCGGAGGAGGTTCAAGCGCGCAAGTGTGTGAAAAAGGAAATCAAGGCACAGTGAAGGCGGATGTTGCACGCCCTGTAGCCTTCTGTCCCGAACTTGTGAATAGGGCCTCTGATTTCGTAATATTTGAACTCGCACCTCCGTGCCCTGGATGCGCACCGGGGGCTTTACCAAGCACCTTGAACCCTTGAGTGAATGACGTTACACCTCCGGGCCCTGGAGTGAGAGCCTATGACACAACCTGTTTTGAGTGTATTTTTGTTCGAGGAGGGTAGGCCACAAGCCTCTGCCCGCCGCACATATTTCTGCGGTTTTGTCCTGGGGGGTTGCCTCCACATGTGTAAAGGAATTAAATAATAATAATAAAAATACCCAAGCTTAGCATCACTCTCTTTAGGCCATCATCCCTACCAGCTCAGCACCTCATGCCCACGATAAATGCCCATTGTCCCCGCTCAGTTCCCTATCCCCTGGCATGGAGCATGGCCGATGTTGAGCAGTTTTGAGATACGTCCTGGCATTTGAGGCCGATGTCAGTCATACTCCAGTGAATTTAAAAAGAGAAAGAAAGAGAGAAACGCTAAGAAGACGTGACTTAACCCCACCCCACCCCTCAGAATCTAAGGCAGTATGACTGTATGGAGATCCCGATAATTCCATGCCTGAACAAGAAAAAGAGAGAGGAGAAAGCAAAAGAAGAACAAAAAGGTTGAACCCCTCCCCCCCAATGAAAGGGAAAGGAAACGATGCTCACAAAGAAACTAGCCCCTCCATGATGTCAACCTCGTCCTCCACAACAGCCAGAGACTGACACCCAGGCCTGCTCTGGTACAAATGATAAATGTCCTTGCCGCCTTGCTGGGGGCCCGCCCGCCCTCTCTCCCTAAGCTGGTCCTTGACGCTAGGACACTCGAAGCAAACATGTGACATCCTCCACATGCTCACCGTCACCCCTTGCCCAGCACTAAACGATGTCACGACGTATAACTGCGCCTAAGCCGCGGCACAGTGTCTCACGCTGTTGACCGTTCTCTGGTGTCAGCCGATTCATGTGAGCCACGAGTTGGAGCTCAATCAAGCACATGCCCTGCTCCTGGTGCGGCTCTCATCATGTGCTAATGAACCCCCACTGTAGGCTCCAACTAGGCTTGGTAGGCGGCGGCACACCCATGCGCGATAGTGGGGTCCCTGGGTCTCCTCTGTCAGTCGCCCCAAGCTGAGCTTGCTTGCATATCTACCTGTAGCACCTCTGGGACGGGGAGCGGCTGCAATTGAACGATTGCCTGACAGGCTGACACAGTCTGGGCCTCTGGGGACAAATGCTCCCCGCCGTTCCAAATCCTCCTGTGCCTCCATCAGCTGGGCGCTGGACAGGAATCAGCTGAGGGCTGGACAAAAATCAGGGAAAGAAATAAAGAAAACGCCTGGACGTTCCTGCATTTGGTTGGGATTGAAGGGATTCATATGAGCAGGGAGTGAGTATGAGCATGAATATGGAGTGTGGGTATGAATCAGATACCCTCTGGGATGATACAATGAATAGAGGGCGGTTTGAGATCGGAGCGGCTCCAGATGGCCAGCGTCAAGGACAAGAATTAGCCAGGTATCATGAAAAGCGTGTCAAGCATCTTAAATCCGGTGTACGGCATTTCAAATGTCGTATTCCACAAATCACGCTCAGGCGTTTTATTTCTTTCTTTCTAAAGCAAGGCAACCAATACAACTCAGCCCATGATTGAAACCAGGTGCCTGCCGCGGGCCAGAATCTGGCAAGCGAGCGGGTGCATGCCGGGGGTGTCATCACCCCCCCGTCTTGGATTAAGGATTCCTTTGCAGACCTCCAAGGCCGGTAAACGGCTTCAACGCACCGTACCGCTCCAATATCAGGGCGAAACAACAGACGGTGGACATGAGAGCATGCGATTCGTCGTACCGCTATATATAACGACGATGGGACAAGTGCTGAAGGTGATCAACACGGGTCGGTGGCGTGGGGGCTGTGGAAGGGTGGCATGAGGTGCCTGACATAAGAGAGGCCTGTGGGTGGATGGGTTGGCTAGAGCGAGGGGGGGGGGGGCGGAATGGCGGGTACTGGTACCTGTGACCTGTCTTGGGGCGCCTTCCGTTTATCTGATCGCTGACACAGCGATGAACAAAGATGGACAATCCAAGATCCCTGATTAATGCATGGGCAAGGGGACCGCAAACTGTCTTCGGTTGCGGGTGCACCGGCCCCCTTTCGAGGGGCGATCAAACGCTTTAGGGCGGACAGTCTTAATCGGATGAACCGTACATTTAAGTTTCGAATGCTGCTCCTCATCATGTGATGAATCCTTATCTCCCTTAACCTTGTTTCCATTACCTCATGCACATGGCCTCATTAACACGAACTCTTCCAGATGACTACACCCACACGATATCTCCCACGTGACCTCATGCACATAACCACATGCACATGACCTCATCCATTTGTCTTCCCACACATGGCCCCTCATCCACATTGCCTTATCAACATGAAATCCCGCATATACCATCATCCACACGATCTCATTCACATGACATATTTTATGACCATGACAACTTCTTGAATTTTAATTTTGCTCTTATATCCTCTCCATGTGCATGCTTTGGGCCCAATCCGGCTAATCCTGTGGTAGCCCAATCCGGCTTAACCTGAGCTGTATTGCGCTCAATCGTGCTGTATCCTGCTTCTTATCTTCTGCATGTGCAGGTAGTTGGCAATCTTCCTGAGGTGGGAGAATGGCAGATTGATCAAGCACCCGACATGAACTGGTCTGCGGGCCATGCTTGGAGCCTTGATTTGGAGATGCCGAGGACGCCACTTGAGTTTAAGGTGTGGACGTGTGCAGCTGGTACAGCTTAAGTGTGGGGGCGTGTGCAGCTGGCACAGCTAAAGTGTGGGGACGTGTGTAGCTGGCACAGCTTGAGTGTGGGGACATGTGTAGCTGGCACCACTAGGTGTGGGGATGTGTGTAACTGACAGATAGGTTGAGGAGGAGAAAGGGGGGTGGGGGAGGCTGTTGAGGAGGTGGGAGGGGGGTGTTCTGCCGAGGAGAGGCCTGCCCTCATGAGCCCCGCTCAGGAGGGCCAAGGAGTGGTAGCTGAGGTTAAGAAATGTTGCCTTCAGGATTCTGAGAAGTGCTTTGCCGATTGCGGTCCTTACGGTGGCTGAATTGCCTAGCTGGGTTTCAGTCACCGTAATTTGAAGGCAAATTCAGCTACTTTACCAGCAATGGACCGTAAATACAGACACAATGGTAGCTACATTTAAGGTAGCTCACCTAGTGCTACGGCCGAACGGGTGGCTTCCTTAGTCCACGCCTCAGGTCGTATCGTTTATTTATTTATTTATTTATTTATACGGCGCAATTGCGCAGCACTGATTCTGAGTGGAACTGTCCCCAATGTCAATATTGATGTTTACCGTACTGGTGGTTGGCCTTGGGGGGGACCCCTCAAAACATGATTCAATTCAAAACATGATACCAGTAGGGCGGTGTCCGTGGCAGGGACACGTAGGCGGCAGGGGAAGATCTGCTGCCACTCCTGTCAGTGCAGAAAGGAGGAGACCGCTCAATCCCCATACAATGCATTTAGCCTTAGGAATAAATATATATATGTAATGAATTAAAAAGATGTAAATTATCTCTACGAAAAGCATCTTAAGGATGGTGCGCTCTAATTTTGCCACCAGCGAAAATGATTTACTAGTACTGGTAAGCTAGGTTCCTGTGTCTGCGCGAAGGGTCTTTAAATTATGTTTGGCCTGCGCGCTATTAAAATGCTGGCAGGTTCACCGGGTTGTGTCATTATTAGGCCCTTGCTGGGACTGTGGTAACAGATTGTAACGTATTGTAACCAATTGTGACGGATTGTAACTCTTTGAGCTTTAAAGCTGATGAAAAAGTGGTGAATTAATCTGAAGCTTGTGAGGTTAAATTTGCAGTGCCTTGCAGCAGGCTAACAAACCGTACAAGTGAATGATTTTTTCCATTACTGGCGGTATACTGATGCAAGGGAAATGTATTTAAAAACAATGCAACTGGATTAACAAAACAGTATAGATAGGATCCTGTCTGTGACCAGGGAAACGAAATGAATTCCTACCTTTTTACATTCATATCTGATCTCGTGCCGTTCGAAAAGCTCGCATTCAGCCGCATTCTGGCAAAATGCCATTAGGAAAACTCTCAGATTGTCCAGGTCAATTGCCGTGCCCCCTGCGCCTCCCCCCCCCTAATCTCGCAGTTACCCAGTACATTTGGGCCCCAAGTCCGTACCCTAACAATACTGTACCGCACTGTTTAACAAAACTGTACTATGCTAAAACACTGTAGCGGTCAATTTCTCACCAGTCCATCAATTTTGGCTGCACTGGTATCTGTACTGTACCGTTTGTCCGTACAGTATTTCTGTACCGCCTAACCCTGCTTAAACCTCACCCTAGACCTCAAACTTGAAGCATTAACGCTCAGCCCCAAGCCCTAAACCCTTGCGGTTTACAATGGTTGCTGTTCTGCGTATTGAATTTCCCTGTATACTGAAATTTGACCTCTGATACCCCTTTTCACAGATTGCAGTGACAGGTGGCGCAACATTCTGTGGGAGGCTAGCCCCAACAGGACAACCTGAAATTTGAAATCTGACACCTTCGCAGATTTGAACAATTTAAAATTCGAACCTGGAATTCAAACCCTGAAACCTTTGCAGATTGCAGTGGTTACTGGTGGTGACATCCTGTGGGAGACGGGCCCCAACCGAACAATCCAGGTAAACTATCGTAGAAGAAAATAAAAGAAGAAAAGAGACAAGGAAACAGAAGAGGTGAGAGGTAAATGTCTTGGAGGATAAAAAAAGAAAAACTATGCCCGGCAGGAGCATGAGAATTAAGCAAGCAGCGAGGCATGGGGCCGAGGCCACGTCCTGCCATTACCACGTGAAATTGCGCAAGTTTGTGTTTTGTACTTATTGACAAGAAATGAGGCTGAACGGAGGCATGGCACATCTGGATATCTGGCAGCATCTGGGAGCTTGCTGGTTCTCTAGGCATGTAGCTTAATTGTAGCTGAAGTGCAGTGGTATAAACTCACGTGCCCTCCCAGCCTGAAATTCACCAGTCAGTTGTTGCTGCCCTCTGTTTCCCCCCGCTCGGCCGTAGGCCATGATGTAGCTGAAATGTAGCTGAATTGTAGCAGAAATTTATCAGTCCATTGTCGCTGCCTCCTGCTTTCCCCCACTTGTAGCCTCTCGACTCGATGGTGACTTCGATTGAGGTGACATGCCTGTTCGGCCAGCCCGAGGACACGGAAGTGGTCGTCACCGGTGGGTCACGATGCGGCTGAACCCTTAAACCCTAAACACTTAATCAGATTAAGTTAACCCTGGCGTGGTCATCATCGGTAGGTGACATTGCGGCTGAACTCTATACCCAAAACCCTAAATACTTAACCGGACTGGATTGACCTTGGCATGGTCGTCATCGGTAGGTCACGTTGCGGCTTTCTTGGCCCTTGACACGCGCCCAAGGGGGGGGGGGATCTCTCACCTCCCATTTTTGTGTTGGCGTGTTTGACTGGTTTTCCTGACGATGGTCGGACCTGATCTCGGCATGGAGCTCCTGGCGGTGCACAAGCCGGATTAGTGCTGACGTATGTCTTGGGTCAAAATGCGGCTTATTTCTAAACCCTAAGCCCTAAACTGGGTTTAGATAGCCCTGACGTATGCGGTCATGATGCGGCTAAACACATAGCCAGGGTAAATCAGCCCTGCATATGTCTCACGTAGCGGCCTGTCTAAACCATCTGAGGGGCGCTGTTTAATCCAGCTTGACAGTCCTTCTGCCTTACTGAAAAACCCGCCGCCGTCGTGGCGCGAAGCCACACTTCAGCTAAATTCAAGCTACATTTAAGCTGCAGTCCAGGTACAGTTCAGGTACAGTACTGCTACGGTACTGCTACAGTGCTGCTACCGTTCAGCTACCGTTCTGCCCCAGTCCAGCTACAGTCCAGCTCTACCTTTGCCCACTAAGCATAGGCCCTGTGCGTGGCCCATTATGCTGCTGGGACCCGTGTATGTGCACCGCTCAAATAAAAGGCACTTGGGGTGCTGAGGGATGCACATGGGGTCAGCAAGGCCCACGGTGACACAATACGGCTGGTTGGGCCCCAAATCCCTACCGTTTGCCGCACCCTACGGCACTGTTTAACAAAATTTTACTGTTTGAAGACAGCATATCGGCCATTGTCTTACCAATGCGTCCGTATCGGTATCCGTACCATACCGTTTCATCGTACCGTATTTCCGTACCGGGGAACCCTGGTTAAGTCCATGTGAGGGGCTGCCTGAAGCAGGTCCACTAAAGAGCTTGAGGGGGGGTGCATCAATCCAGCAAGGATAACCAGGCCAGGGTTCCAAAATAATGTAGACACTTGTTTTGGGTTATTTTCTCAAGTTATTCTCTGTCGGGTGCGAACAGCCAAGCGTTGCCTCCTGTACCGTAGTACATGTAGTGACCCATGGATCTTACTGTAGATCTTACTATGAATGTAAGTGTATAGCTTACTATGGATCTTACTGGATCTTGCTGCTACTCATGTAGTGTAATGCTGTAGCTGCATGACGACATGAGTTGCATGCTGTATATTCTAGCCACCTAGGTCTAGCAAATGTTTTCGACTGCAGAATATCAAAATTGCAAATGCTTCTCAACCCTGCTGCAAATGCTTTCCAAATCTGCTGTAAATGTTTCTCGAATCTGCTGCAAATGCTTCTCGACCCTCCTGTAAATGCCTCTCGACCCTGCTGTAAATGATTCTCAACCCTGCTGTAAATGCCGTTTGGAACACACTCATATTATTTTGCTCACTTATGCCTCAAACCCCTGATCTAAGAGAGGTTTACCAGTACATTTGGAACTTAATCCCGTACCGCAAAACACTTATGCTCCTTGGCCCCGCTGCAATATCGAAGCGGACCGGAGTAGATGCGTATCCCAATTTTGCTACCTTGCCTGCACGCGGCACAGCTATGTGGAAACAAATCATGGGCCTGCCTTCAAACACGTGTTTCGCAAGGTCACCACGCAATGACGCAATACGCCATCGCAGTGAATTGCTTGTTCACACCCGAAAGAAAAATACCCAGAACAAGAGTGAAAATATCCCCAGACATTATTTTGGGGAACTCCCTTCCCTTTTATTCTAGGCAGTAAGCACCCTTTATTTACAGCGCCCCCTTATGTGTCGAGACAGAACAATCTGAATTCAAATTATAATTGCACGCGATTATTTGCTGAGTCTACTTGGGTGAAAGATCTCACACTCTTCGCTCCTTTGCTGCATGTGTGAAGGTGCCCGTCCGGCGGCCCCCGCCCACGCCCCCGAGATGTCGCACACAGCAAATGCATCGGATTTGTCTGAAGCAGCAGCGGCAGCAGCAGCAGCTAGTGACATGATGCCCGTGGATGCACCTCCCCCGTCGACTGACACCCAGCCTGTCGAGCCTGCTAGAGCAGTGTGCGAGTCCCCAGCTGCGCCAGAGCTCGAGGCGCCTCAAGCGAAAGCAATGCTGCCCATGACTGCTCCTGACACAGTCAGTACCCCAGTGGGACCCGCACCAACCTCCCTCGCATGCTCTGATGTGGACACGGCCCCATCTGCTGCTGAGCTAGAAATGCCCCCTCAGCCTGATGGGGCCCTACCCGAGTTTGGCGCCTTGCCCGCCCCAGTGGCTCCGGACATCGCTCTGCCGCCGCCTGTCATCCCTCTGCTGCCATGTGTTTCAGATCAGGCCCCAGTTGAACCCATTCAGGTGGCGGACGCGGTTCAGGTCAATACAGCTAAGCCTGACACGACACCTGACGCCACCGTGGCCGCGTCTCCCGCTCATGAGCAGAACTCGCTTGCCACTCAGGCCACAGCCACAGGGGCGGGAGTGCCGAAGGAAGTCAGCAAAGGCGCGGGGGTGACAGGGCAGCCGCCCGCCCCCGTTATTGGGGGGATGGATGCACTTGTTGTGGAGGTGGAGAGTGGCGTTGTGGTGGAGACCCCAACCGGCAAGATCCAGATCTTGCACTATGACTGAGCGCTATGACTAGGAACAACACGGAACTTCCAAAGACACCGGAGAGTTTGTATGCCTTCGAACGGCTTTTGTTTCTAAAATAACTAATACTGTAAGCCATTGACAACCTTTATTCTATCAGACACAGTGTCGGAGAACCGAGCAGTACCACCTCGCGAGCGATGAACGGCAACTAAACATGCCACACTCATTGTCAGAAATGGATGTCAGCCATTAACCTTAAAATCACTGCCTTAAACCATAATATCTAGGCAAGTAAGCAAATATACCACGAAGAACCAGTCCACTAAACACACACAACGAATACACAATTTATCGCACTGGTAACAGCCAGCCAGCAGGTCCGTCTCCATTTTGAAGGGGCCCCATTGCCCTCTTGAGCGTCGATCATGCCAGTGCAGTAGGGAGGAATGGAGCAGATGTTGGGACAGCATGAGCTGGTGTCGTCCCCAGCCTCCAGCGAGGGCTCTGCATGGACAATGGGCATCCTCCAGACATGCGTTGGAAGTTCGAAAGGAGACATTTTGACTGCTGGCCCCAACACCCTTCTCGCATGCTTCTGTGCGGGTCTAGAGCCTCTCGAGGAAGGACTGACTCAAATCCAGGAATGCACCTGGGAACAGTGGGTGCATGGTGCCGCACAGCCGCTTCTGTCGCATGGGCTGACCATGCAGATATGCACCTGCTGACTAGTGAGCCTCCGCCTTCTTAAAGGAACCTTGCTTGTCAACGTGTCCATTCACCCAAATTTTTGCGCTCTGCCCGGTTCAGTTTGCCGCCTGGGCAGCCTCGTTTGATCAGGGGTTTGGTGGTTTGATTAAGTGCTAAAAACCGTCGACCTTTATCTCTGCCCCTGGCTTGTACAAGCTCGTTACCTTCCAGCCAATGATTTTTGCGTTGAATTTTTTGCGATTTGAGTGAAAAATACCGACCAAGTAAGCAGTCCTAACCCTATCGGTCCTAACCGTATCGGGGTCCCCAGTTGCTTCTGGTCCTAGCCGTACGAACGTGCCACAAAACTGGTTCCCGTACGACGTTCCGACCGTCTGGTGATCCGCCCGAGTTTGCCTGCTTCCAGGCGAACCTCCGTGAAACACAGGGCGCATACTCGTGCTATAATACCTGCCTCTATCCCTCTCCTAGCTGAACGTGACCCCCGCCAAAACAAACCGCCATGGGCATATTGCATCATTTGCATGACATACAGCCAGGCGAATGCTACACGCCTTGCTGATATTTCGAGCAAAAAAGTCCATTCTACTTATTTGAATTTCTAAAAGCACAAATCTTCCACGTGTAGAAAGATGCAGCACGACATGCTGCATGGCTACATGCATGGGCCACATGCTCAACACTCTGCAACACAGCAACATCAGCCCAATAGCACATCAGTATCAGCAAATTAAAGCATGAACACATTACCAGAATGAGCACAAAAAAACATCAGCACATCAAAAAATTATCAACACATCAACATCATCATATTTTTTACTGGTATCAGCTGGTACCGGTACTTACTATTTAGGACTTTCTGACTGGAAATGCTTGTTCGTGGTTAATGACATTAAACATCAGGGCCATGCTCAAATGAAGCTCGGCCACGTCGGCAGACAAAAATACAGCTAGGAAAGTCAAGGGAAAGGGCATCAGCGGAAAGAAAGGATAGCAAGTTCACCCACCAAACAAAAAGAACACAGCGGTCGGGCAAACCGTATCCCCTGAAGAGACCAGCATTTTAAAAGCTCAACTAAAAGAACACAATCCAGGGCCTCCTACCCCTGCCGGCGGGCTCTCCGACGTCCTGCCTGGTTGGTAGGAAAAGGAAAGGAAGCAAAGATTAGAAGAAAGACAGAGAGGCATGTTCGTGGTTGGTACTAAATGTTCTTGGCTGGTCATGGCAGGCCCTAGGCTGTGTTGCCTGCATGTCTCATGGCAAGGTCACTGCAACGTGATGAGGCATATTTAGGCCATTTCCTTATGAACGTTTCCATAATTACGCTCTGATTTCATAACGGAGGTCTCACGGGAAAACCTAGGTCATGGACTCGCTACATATCAGATTTACAATTCACGTGGCATGGCAACTGGTACGACTAGTGATTTGTCGTGCTGGCCTGACTTCAAGCATCAAATCGGGCCCCATTGAAACTGGCAGCCCAAAAATCAGAATAACGAACAACTGACAGCCTCTCAAGAAATAACCACTACATCCTAAGGGCTTCACCAGTGTCCTTGTTGGCCCCTCACAATTGCTGTGGTTACCGATGGACAATTTGCATTCAAATATCCACGCCTTGGTAATCCGAGACGGTCATTTCAATATTATCCCAACTAAGCAACTAAGCATGTCTAATCTGAGCAGCTTACCAATGCCCTGCCCATCCACACATAGTTTGCGGTTTTGTTCCACTTCGACTGTGTGTCAGGGTCCTTCATTATGACGTATTCTGAGCAACGATTTACTAAACTGATTATACGAGAGGGGGTGAGGCAGCAAATAAATCTAGGCCCTAATCATCAACAAAATGTTTATCGACCCGTGGCTGACAACCAACCCATTCCCTAGCCTCCGCAACCCAGTCCAACCTTAATTTATCAGTAAAGCAGCTGAGCTTTAAGGTGTATCAGGGGTCTAATTCCACCGGCAAATGAGTGTGATTCTCATAAGATCCATTGACCTACCTGGTTACAAAATATGACATCAATTTAATAAATCATACATAAATACATTACTACATTATGTGTGAGATCCAGCCTGGGATACCGATTATGCACTTAATACCTGCCTATTCTTGTTAAAGCCTTTCACCAAGTCACTTTTGCACTTGCCGGACGCCCTGTCTTAACACAAAAATCCACTATAGCCGCAAGCCTCATCACTACCGGGCGCAAAACCGCATGTTGCACCACATCGGCGCAGCAAGATATGCGCTCCGACGTGCAACCGCATTGTTGGTAGCTTAACTTTCTTCCCACAACCCTGCATCTTGCACACTGTGAGCGCATTCCCACATGCTGTAGTCCCCTGCTGCAGCTGAAGATTCTACAACTACCGGGGGGGGTCCTCCAACTGCCAGGGGATATCATAGCAAAGTGGCCAAGGAGGGTCGGGTGGCTCCTCATAGCGTTCTCAATGATTTTGAACGCTTTGTCACAAATACCGCATACACAATCTTCTCATTATTCATAGCTCATGTCATACAGGGCCCAATTCCACTTGGGCGCTCGACGGAACACGCACGTTCCGGTGGCGGTTTATCTGGTTGGGCGAAGCTTAAGCCACGCTGGCCGAAAAAACTTGAAACGCAATTCCACTTGTATCCGGAATGTGTTCGACTACGGCTGAGACAAAATCTTTTTAGTGAACAGCCTGTCAAGCACTTGCCTTATCGCTTCGTGTATGTAGAGTGTTCTGTCTACTTGTCTCGCTAAGTATGATAGTCCTGCTTGACAAAATGTCGAGTTGCAAGGTACGTGCAGCCAGGGGTGCCCTGGCACTGTCGAAGTTGGGTGTAGCAAATTCAGGCCGCTGCTAAACGATAGCCCAGGCGATCGGAGGGACTACTGGGGGGCACACGTCGACATTCGCCAATGGGTTGGCCAGATCGGTGCCAACTTCTACGCGGGAAAGATTCAAATGAGGCTCATGTAAAGGATATGCGTCGGTCACATGACGCCTTGTGGCAGCAGGAACGGGCGAAAAGGAATATTCAGAGCGAAAGAAAGATGACGGCAATGGAAATTTGAAGATGAGGACGAAGTTGTCCACGCTGTCGGAGCGTTGATGCGAAGTATTTTTGCATTGCCCAAAATAGGAGCGATGCAAAATATGGAACTTAACGGGTACAGCAGAGCCACGCTGGCGTTCCGGTGCCATTCCGGTGACAAGTGGAATTGGGGAGGGTGAGCTGGCATGCCATTTCCGCGTTCCGGTGACAAGTGGAATTGGGCCCACAGTATACACTGTTTTCTTCGGCTCATGAGTGGCATGCACTAAGTGACTGCTCAAGCTTTTGTGGAGGATGTGTTAACTGTCCCAAATTGGGAATTTCCCCTAAATTAGTCTTTTAGGGGCGACCCCCCAGCCTACCCCCTCCACTTTGCCGTCTCTTATCGCCCCCTCCCCTGGGCCAAACACAGATTTAAGACCAGATTCAGATAGCTCTCGTAAAGCATATTCTGAAATTTAGGGTGATGGCTTATATAATTTTACTTTTTGCCCCCCCTCGGGAATAAAAAAAGGGGGCGGGCTCACATCGCGCTGTACGCTCTATTTCCCCATCAATGGAAGAATATTTCCGCCATCGAATTTCACGGGTCCAGTGTGGAGGAACCAGAGTGAGGAACTATCGAAAGGGTGGAGGAACGCAATTGTTTCCGCATAGGTCACCAAATTGTCCAAATTACATACCGGTAGGTGGGGCTGGTCGGCCGGGTGCGGGGCCAGGCCAGGCCGGGCGGGGGCGGATAGTTTTAAACAATCAACTTTTTGTCAGCGTGCCCGAGGCATCGTCCTTTCCTTCCCTGTCAATATGAAGTTGACCTCTAGTTTATTCTATCATTTCTGACATCTTACGAGCGATGTCGCGTGGACGGGGGCGACAAAGCAGTCCCTTCGCGGCGGGAATAAGCGTTGCGATGATCTCCCGTACACAAATCCAACCGTCGCCATTCTCACGCCTGGTTGGACCACTGGCCTGGGACAGGGCTCGAAAAAGCTTCGGAGGAAATTTAAAACTCTACATATTTTTTCTCCACCCATCTGTCATCCATCAAGCAGAATCGATTTGTAAATTGTAAGGCCCGTTGCCTGGCGTGCGATTCAGACCGTATTTCCGTGTCTGCTGGCGAGGGTTCACACGTTCATACTCGCGTGCGTCAGTCGGGCCTTATCTAAGCAGGATGCACAGTGTTTTTCACGGAAGATCAATCAACGCACACCAGTGATTATTTCTGTGGTGCCAATCCCTCGCGCTTAACTACCATGCTTTCGACTCGTGGACTATGCCGGAGGTACTTCTTCATGAACTCACTTGTGCTCTCTGCTCTCCTTCGAAATTGCCGTGCACGATGTATGCGTTACACACCTTGCACATAGATTGCGCTCAATTCCCCTGTCCGCAACCGTTAAATAGTTCCCCTACTGTCCACAACCAGGGTCAGGGCCAGCATGGCACCCACGACGCCTCCACGCATGGCGGGCTTGGCCGGATGCCGCATGCGCCATGCTCTCATGCACAAGCAAAGCCGCACGCAATCTGCTGCTGGGGTGAACACCGCAGCATCGGAGCCTGACAGCAAGAGTGACGTTTATACAAAAACAATGCAAAGCAGGATGGGGACGAGCTTGACTTACAAGTGAGGAGGGGAATGGGCCACAGGGTAGGCATGTGTAGGCATGGGTAGGCATTTTCAGGGGAGTCGTGTACAGTGTTTATTTTAAAGCGCACTAGAGTTCCTTTGGGGACCCACCGGGCGGCCCTTATTGGGCCGATCGGCATAAACCTTGGCCGTGGGGTGGCTGAATTGTAGCTGAGGCGTGCTGAAATAATCACTGGTCATGGGCCACAGGGTGATGGGCCACACGTAAGCCATCACAGACAATGCATAGGGTTACGTGCTGTGCTGATTTCGGTCCATACGGTGGCTGAATTACGTAGCTGAGTTTCAGTTCCCACAATGTAAGGCAAAGTAAGCTACTTTCACCAGCTAGAGACTGTCATAACTGACACAATTTCTGAATTCCGGCACAATGGCACAGCACTGACGAGGGTTGCGTGCCATGATTGGGGGGATTACCTTGGAACGGGTCAAAATGGTCCAGGGTGCATTAGGCCAACAGCCATGCAGCTTAGCCTGACATGCATTCAGAAAGGGCAGGCTCCATCTCAGCGCTTCTTTTTCCGTGACTCAGCTGCATGTCAGCTACACTCGGGCCTCCGGCCGGAGGCCCCATTTGTGACCAGCCCTGCTGCCTGGGCCGCCAGCCATAGGCCGGCCAGGTTTGGTCTTAATCAGGGATCTGACAGCTGCGGGGCTGCCTGGCAAGGTGAACTCGAAGCTGGAAGAAGAAACACTGCTCCATCAGCATTTCTTCTTTTGGCTATATGTCCATGTTTGGCAGGCGGCCCCCACAGCCGCAAGAGGCCTGATTGGGATCAAACTTGGTTTGGTTGCTACAGGGGCATGGCTGGCCACAAATGGACCCCCCGGCCAGCGGCAGGAGTGTAGCTGACATGTAGCAGAGTCACAAAAAAATACATAAGCTCTCTGACTCTTGCTTTTGGTGACGCACGCGGCCATGAGCAGTGCTACTTTTTTCGTGACCTGTCAGCTAAATTCCGGCCTCTGACCAAAAGCCCTGTTGGTGGCCACTGGCCAGCCTTGCTGCTTGGCCACCACCCGTAGGCCAATCCAGGTTTGATCCTAATTGGGCCTCCGGCAGCCGCAAGTGGGCCTGCTGAAGGTGGGCTGTAGCTGAGGAAGGAAACACAGGTCCCGAGAGTCATTATGTCAGTACGCGGATTATCCGTATCCATATTCTGACTCAGGTTCGGATCCATATCCTGACCCAGATCCAGATCCACATTCCGATCCAGATCTGGATCCATAGTCTGACCCAGCTATCTTTAAGATTTCAATACCTCCTGGGGAGACCTGGGTCGAAGCTCTCGAGCGATGTGGCAGAATTGTGTGAGAGGCGCCAGGCATCCCCCCCCCCTCGTGATTCAGCTACCTGTCAGCTACACTCCGGCCTCAGGCCGGAGGCCCCGGTTGTGGTCAGCTGTTTGGCCGCCGGCCGTAGGCCGTAGGTCGGTCTAGGTTTTGGCCCCTGTCGGGCCTTAGGCGGCCGCTGGGCAGGGCACGCTGAAAGTGGCCTCGTAGCCGGGAAAACTGGCACCAGACTCCAGCCCTCAGCCCGTGAGTTTGACCACCGAGACACTCAAGCGAGTTTGGAAACCATGCTGCCTGGCTGCCAGCTGTGGGCCTGTCAAGGTTGGTCGCAATCGGGCCTCAGGCCGAGGGGTGGCCTGCCCTGGGTGGCCTCATAAAAATAGAGAAAACTACTCCCCGCAGGAGCGTGAGAGTCAAGGAGTCAGCGCGGCATGGGCCGAGGCCTCGTCCGCGCTGTTACCATCATAACAAATAACGAAGTCCTATATGAACTCGGGTGGCCTGCTTTTTCGGCTGTGATTCACTGGTTGGTCTCGGTGGCCTAAAGCAGAAACCCCTGTCCAGCTGTCAGACTATGTGAGGGACCACCGAGAGGCACGGAACAGAGCTAGGCTCCCTGTGATGTGGGATGTGGCTATACGCTGGCTCATCTTGTCCATCTTGTCCATCTCGATATCTGCTTCTTGGGGGAGCTGAGTCAATTTCTGACTCGTTGTTCCAAAGTTAACGCAACTAGCCACAGCCTTTTGCGAAAGGGCCAGGCATAGCGAATCGGGGGGAAACCAGCGACAAGGACTAAAACATAACCTGCGTTGCAGCTCTCCAGTGATGATAGTGAGCAGAGTTGTGTGAGACAGGCTCCAGACTCCTGCTTGCGTACGACACCGTGGTTTTTTAGCATGGTCCAGCTACGATTCAGCTACCCCATAGCCTTTGGCCGTGGGGACCTGTTCCAGCAAGCCCTCCTGCTCGGGCCACCGGCTGTAGGCCAGTCAAGGCTGCCAATATGGGCCACACGGTGGCTGCCCGAAGATGCTCTGGTGCGCTCTAAAATAAATTCTGGTACCTACAGCCAAATTTGTGTCCGGCACCACACTCCAGCTCTCCCACGCGACACTGCAAGTCGTGTGAGCGATACTGCAGAGTTTTGTGTAAGAGAGGCGCCAAACTGCAGCTCTCAATATCTGCTTCCTGGGGATACTGCAGAGTTGTGTGTGAGAGGCGCCAAATTCCAGCTCTCAGACCTTGAAAGAGATCACCGAAGAGAGCTTGGCTTCCTATGCTGTATGCTGGTTTGTCACTTTGTATGCCTCTGACACTATTGGGCGGGACATGCGCTGCATGGCCCATGGGGCTGATGATGACTCCACACACTTGGCCCGAATAGTGCCTCTTTCAGTGCGCATAAGAAACATATTTTGGGGCCCAGCATTCACTTGGCCGATGGGGACCAAACCTAGACCTTGACCTTTGGCTTCCAGGCTAAATGAGGTAGCAGGGCTTGCTGCACAAGACCGCCACGGAAATTGGCCGTGATGCAGCTGAACTGTGGCTGAATCACTTTTCACACGTGAGCACAAGACCACTTAAAGCGATGGAGTGACTGCATAATGTGATGTAGCTGAACTATGTTTGAAGCATGTTTTACACATGAGCACCAGACCACTTTTAGCCATGGAGTGACTGCTTACTGTGATGTAGCTGAACTGTAGCTGAAATATGTTTTGAAAAATACTTGGAACCCCACCCACCCATCCCTCTCCGGCTCTCAAGCAGGCACAAGGCCAGCCTTGACTTCAACCGAGTGCTGTACAAGGCCCCCACAGCCGTGTAGCTGAACTGTAGCTGAATGGTAGCAGAATCACGTCAAAATGAAAACACTTGGCGCCCCCCCCCCCACCCACCCCATCCGACCCCTCCACCAGGCACGAGGCCGGTCTCGACTTTAACCGAGTGCTGCCGGACTTGATGGTTGGGTCCTGCCTCCAGACAGCCGCTGATGTGGACCGACTAGCTGAGGAAGAGGGCGTCAAAGTGGTGTACTGCTTGCAGGTAAGGCTGAACGGTACGGAACCGTAAGGTACGGTAAACAGTACAGTCTTTGGGCCGTACAGGGTAACCATGCAGATCATGTGCTGAGGTCTGATAGCCAAGGAGGAGGGTGTAAAGGTGATTTACTGCTTGCAGGTATGACAGAGCTAGGCCCTTCAGTTGCACCCTGTTGACCGGCTGACTGAGGAGGAGGGCGTCAGGGTGGTATACTGCTTGCAGGTAAGGCGGGGTACTGCCTGCATGTAATGGTACTGCTTGTAGGTAAGGCGGTGTACCGTACTGCCTGCAAGTAATGGTACTGCTTGTAGGTAGGGCAGTGTACTGCCTGCAGGTAATATTACTGATTGCAGGTTATCTTATCTACTGCTTGCAGGTAAGAAAGAAAGAAAGCAAAACCCTAATGGGGCGTGGAGGTTAAGGGACAACGTAGCTCGGAAGATCTCATTTAATTATAAATAAAAAGTAGTAATTACCGATACCGGTACGGTAGATACGCAATCAAGTGTGTGGATTAAGGAAGCTTGGTTTATGATACCCTGAGGCCTCCTGATGTCAGTATAAGAGCCTGTCAGGCAGTGTTTATTTTTGCAAGACTCAGCTACGTGTCAGCTACCCTCTTGCCGTGGTTTGGAGGCCCCATCTGGGACTCAGCTACATGTCAGCTACACTCCTGCTGCGGGCCGGAGGCCTCAATCTTGGGCAGCTTTCCTGCATTGGTCAGTATGGTCACCAGATGCAGGCCGGTCCATGTTTGGTCACAATCAGGCCTTCGGTGGCCGCTTAGCAAGCAGATTAAAGTTGAAATCGTAGCCGGAAAAACAATCACTGAAGTCCCTTTGACCCTTTGAGCATATCTGTTTCGGAGGGTAGCCAGAGAGGCCTTGAGGTAGGTTAGCAGTACGATACGGTCAACGGTACAGGATTTGGGCCCAAATGGCCGTGCTGAGAGCATGCTGTAAGGTGTGACAGCGCGTCTGCATCAGAGCGTACCTAGGTGGGAGGTGGGATAGCAGTGCTGTGCAATGGCGCCGTACTTCAAAATCGTGTACCGTAGATTTGATTTGTCTTCCCTCGAGCAAATGTTATTCTTCAAGCTGCTTTCAGGGCAAACTGTTGGCGAAAACTGGCGTCGACAATCAATCATTAGGAAAATCATGGCTCCCTCACCCCCCAACAACGCTTGTTATGAGGGAAGGCAAAAGGAATCTACGGTAACAGGTTCCGGTCTCTTCCTGCTAAAAGTAGCTGAATCTGCCTTGGAATTACAGTGACTGAAACTCAGCCACGTAATGCAGCTACCGTAACTGGCACGTCACTGCAGAACAGTCCCTTGAATCAGACAGGCCCAGAGAGAGGATATGGAAAAAATGGCTAACGCAGGGGGCAGAGTCGGCCAAACCCCCATTTTCGCCGGGGTTTGCCGGGGGGGGGGTCGCAAGTTGGCTGAAAAATGGGCCGAGGGCCCATTTTTGCATTTTCGCATTTTCGCAAGATGGCCCATTCTTCTTGGCGCCGTCCCCCCTGTCACTTCCCTGGGCCGCCCCGAGACCTCCGGATACCTGTAGTTGCCATTTGCCATGCCCGTTGCCATGCTCGTTCCCCCCCCCCCCTGTTGTCCACGCCCCCCTGTTGCACCCTTTCGTAGGAGAACGGTGACATGGAGTACTTCAACCTGGACATCTCAAAGATTGAGGCGCGTTGTGCTGAGCGCGGGGATATTAAACACGTGCGCTTTCCCATCAGGTGCGGCAGGGTCAGTATCCCTGACTGAGGCCCCAGGTGTGGCCAGCCCTGCTGCTTGGGCCGCTGGCCTTAGGCCGGTCCAGGTTGGATCCCGATGAGGCCTCTGACAGCTGCTGGGAGGTTTGCTGATGGTGGCCTCGTAGCTGAAAAAAGAAACATGTGGATATAAAGCATACCGGTATGCGCTTTCCAATCAGGGCTGGAGGGGGGGCCAGATTGGGCTGTATTTTTTTCATGACTCAGCTACATGTCAGCTACTCTCCGGCCTCTGGCCTGGAGGCCCTGTGGCCAGCTATGCTGTTTCGCCTGCCGGCCGTAGGCCGGTCAAGGTTTGGTCCCAATCAGGCCATAGGCGGCCGCTGCGCGGCCTGCCGAGGGTACCCTCATAGCCCAAAACAAAACCATGGAATCCGTCGCCGCCTGCATGTGCTCTTCCCCATCAGGTGCAGAGTGGGGGTCCAGATTGGTCTGCATGCCCTCCACCACCAGTTCTAAATTTACAGTGTCAGCTACATGTCAGCTTCACTCCAGCCTCTGGCGAGGCCCGGGTTGTGGCCAGCCCTGCTACTTTGGCCACAAGCCACAGGCCGGTCTAGGTTAGGTCTCAACAGGGCCTTAGGCGGCCGCGGCGGCCTCTGTCCAGGTTGGCCTTAAAGCCGACAAAATAAAAAATGTCGTATATGGGGAAGGTGCTGGAATCGAGGCATAAAAGCGCGCTCCCCACCAGTTGCGGATGGGTGGCGATGGGGTGCACATCCCTAGAGGCTTGAAGAAAAGGAGGGGCTCGTAACAAGGAGGCATGTTTTTTTGTCTACCGGTATTTGTCATGTTAATTCCTGAACCTGTGCAAGGCGAAATGCTGAATTACCTTAACAAAGGCAGCCGCTGGGCGGCCTGCTGAAAGTGGCCTCATAGCCGAAAATAAAATAATGAATACACCGCCTCTTGCAGTGTAGGGACTTTGCTTTTTTCACGTGTTTCGATTTTTTCGAGGGAGCCCTGCTCTAATGTGCTACCTCCTGTGATGTAGGGACTTTGACCCCTATGACCTGCGCATGAAGCTGCCCAAGGCCGTGGCGCGTCTTGCGAGGGAGCACGACCCTTCCAAGGGCGCGGCGTACATCCACTGCACAGCAGGTGTGAGGTGGTGTGTGTGGTGATGTGTGGTGACGTGTGGCGGTGTGTGGTGGTGTGGGTGGTGGCGTGTGTGGTGGGTGTGCGGTGTGGTGGTGTTGTGGTGTGTGGTGGAGTGTGTGGTGGTGTGGTGGCACGTGTGGCGGCGGTTTGTGGTGGTGGTGTGGTGGCGTTTGTGGTGGTGTGTTGCGGTGTGTGGTGGTGTGTGGTGGTGTGTGGCAGTGTGTGGTGGTGTGTGGCAGTGTGTGGTGGTGTGTGGCTGTGTGTGGTGGTGTGTTGCTGTGTGTGGTGGTGTGTTGCTGTGTGTTGCTGTGTGTGGTGGTGTCACGGTGTGTGGTGGTGTGTGGCAGTGTGTGGTGGTGTGTGGCAGTGTGTGTGGTGGTGTCACGGTGTGTGGCAGTGTGTGATGGTTTGCACACACTTTATTCTCAACATGAACAACATTCGGCACTTCCCAACGGGGGGAGGGGTGTGTGCTTAGGTCGTGGCTTAGGTCGTTTTGTAATGATGATGGCTGGTGTAGTACCCCACCGTGGCGCCCCCTTGCTAGGCTTGTGTATGATGTTTGAGCAGTGGCGTCACGCTGCCGCAGAAGTGCTACCGGCAGCCTGCCTTTGTGACCGGTGTGGCCTGTTGGTTTTACGGAAGAGGTGGCCCTGATGGGTCTGCTTCAGCCTGACTACCGGATGCACTCATCTCATGTGGCACATTGCAGGCATCCCAACAAATTGTGCCTGCGGTGCGATGGGGGGCATTTCGGTACTGAGCAATTCGTCAGTAAAATAAAGCAGTAAAATAAACAATGATTGCAGGCATGGGACACGCGCCTGCAACGGCAGTGGCGTACCGGTATGCTAGCCGTACCGTACCGGTATCTGTACCGTTTGACCGTACCACATTTCCGTACCGGGTAACCCTGATTGCAGGCATGGGACGCGCGCCTGCGACGGCTGTGGCGTACATGGCCTGGATCCGCGGGATCCCGGTTGACGAAGCCTACGAGTCCATGACAACCGTCAGGCGGTGCAGCCCCAAGATTCAGGCAATCAGGCCAGTGTTGTGCAATTGCAGCTAGAATTGGAAGGGGATTTTACTGCCCAGTAAAGGACTGTGCAGTCCCGGGTTCCAGGCAATCAGGTCCGGGCTTAAACAGCTCAGCCCTAAACCCTAAACCCTAAACTAGGCAATGAGGTGCGGGCTGAAACGGCTTAAACCTTAACCCTAAACCTCAAGCCATACACTAGGCGATCGGGTGCGGACTGAAGCAGCTGCTGTGGCAGCGCCTCTGCTCCTGAGGCCGTATTGATGCATGCCATGATTCATGTAGCAGCCTTTTCAGGGCATGACGCATGCCACTGCTGTAGTACAAATGTTGTACTACCAGTGATGTCGTAACAGTGCTGCAGTATATGTGATCTAGTTCATGTGATGAAGTACATGGCGTGTAGTACGTGTAGTATATGTGATGTAGTACATGGCGCCAAGTTTGCACTCTTGTGAGGCTGCTTGCATGTTATTGTTCCACATCCATGGCCATCACCCCCTGCTCCGTCATGCCCCACTTGTTGTCTAGGTCTGCCACGTCCGACATGCTTCCTTTGTTTCTTTTTTCTTGACTCAGCTTCATGTCAGCTACACTCCTGCCATTTGCTGGAGGCCCCATTCTCGACCAGCCTTGCTGCTCTGGTCACCAGTTGCAGGCCGGTCCAGGTTTGGTCCTATTTGGGCCTTTGGCGGCTGCTGGACCGTGTAGTCGCCTACCCAAATTGATTTTGGTACCAAAAAATCCCTTTTTGCCCCTTCCTGCCTCTCCTGTTGTCTAGGTCTGCGACTTCCGACTTGCTCCTGGGGATTGGCCCTGTTTCTGCCACCATTGCTGTACATCGCTCGGGGACTGCCACCTCTATAAAGGTGATCTGGAGGTTTTCGGTGTATTACCTTGTGGCAGGTTGTTGTTCCTGAAACAAACATGAAGTTCCTGTAACTGCGCTCGAAGACAGTTATTGAACGTAACATTTCGTGCGATGAAGAATTCCATCTTGGTTATGCTGCATTGTTATACCAGTCCGAAAGATGAAATGGTAGCTCACCTAGTGCTTAGGCTGATCGGGTAGCTTCCTTAATCCATGCCTCAGGGCGTAATTTTATTTATTTATCCAGCTGATGAAGAAGCCAACAAACACTTAGTTGTTCACATTACCTTAACCTTGAATTCCAAGCTGTATTCTTGCAGTTGTACAGAATGACGCACACACACACACACACACACGGTGTTGCGCCAGCCCTAGCTAGCTATACACACCCTATATAGGGGCAGGGACATGGCACCGAAGGATATTACCTGTAGCAAGCGTATATGGTGATGTCAACAGCTCTCTACCTGACCACTCACTCTCCCTTTGTCTGTTCGCTCACTCACCCCTTAACCTGACCGCTCACTCTCCTCTTTACCTGACCTCTCACTCTCCCCTTTACCTGACCGCTCACTCTCCTCTTTACCTGACCTCTCACTCTCCCCTTTACCTGACCGCTCACTCTCCGCTTTACCTGACCGCTCACTCTCCCCTTTACCTGACCACTCACTGTCCCCTTAACCTGACCGCTCACTCTCCCCTTTACCTGACTGCTCACTCTCCCCTTTACCTGACCGCTCACTGTCCCCTTAACCTGACCGGTCACTCTCCCCTTTACCTGCCCGCTCACTCTCCCCATTACCTGACCGCTCACTGTCCCCTTAACCTGACCGCTCACTCTCCCGTTTACCTGACCGCTCACTCTCCCCTTTACCTGACCGCTCACTCTCCCCTTTACCTGACCGCTCACTCTCCCCTTAACCTGACCGCTCACTCTCCCCTTAACCTGACCGCTCACTCTCCCCTTAACCTGACCGCTCACTCTCCCCTTTACCTGCCCGCTCACTCTCCCCTTTACCTGACCGCTCACTCTCCCCTTTACCTGACCGCTCACTCTCCCCTTTACCTGCCCGCTCACTCTCCCCATTACCTGACCGCTCACTGTCTTAACCTGACCGCTCACTCTCCCCTTTACCTGACCGCTCACTCTCCCCTTTACCTGACCGCTCACTGTCCTGTTTGTCTGACCGCTCACTCTCCCCTTTACCTGACCGTTCAACTTTCCCTCGTGCTCGCCCCAATTTGCTAGTGACTAGTGAGACACACCATCTCCAGGGGCAGTGGCTTGAAAGTGCAGGATACGTGAAGCAAGCGTGCGTGGTGATGTTCAAGGATCTTTGCCTGACCGCTCACTCTACCGCTGACCCCTGACCGCTCACTGTACTGCTGACCCTAAACCCTGATCCCTATGCTGGCCAGATTGCTGGCCTGGACGTCGGGTGGCACATGAAGCTCGACATGGTGTGGGACCCGATCACACACCGCTTCATGCTGAGCCGTGATCTCCTGCCTGGAAGCTATCCGGTGAGTGAGGGGGTTGAGGGTTGAGGGCAGCTTGTGAGTAGTAAGGGTTCATAGTTTTGGGGGAGCATGCCGTGATCTCCTGCCCGGAATCTTTCTGGTGAGAGGGGTTTTAGGGTTGTGGGCAGCTTGTGATATGTGAGGGTTTAGGGTTTGTGGGGGGCATGCCGTGATCTCCTGCCCGGAATCTATTTGGTAAGAGAGAGGTCAGAGTATGCGTGTGGGGGGGCTGTTGATTCAAGAAATATCAGTGGGCATGTCCGGTTTGCAGTGCTGTCTCCATTAGACTAAAACAATGGTCTCTAGTTGTCGAGGTCATGCAGGTGCTGGGCTTGTGTTTCAGTTGACTTGTAACTCACATTATTCACCTTTTGGCTCGTCCACATGATGCCCCTCGGCTGTGCCTTGTTTTCAGTACAAGATGATCGTGGATGACGTCTGGACCTACTCGGCGGATCACCCAACCATTCCCGATGGGGAGAACATAAACAATGTCCTAGACGTAAGTGAATATAGCCTAAGATCTAGCGAACAACCTAAGATCTAGATATAGCGAGCAACCTAGGATATAGATGTAGGGAATAATCTTGATCTAGCGAGCAACCTAGGATCTAGATCTACTGAACAGCCAAGGATCTAGATATAGCGAACAACCTAGAACATAGCGAACAACCTAGATCTAGCGGACAACCTAGGATCTAGATCTAGCAAGCAAACTATGATATAGATATAGCGAACAACCTAGGAGGTAGACGTAGGGAACAATGATCGCCATTAACCAGCGTTATTTTGCCTCTCAACTAGGCATATCTCCAGCTTTACAGCTGGATATTACCACCAACACACCATCACCATTCAACCATATGGCCTTACACGTGGCTACAAGTCCACACTTTGATACATCAGAGTTATCTTCATTCTCTTTGGAAAGAAGATAACCAGAGTAAGCCAAGCAACGAATCCTCATCCCCCGGGCTTCGACCACAATCGTGCAAGTTCGCCCCTTAGCTCCAAGTGCCGGATCAAGGCAAGAACTGTACAAGAGTATGATCAAGGCAATAACCTACGATCTAGATTTAGCGAACAACCTAGGATCTAGATGAGCGAACAACCTAGGATCTAGAGTAAGCTAACAACCTAAGATCTATATTTAGCGAACTACCTAGGATCTAGATCTAGCAAACAACATAGGATTTAGATCTAGCGAAGAACCTATGATATAAATTAAGCTAACAACGTCGGATCTAGATTTAGAGAACAACCTAGGATCTGGATGTAGGGAGCAACCCTAGGATCTAGATTTAGCGAACATCCTACGATCTTCAGTTGATATGTACTCCATAACCTAAGCGCTTGCACATTGCAGTGGAGCCAAAGTTGTTTGTGCACGTCTTTTGATTCAAAGTGTAGATGCAGGCCTCCTACTGTTTTGGCCAGTGTTGAAACGCAGTCTTTCCCGCCGTGTTGCGCTCCTTCTAGGTGACTGCGCCGCTGGATGCGGAGCGGTCTGCTAAGTTCATACGCTACATGTCTCAGGTCAGTGGTCTCCCTTTATTTTCTCCCACAAACCCTGCCGCACACAACACGTCATGATTCTTACCTGGCGGATGTGCATGAAGGGCTCCGTTTGAAGAGCTAGGTGCTGTCTACATAATACTAAAACAATGCTCGGTTCTTGAGGTCGTGCAGGAGCTTAGCGGTTTTGTTCTTGTCAATGACGTTACACCTCTTGTTAATGACGTTACACCACTGGCCCTTGCTCAAAAATAAAGCATGTCCACGCCGGCAAAGAAAAGTTTGGAAACTCAAGAGAGAGAGGGAACAAGAAAATGTATAGACCCCATTACTCGTATCTCACATTATTGACCTTTTGGCTGTGATTCACATTCAGGGCACCGTTCTAACGCCGGAGGAGCTCCAGGAATTATCCGACATGCTCTGCCCATGGATGGCTAAGACCAAGGCATGAGCTCAGCACGGAGACAGTCCGGCTAAACTACAACTGCCACTCCCAGAAGTTCTTAGTGAGCTCGTTCCAAATGTTGCTTGCAGAATGCCACTGTTGTTGACATCCTCTTGTGAAGCCCCGCTCCTTTCCTTAAAATGAAGGTTTTACTAGGTTTCGGAGTCGAGGGGGGGATAGCCAGGGGTCGTTTCACATTCTTTTAGGATGGGGAGTTTCACTTTTTCTTGCCCCCCCTCGCATAGACTTCAAAAATATCATCAAATGCAATGAAACCCGTAGCAAGCTGGCTTCGGTACGCTGTGCAAGGCTGCGAAGCAAGAGCAGGAGGGTATTAAGTAGACTTTTACAGTGGTACAGGCGTGCACCCAAAACCATAATTTGGATCCCCTGGTAACCCCCGGTTTGGATCATCTGGATATTTCTCCCCAACCGAATTACCTGTCATCAGAGGTCAGTCGTCACTGTGACAACTGTGTACACAGGGGGCGGGGTCCCATCGTCGACAGGGTCTTCGTTACAGGTCTGTATCACGTGGGTTCGATGACACCGCTTAATCACAGCTGACACATGGCCACCTCCACTTGTCTCACACGCTATATGCGCAACTGCATGATCCGAAACCCGCCAACTTGGTACCTTGTGTCAACGAAGTTCACGACCAGGTTCTTGTAACAGATGGTCCTACTTCTCCCCCTCTGCCCTTGCGCTATGTCCGCATGCAAGTCCTCGTTGCCTCTGCCCTCGCCTCCTACCTTACCATCTTATGGCACATGGGTCTGCCCTTTAGTGGTATTCGCAACATCCTCAAATCGCGCACCAATACCCTGTGGACTGCATCTACAGCCATGCATATGAACCGCCCTTACAAAACAGCTGTACGCACTCGCACCACCCCCCACTGTCCCATATGCTCCCATCCCAATGATACCCCTGGCCATCTTTTAGGCGGTTGTGCTCATTCCTCCATGTCCGCCTCATACATTGCTCGACACAACCGAGCTGTCTGCATCATCCAAACTGCTATTGCTAATGGCTCCCTAGGCTCCTCTTTTACTATCATGGATGCCACTTCCCGTGCTAACCTTCCCTTCGGGGTCTATGACACCCGTCTTCCACGTTGGCTGGAGCCCCGACGACCCCCCAATTTCCCTGACACCTTTGATTGCTGTGACAAACTGAGACCGGATTTGCTTATTGTCCAAGGTCTCCCACATTCCGAATTCCTTGGTCTTTACCGCGCTGGCCAACTCTCTAGCTCACAAACTATATCTCGCCTCCAAAGGACTTGCACTGTACACGTAGTTGAAGTCGGTTACACCTCCGGATTTTCTTTCGAACAATGCCATGTCCGCAAATCAGAACAATATTTACAACTCATCCTTCTCCTCAAACATAATGGTTGGACAGTTTCCTTGGCACCCGTTCTCCATCCTGCCCCTCCACCTGATCCTTCGCCGACCGTGTCCATCCCCCCCCTTCATCCTTCCCCGCCTTCTTCTCATACACATATCAGCCTCATGGTGATCCTCCGCTAGGTGAGGGGACTACGCACTACGCGGAGGGACACGAAGTGGAGGGCTAGTTTTGGGCGCCTACGGTGCAGCAGAGCAGCAGAGCCGCGGCGTAACTCCTCGAGCTCTGCTTCAAGCACAAAATTAGGGTCCCTGACGGTAAGTGTGCTACGCGCTTCTGCGTCTTTAAAGAGTTGGAGAAGAAGCGAGGCACTACTACTCAAACCCCCTGTTTTGGTAGGCAGAAAACCTACCAGTTTCAAGGCAAATGCATCATTTCGACAAGGCCCCTAAAATGATTATGGTAGGTGAATTGGTAGGTTAAAATCGGCCGAAAACGCGACATCTACCGATTTGCATTCTGGTACGTTTAAATTTCGGTAGGCCCAGAACCTACCGAAATAGATACTCCTTGGCTACCATTTTTGCCCTGGTTGGCCTACCGATTGCCCTACTGTCGCTACCATATTTACCTACCAGTTATCATCATTTGGTCGACCATTTGTTGCTCAGATTGGCCTACCGATTCCCCTAATGTCGCTACCATATTTACCTGCCAATTAGCATGATTTGGTCCACCAGGGGTTGCCCAAAATAGGCCGATTCATTGCGCTCCTTTTGGTATTAATTGGGATCGGCTTGCTGTACCCCCCTATGTAGGTGGGGCTGACTAATGATGTGCTGGCTATTTCGAAAAACTGGTTTGCTCATCGCTTGCTGGAGGAATCAATTTGCAATGAAACAATTGCCAGGAGATCTATACCTGTAGAACAATTAAATCAATATTTGACAGCTGTGAAATCTATATCGGTTGAAAAAGTAAATCAATATTTGACGGCCACGAGATCTATACCGGTAGAATAATTAGATCAATATCAACGGCCACGAAAGATATGCTGGTAGAATAATTAAACCAGTATTTGACATTCGGTCTTTGAGGTCCTCAGGTGTTCAATCCTCCAGTCATTAACTACTCATTCAAGAAAGTGCTCCATAATAATGTCAGAATATAAGACAGAAAGCTTGCTAGCAAGCAAGGAAATGCATGGCAAAGGAAACGAATAAATCATAAATAAGCGACCATTGTCAGACCATATCAAGCATTCACTTGTCATACGTGTATTGATCAAATTCAAGAACAATCTGCCTAAGACACAACTGCCATTGGCGCAACACCCCTTGCAGCTCCCTTGACACTTCATCAATGTCCTTCTGGGCCAGCCCCTGAAGGGGCTGGATCTCGTCATAGCCCAAGGTGACCAAGCTACTCCAAGTTTTGGGGGTGCACCACGCCTGCGATTGGGAAATTAACACTTGATTTAAAGCATGGCTGCCGAGCAATGCATGGAATACGGGCTCATGAAATACGGGCAGGCGGGAAGGGCACCCAGAAACCATCTTCAAACAACGGAAGGGGTCAGCAGGTCACTTGTCCCCCCTCCCCCCAGCGCACTCTTAGCCTCCTCCGCCAGCATAGCCAGCAGTCCCCCCTCCCCCCAGCGCATTCCGACCTCCTCCGCCACCAGCCCCCCCTCCCCCAGCGCATTCTGACCTCCTCCCCCACCTGTCTCCGCTCCCTCCAGTCACTTTGACCTCCTCCACCACCAGCCCCCCCCCCCCCCCCTCTGCACACTCTAACCTCCAGTCCTCCGCCACCAGTTCCCCTTCCCCCCAGCGCACTCTGACCTCCTCCGCCACCAAGCCCCCCTCCCCCTAGCGCACCCGGACCTCCTTCGCCACTTGTCTTCCCTCCCCCTACGCACTCTGAAATCCTCCGCCAGCAGTCCCCTCTCCCCCAAGTGCACTCTGACCTCCTTCGCCACCAAGCCCCCCTCCCCCCAACGCACTCTGACCTCCTCGGCCACCAAGCCCCCTCCCCCCAACGAACTCTGAACTCCTCCGCAAGCAGCCCCCCTCCCCCCAGCGCACTCTTGACCTCCTCCGCCACCAGTCCCCCCTCCCCCCAGCGCACTCCGACCTCCTCCGCCACCAGCCCACCCTCCCACAGCGCACTTCTCCTGTCTCCTACGCCACCAGCCCACCCTCCCCCCAGCGCACTCTGACCTCCTCCGCCACCAGGCCCCCCCTCCCGCCAGCGCACTCCAACCTCCTCCGCCACCAGCCCCCCCTTCCCCCAGCGCACTCCAACCTCCTCCGCCACCAGTCCCCCTCCCCCCAACACACTCTGATCTCCTCTGCCTCCAGTCCCCCTTCCATCCCCCAGCGCACCCTGACCTCTTCCGCCAACAAGCCCCCCTCTCCCCAGCGCACTCCGACCTCCTCCGCCACCAGCCCCCCCTCCCCCAGCGCACTCCAACCTCCCCGCCACCAAGCCCCTCTCCTACCAGCGCACTCTGACCTCCTCCACCACCAAGCCCCCCTCTCCCCAGCGCACTACGACCTCCTCCGCCACCAAGCCCCCCTCCCCCAGCGCACTCCAACCCCCTCCGCCATCAAGCCCCCCTCCCCCCCAGTGCACCCTGACCTCCTCCGCCACTTGTCCCCCCTCCCCCCAGCGCACTCTTGACCTCTTCCGCCACCAGTCCCCCCTCCCCCCAGCGCACTCCGACCTTTATGACGTTGGCTCCACAATTTCTTCCGCATGCAATGATGATCACACAGTTCAGCCCTAACTGTTGATCTCAATCAAGCAGGCAGGATATCAGCCTAGGTTAATTACTCCACATGCGATCTTTAAATCTCTGCACAAATCGGGTGCGGTGGTACTACGACTGGGGTTTGCAAGATCTATATTTGGAACAGAATGCTCAAACTTGAGGTAGCGACTATGATGCTTTTCATGTTGTCTAAGGCGGAATGAATTACTAAAAATCCAGGTCAGAGAAGCTCCAACTCCTTTACTGGAGACTTGATGACTCTAGCTGATCAGGCTAGAACCACTGTTGTCCCATAAAAATGACACTTTTTGGACAGGTGCCATAGGGGGCGCTAAGGACTGCGTGGGACTTCTTTCCTTGAAAGAGAGCTGCGCAGGCGTGCTCAGTTTCCTGGATACTGGTCGCGAGGTGCTCCTGTTGGCTATGTGCCGCCTGGCCTCTTAAGAATTACTCTGCTCTCTGAACTGACTTGCCTGATCTGCCGGCTTTGCGGGCCGGGAGTCGAGTTTGGGCACCGTAGGTTGCGCATATGCCTGGGCCCAGGCGTAGCCTGGCTGTGCTGTCGGGCTTGCGGGGCCTGATGAACAGCTGGGTCTCCGCTGTTTATTTGATTTAATGATATTACTGCTTTGCCGCAGTCCTAGGTTTGACTGTTTAGGTATTGGCTGTGGGACTGTAATAGTCTAGATGCTCGGAGAGCTAGACTGGTGTTCTGTACAGTTGAGAGCCTGGCCTTTTCAAAGGACAAAAGTAAGAAAAGCACTGCCTGGTGAACAAGGTCCCAGAAAGCCATATTAAACTATGTCCAGGATACTCAGTCAATAACATTACACCTCTGGGCCCTGCTCAAAAAAACTCGGCCGCGTGGGCGCCCAACTGTCCCGTTGGAAGAAAAGAAACTAGTCTGCCACAGCTCAGCCCGGGAAGTCGAGCCGCTGGGCTGCTACTTACAAGTCGGAGGCTCCGCGACTGGAACACGGAGACTCCGTGGCTGGAACTACGGAATATACCATGATCCTGCCGATCTGCGGCACTTGGCAGGCTCGTGCAGGCAGCATCAGGTTTATTCAACAGCCAAAAATGCGGACGTCAAAATCATTTGCACTGATCAAAATAGGAGCAATGCAAAATATGGCACTTAACGGGTACGACAGGCGCCACACTGGCGTTCCGGTGCCATTCCGGCCACAAGTAGAATTGGCGAGGACGAGCTGGCATTCCAATTCCGAATTCCAAGCACAAGTGGAATTGGGCCCATCGAATTGCATTCCCAGTTTTTTCGGCCAGCGTGGCTGCAGCCACGCCCAACCAGATAAACCGTCACCGGAACATGTTCCGGTGAGCGCCCAAGTGGCATGCGGTGTCTATGTGGATGCTGACCGGTGATGCTGATTGCTGACGTCGAAGTTCATGCCCATTCGGAACGTATGACACAATATCCTGCGATATCCACTAATTATCCTTCACAGCAATGTCTCTCGTCGAATGGATTCGTAGGAAGGTCTTAAAGAACGCCTCGGACCTGCTGGGAAAGGACGCTAGTCCTCCCCATGGCCAACGCACATTTCACCACTCACATAATTCATCAATCGAGGACGCAGGTAAAGAGAACCGTCCTCCTTAACAATAGGATCTCGTTAGCAATACGGTGCGTCCGGAGTGGGAGTGGGTGTTCACGAAAATCTTGGCTCAGGGCAACGTCAGTGCGCGTAGGGCATTTATGGGATTATTGAAAAGCTTCATTCATGCTCCGGCTCACAATCGCCCCCTTTGTCACCCTCACGCTGCCTCTCGCTGCCTGGTCCGTATCTTGGACGCGTTGGCACTGTTTCCATTTAAGACACACTCCGACAGTCCCCACCCTCCGTGTCCCATACACCTTCCCCTCTTCTCTCCTCACCCTCCCTTCTTCCCGCCTCTGCTATGCCTCGTCGCAGATCTTTCGTCCGTGGCCGTGGGTCTTGGGCCAGGTCGCACCTTCTCGTCGCAACGCCTAGTATCGCTGCCCCGCGATCCGGTTCGCCTCGGCAAGAGCTGCCCTAGTGACGCCCCTGACTCCAACGATCTCATGTCCACCAACGTACGTGGTAGCCAATCTGAACATTTATGTTCCTTGCACCGCTCGGCCTCCTCCTTACAGCTGCACCCCAGCAGCAAGCAGCTGTACTGTATCGGTGTGGTGAGTAGTGAGGAAGATAAGGAGGTGGATGCCAGTGAAGCGCGTCTAGTGAATGGATCCTGGACCTTGATGCCCCCCGGATCTCACCATGGACCTGCAACCGCAGCCGCCGCAGCAGCAGCAGCAGGGCCTGCACACACCTCGCACCCAGAGCTGCTGCCCCCAAAGTATTCAGCCACTGCCACTGCAGCAGAAGCAGCAGCTAACAGAGAGGATTTTACGCTAGGCGTTGGTTGCGAATGCCAAGCGTACAATGACCACGACGACGACGGTGCTGGCGAGTCCATTCAGACGCGGGGCCTCCCTGGTGGCATCGGTGGGTTTAGCGATGGCAGCATCAGGGGCGAGCTGAGCAGTGTCAGAGGCAGAGGCGGAATGGGCGACGCGGCCCGCAAGTCACGCCCATCCTGGTCCACCGCTGCTGCCATCACTCGCAATGGTCTGCCAACAGGTTCTTCCCGCTACAGCCTTGACTGCACCCAGATGGCGGCAAAAACACGGGCAAAGCCCCCAGCTCGCAGCACCAGTAGTGCGGAGCGCAGCGGCAGGAGCAGGGCACATCAACAGCGGCAGGAAGCGGCAGTGCAGGCATCAGGCTTCGGCTCTTTGACACGAGCCTCTGATCCCTTGGTCGTCAGCGCAGAGCAAGACGGGCACGGTGGCGGCAGGGGCATCACAGCCTTTGAAGAGGTTTTGGGCCGAGAGGAGCAGCTGGGCTGCACCTTCCCTGGTGCGACGTCCCAGGTGTCTCAAGCTGAGCTGGCTATGGCCACGCCTGACAGGCAAGTATGCAGTCTCCACTGTCGGAGGGTGCTGTGTTAGGGGGGCAATGGAGGGTTCATGCCTGTGGTGCAGGTTGGGGGATGTTGCTTATGGGTTTGGAGCTCTTCATGATGTGGAGACCGTCACTTGCCAGCTGCCTCCATCCCATTATCCCAATCCTCTCTGATATCTGGGACATGCATGATGCCTTTTTGTTATGACAGTTAACTAAGCTACGTTTCAGAGATAATCCGTACACATATGAGTGTTTTGGAATTTGCCTTCAAAAACACGAAGGAACACGAGAAGACTGGAAATACGAAGACTCCGGCCTTGACATCAGAAATGGAACAAGATACCGATTTGCTCTATGGCTCTATAAAAGACAAACCCGGCTGCCATTGTGCGTGAAACGACAACTGCATTCGGCTCCACTTATCACTCATCCAGCCTGGCAGGTGCCTGCTGGCAGGTGACCAACTCAAAATACGCCTCACGTATAGCGTGCGCTATAATTGCAATGGCGATCGTACATGATATGTACATCAAAAATGGCATTAAAGGCCAGTTGGAATTTGGGGCATTACTTGAGAAATGCTGCCTTAGAGGCATCTAAATTTCTTTAATTTTGCACTCTAGGAAGATTTGTTCTGATATCTGTTCCCTTGCCACCATGTTTTGCTGTAGTTTAGTGTCAAAAGCTCAGTTCTAGCCACTGTAGCCAGTTCAAGCCACTCTGGCCAGTTCTAGCCACTCTAGAGGTACCACCAGTGCATCAACCACACGGAACGCAGTTTTATCCATAAACAGCCCTGCTGGCCCTGGGCCTGCAACTGATGCAGCATGCAACCCTCTCATTGAACTATCTGCAGTTTATGTATCGGTTACGACACTACCAAAACAGGTTGTATGATGGCGCTTCACAGAGTAGCAAGTCCGTGAAGGCGCACCTACAGCAGCACCCCTTGCCGTTGACATGGCATAGCCTGACCCCTTTGCCATCAAGTTGGTGTGCCCCTCCCCCTCATTATCATCTCCCTCGCTATCGGGTGGAGGAGCCAGTTGCGACGCTTGGAAAGTATCGCATTTTGAAAGCAACGAGCGGCCTCTGAGCACATAGCAATTGAAAGACTGTCTTAATTTGGTACCAAAAAATATGACACCGGTTGTGTCACCCGTCTAATAAACAATGCGCGGCAGGAACCCCGAAAACCAGCAATTCGTCGTCTCAATTTTATTATCCAGACATGTTTTCCCCTCCCAAGGGGCCTGTCACTTAATGGGTCGGACGAGTCCCCCGAAACAAGGGTTTTCGGCCGGGACGGAGCCTTTCCGCACAAAAAGTTTGACAGGAAAAGAATGCGAACTTTCTTCCCGTATTCAAAAACTCGAGTCCTGGACGCCAGTAAACTTTTAAAGGGGAAAGACCCCATCCCAAGGGTCAACTGCGGTTGTCGGGGAACTCGTCCGACCCCCCAAGTGACAGGCCCCTTCCCCTCCCCCCAATTAATGATTATTTCATGAACCCTCGGGCACAAGCCTCACCCCAAACACGCAATATTGAGGGAAGGCTACTCAAATCTGCGGTAATTACTCTCCCCTCCTCCCTCCCTCCCTCCCTCCCTCTTGCATATTTATAAATATTCAGCTCAAATGGCCCCCTCCCCCCTCCCTGCTGAATCCCTCTGTAGGTCGCCCCTGTTTGACCAGTGGACGCAGCAGGTGCCCATGACTGTTGTAGAGCACCCCTGTGTCCCTGCCGCCATGCGTCGCCGTGTGTGGGCCATGTCAGACTACGAGGATGTGGAGCTCGTGCAGGGCGTGGGCCAGGACACAGGGGTCAATGGGGACCAAGTGTGCAGCATCTATAAGGTGTGTGTGCTTTGTCAGGCTGAGGATGTGGAGATAGGACCGGGGCTGGGTCAGGGCAAGTGATGAGGGGAGCGGGGTGCAGTGTGCGTAAGGTGCGAGGTGGGAGGGCGTAGGCCAGGACATGGGGGCAGTGTGGGACAATACATGCAGCATTTATCAGGCATGGTGGGAGGGGTGCAGGCCAAGACACGGCTGCAGTGGGGGGCAGGGGTGCAGGCCCGGGCATGGGGGGCAGTGAGGGTGGAAGGGGGGGGGGGCTAGGACTTGAGAGCAGTGAGGAGGAGGGGTGTGAGGCGGGTCATTGTGGCAGAGGGTTGTAGGACTGATGGCCCGGCCTTGGTAGCCGTAAGCGCCATTGTACTGTGAGTGCGAGGTGCAGGGTTGGGGCGGGGAGTGGGGACAGCGGGGGGGGGGCTGGCTGCTTGTCCTGAATCATTAATTCATTTCCCATCGGTGTGAAGCTTATCATTGTCTTAAATGCAAATTCAACTCTGTGGTTCTGGCATTCTGTCGGCAGAGCTGTAGGAATGCAGGGGAGTTCTGACAGGCTGCTTATGTGCTGTATGATTTGTTCTGGCAACTCAGGTTGAATATTTTGCTGATATTGACTGAATCATTGGTTCTGGCTGGCTACCTTTGTGGTATCGTCTGTCTCGCTCCGTTGGAACGTTTGTGTTCTAAACGAATGGTTCCTCCATCCACGCCTCAGGTCCCATAACGTTATTTACCATTTGTTTAAATGTGAGTTCTTTTTGTTCCCCCCAGGCGACTTGCAAGCATTCCAGGATGGTAGTTGCGCTCAAGATGTATTGCCTGGCAGAGGAACATCTGACAAACGAGGGCACCAGCGGTAGCGATGTCAAGGCAGCTCAAGCGCATGTCCTGCCACGCCGTGCGGGCAGCAGAAAGAACGAGGGCTTGCTCCGGAAGCTCAGCCAGACGCTGCCGTCAGGCAGTGGCAGCGCCGGGGCAGGGGCTAGTGCAGTGCGGCCGATGCCCCATGGGCGCGACTCTATGGAGCCTGGGACTCTGATTCATACATTGACGGAGAGCTCTATGATGAGGTGCCGCGTTCAACCAAATGTCAACGTGCTGCAGCTGTACGCAGCTTTTAAGGTGTGTGAGCGTGTTGTGGGACACTAGCTATTCACTGCCTTAGCCTTGACCCTTAAACCAGCCAAACAACATTCTGCTGCTCATGTAAGCGGCAGTCAAGGAGAGTTGCCTTGGGACCTGTGAATGTGCGGCTGGCAATACAATTGTATGGATGCACATCATGTTTGCATGCCTGCCCTGAGTCATTCCCAAGTTTATTTTCTCTTTTATCTGCAAGGGCATCAGTATCCTGTGGGGGATCCCGACCATGAAATCCAACCTACTGCTGTACATGGTTTGGTTGAAGACCCTGTTTTTAGAGGCATGATAGCAACTGAACCCTGAAATCCCTGTCTCGTCAGAGCTCCCAGAACGATGAACCTTGAAAACTTTGGATCCGCAGGAGAAGGGTGCATTCATCAAAGTTGAGGAGTGGGCCGGCGGTGGCAACTTATGGCAGTTGATGGCTTCTGTACATGGCAGCCGCCTGTCAGAGCAGCAACTGGTCATGCTGGTCCTGGAGCCACTGTGCAGGTGAGGACATGACACTAGTCAAGGGGTGGCAGCAGCTGGCGGCATCAGTGTAGGAAGACAGCTGACTGGGTGACAGCCGGACATACTGGTCCTACTGTGCAGGTTCAGATACTGCTGGATGGTATGGCAATGCAGCAGGAGCTGTACATCAATAATTGGGGGAGAGGGAGGATCAGTGCTGTGTCATAAATCATGTACGTAATTACGGTCCCTTCCTGGTTGCTGAATTTGCATTGAAATTACGGTGAGTGAAAGTCACCACGTAATTCAGCTACCGTCAGGACCGAAATCAGCTCAGCACAGGGGAGGATCTTGATGGATGGCATGTCCGGCATATGCCTCGCCCTCTCCTTGTACCCGGGCATTCCTGCTTTAAGCCCTGCTGACCTTCCGCGCCACACCTGCCCCCCTTCTATCTACCCCTCTTGACCCCCGAACCTCCCCCCCTCACACACACAAACTCTGCGCCCTGCCCCAGGGCCCTGCTGCACCTGGCACACACCGGCGTGCTCCAATCTTCCCTCTCCCCGAGGCATATCTTATTTACCGAGCTTCCCTCGCACCCCTCGTCTGGCGCTCTTGGCAGCGCCTTGAGCTCCCCCTCGTGCTCCTCAGCATCCTTGTCAGTGCCGGCCTTGCAGCCGCCGCATCTGCTGCTAAAGCTCTGGCCGGCGCAGGCCGCCGCGGCGACTATCCTCACACTAGGGTTTGTTGGCGCAGCTGCAGCGGGGACAGAGCTGCTGCTGCGCCCTGCGGAAGTGGCGGCGTCAGGTTGGGCCGTTGAGTCCTCTGGGCTGCTCGAGGTATCAGATTCCTTGCCGGCGAGGGGTGAGGAGGACTCCGGGCCATTGTCATTCTCAGCCTACATGTCTCCCACGCCGCAGTCTGGGCACAGCAGCAGGGCAGCAGCGGCTCATGTCAAGGGGCAGACACAGGCGAGGGCAGCAGAGGCAGTTGCGGTGGTTGCGGTGCCGTATGAGCAGCAGCTGATTGTGTTGCAGCAGATGCTGGGCATCCTCACGTTCCGCTTGCTGAAAGGCGACACTTGCAATGTGAAACCATCTGAGGGTAAGATGGGCCGGTTTGAAATGCCTGACATGTATATGGATAAAATTAGCACCATCGTGCCTGAGGGTGTATGATGCCCCGAGGTTAAAAGGCGACACTTTCCAAGCGGATTCCTCCCTTTCAATGCGGAGTCCTCACTGCTTTCAATGCCTGGCCCTATCGAGAGAGCCTGGCTGGAGTATGCATATCGCCCCCATGTGCCCAAAGCCCCACGCACTCACGCACCCTGCACCTGCCGTCACAGGCCCGAGGCATCAGCTCATGCAGCTGCAGCGCCGCCGCCTGTCCTCCTACGTCGCCTCGATGCGAGGGGAGCCATGTCCATTGCAGACTGCTGTGCCGCGGATATCCGAGGACCGCGACACAACAACACGGCGGCCCAGGGCCTCTTGCTGGGCGGCGTCTGAGGAACAGCAGCAGCAGTGGCAGCTCGCAATGGACGAGGAGCAGCAACAGCAGCAGCAGCAGCCGTGGCAAGATGAGTCCAAAACAGCTTCCATGCCGCTCCCGTCCCTGGCGGGCAGTGGGAGCAACAGTGAAGTTGACTCCTCGTCTTCTTCGCCCCTCCCAGCATCTCTGTCTTTCACAAATGGCAGCCGCGGTGCAAGGGAATGTGCTTTCTCCTTCTCTGCCTCCCCCGCGGCTTCCTCCCCTTTAATTGTTGTACAAGGCGGGCCGGATCGGCTGGGGCCACTCTGCCAGCAGCTTGCCGCAGACCTGCCCAATAGCCCGTTCTCCGACCCAGCCAGGGACTTTATCAAGCACCTGCTCCTTGCAAGTGCTAAGCCAGCCCGGTCGCTCCAGCATCTGTGGCAACCTCCCTCGGCTGCTGCTTCTGCTGCCGCGGGTTACAGCATGGCGGCCCGAACGTGGCGGGCTTCGGACAGCGGCAATAATTCCATGGCAAGCCAGGCTTCCGTTGTGGAGGAGGAGGAGCTGCTGTGTGGCTCCCTGCAGTCGCTGCTGGGTCACCCGTGGATCCGGCAGGTCCTGGTGAGGGGAGCAAGGGGGGGGGGGCTGGTGAGAGGAGCAAGGGGGGGGGGGGGGGCTGGTGAGAGGAGCAAGGGGGGGGGGGGGGCTGGTGAGAGGAGCAAGGGGGGGGGGGGCTGGTGAGAGGAGCAGGGGGGGGGGGCTGGTGAGAGGAGCAAGGGGGGGGGGGCTGGTGAGGGGAGCAGGGGGGGGGGGGCTGGTGAGGGGAGCAAGGGGGGGGGGGGCTGGTGAGGGGAGCAAGGGGGGGGGGGGGGGCTGGTGAGGGGAGCAAGGGGGGGGGGGGGGGGGGGCTGGTGAGAGGAGCAAGGGGGGGGGGGGCTGGTGAGAGGAGCAGGGGGGGGGGGGGGGGGGGGCTGGTGAGAGGAGCAGGGGGGGGGGGCTGGTGAGAGGAGCAAGGGGGGGGGGGCTGGTGAGGGGAGCAGGGGGGGGGGGGGCTGGTGAGGGGAGCAAGGGGGGGGGGGCTGGTGAGAGGAGCAAGGGGGGGGGGGGGCTGGTGAGAGGAGCAAGGGGGTGGGGCTGGTGAGGGGAGCAAGGGGGGGGGGGGCTGGTGAGAGGATCAAGGGGGGGGGGCTGGTGAGAGGAGCAAGGGGGGGGGGCTGGTGAGAGGAGCAAGGGGGGGGGGGCTGGTGAGAGGAGCAAGGGGGGGGGGGCTGGTGAGAGGAGCGAGGGGGGGTGTACTTTGTGTGCACATGATGCTTTACAGCTACCGTCCAGCTTAATGATGGCTAGTGGTTGGTAGGGCCCGGTGCCGTGTCACACAGTTGTGCATACCATCGAGGCAAATTTTGTTGAATCTGAAGATGCAGGCTGTTGTGTAGAAGTGTTGAGCTGCTCTGCTTATCGGCCGCCCTCCTCAACTAACAGTCCCTATCCCTGTTGTGTCATCATCACGCGTCCCCCTTCAACTAACAGTCCCTATCCCTGTTGTGTCATCATCACGCGTCCCCCTTCAACTAACAGTCCCTATCCCTGTTGTGTCATCATCACGCGTCCCCCTTCAACTAACAGTCCCTATCCCTGTTGTGTCATCATCACGCGTCCCCCTTCAACTAACAGTCCCTATCCCTGTTGTGTCATCATCACGCGTCCCCCTTCAACTAACAGTCCCTATCCCTGTTGTGTCATCATCACGCGTCCCCCTTCAACTAACAGTCCCTATCCCTGTTGTGTCATCATCACGCGTCCCCCTTCAACTAACAGTCCCTATCCCTGTTGTGTCATCATCACGCGTCCCCCTTCAACTAACAGTCCCTATCCCTGTTGTGTCATCATCACGCGTCCCCCTTCAACTAACAGTCCCTATCCCTGTTGTGTCATCATCGCGCGTCCCCCTTCAACTAACAGTCCCTATCCCTGTTGTGTCATCATCACGCGTCCCCCTTCAACTAACAGTCCCTATCCCTGTTGTGTCATCATCACGCGTCCCCCTTCAACTAGCGGCCACCATTCATCCTGTCGCGAAATTATGACTCACCTTGCTCTCAACTTACACTATACCCTGACCTCCCCCCTCTATTGCCTCAGGCTTCCTCACCTTCCTACCAGCCCCTGCCAATCCTGCCGCAGGATTACCGCGCCTTATGCGCTACTTCCAGCGCCTTCAGTGTGGACCAGGGCATGGACTACGAAGGTGCAAAGGGAGGAGCCGCAAAGGCCGCCGGCGGTGTAGACCAGGCTGTGTATTCTGAAGTGACTGTGGGTAAAGGCGCTGCAGCAGAGGCGACCAGCTGTGGCAGCGGCAAGAAGCCCAGCGGCCTGTTTGGGTCCATGTTTGGCCTCAAACGCTTGATTCCCTTGATCTCTTCACGGGCTGCCGCAGTGGACGTCACCAAGGGACTGAATTGCAACAGCTCCGGATCCAGAGGCGTGGGCGCGGGCCTGTTGGGCAGCGACAGCGACAGCGGTATCAGCTTTGCGCTGGTGGCCGAGCCGCATGTCGAGCGTGGAGGCGGGGGATGTGGGGCGCATGATAGCGGACAGCTGTCACAGTTCCTGGCTCCTAACCCAATGGAGGGATTCAAACAGGCAGCACATGTGAGTCAGGGCGTCAGGGGTTCAGGATGCTTCTGGAGCCCAACCTGATGGAGGCTCCCATCAGGTGGCGCAATAAGTGTGGTAATTCTCAGCATTGGATGACCCTAGTTTGGGGTTGTGGGTAAACTTTATTGCTCCTGTCACCCAGTTTGATGGAGGGCTTTGAAAAGGCAATGATTGCAATAAAGTTAGTTTGGATAAGCCTGGTTAAGGGTTCAGGGGTAGGGTGCTCCTCACGCCCAATCTGATGGAGGGCTTCAAACATGTGGTGCATGGGAATGTGATTGTCCAACTTGAAATTGATAGGAAAAGAAGTCCCAGTGGAGAAAATGGATAGGAAAAGACGCCGCCAGACCACCACTCCTCTTCTATCTCGCCACCCTACCTACCTTGTAAGATGCCCTGTGATGTGCCCCTCAACCCTGCTGCTGACTCCTCCCCTCTTTTGTTTGCCTGAAAGGGTGCCGCGTTGTCCCGCAACCCGGTGATTGACTTCTGCGCGGGGCGTTCAGGATTAGCGCCGCCCTTGTCCTCTGCCTGGCCACCGTGGCCGCCGCCTGTCCGCAAGTCCCAGTACCTTTTGCGCCAGCAGCGCAGCCGGCTGCAGTGGGACTGGCACCGGCAGCAATGGGAGGAGGCGCCAAACTCCGCATCCACCAACGTGGTCAGCAGCGGCAGCACGCAGCAGCCACAAGCTGAGGACGATAAGTCGTGGGACTACTGCTCATTCCTGTGAGGGGGTGGTGCATGGCGAGCATTAGCAGTTGCAGCACGGAGGGAGTACCTTGTGCCTGGCATCTGTTGCAAGCAGCAGTGGCAAGAATCGCCGTCCTGGAAGGAGAACAAAGCATGGGGGACTTGCTCCCGACTGTGACGAGCAGCTGGAGAGGGTACCAAAACTTGAAGCATGAGTGGGTGTGAAACTTGTGTCGCTCTGGCGGAGGTTTTGAGTACCAGGCCTCTCTTATGAAGGCTTGGATATCACGTGCGGCAGCGCCAGTTTTGAACGAGTTTGTTTCATTGTTTGGGTCTAGTGCAGGCTCGCCAGAAGATCATCATGGGGTGAATATCATGAGTTGGTGGTGGGCGCAAAGGTGAACGCCCGCCCTGAGGATGCGAATTGACGTTTCATTAGTAGGTTTTATTTTGCAAAAGTGAGAATTGGAGTACAGTTGTTCGAGGTAGGTGCAGGGTCACCCTCAACACCCTAAGGTGATGGGCTTTTGATGACATGCACTTGTGTGCAGTTGGCAGGCCCCCTCTCAAAGTTCGGTATTATTGTTCCGGGCCACCTTACAAAGCCAAGGTTCTAGAACTTGCATGTGGTGCAAGTGGGTCCTGACTTGCAAGTCACCCAAAGAGCCCAATTCAGGGTGAAGAGTCAGGGTCAAGAGAGGAGTCCAAACCCCAATCAGTGTTTTGCTTTTATAGTCTGCAGCACTAAACATTCTCATTTGGTGACTCTGCATAGTAGGGATAGGTAGCAAGGTAGCAAGATATTTGTTTCTGGTGTTTGGAATGTGTTACGTGTACATGATGGCCCACATGGTGTCAATAATGCTGATGATGGCATAATTGCATATGCCCGCCACGCTCCTTTATTTACATGGGATTTCCCTTACGCACCCCCTCCCATCAAAACCAGGATCCCAGGCTCGATTTCGTTGTTTGCATTCCATTGGGTTTTTTGTGGGATTTGCGCAACCTGGATAATACGTTGCATCTGCCAGGGCTGGCTTTATTATCATCGTCTTGTCACCTCAGTGCCATTTTATGCTTGAGGTTCATGTTTATTTTTTTGTAGTTGTATGTTTAAGTTAAAAAAGTCAGATCACTCAGATATGTTCAGGATTCCTGCAGTCCGTGTGCCTGCGGCAGAGGCAGGTTGCAACATCCTCATGGTGGTGGCAGGCAGGTACCTGCATCCATGGACCCACTTGGGGGTCACGCATCAGTTCGGATGTTTTGACTGGCATCTCGCCGGCCTCCTCAGAGATTGTGAGCTGTATGCCTGCACTGACTGGATGCTGGAGACACAAGCACAGGTCTTGTTTTGTTTACCGTGGGAATAATTTCTTACACCGCAGTCGAGGATAATTTCTTACACTTGCATGTCTTATTTCTCAGCGGCGTTGCACCAGAGCAGTTTCGACGCCCCAGATGATGCATTTTTATTGTCAGCCTTTTTAATTATTATGAACGGCAGCAAATAAATTGAAGAGGCAAGGGATTTCAATTGTACCGGTATATGGCAATATCAGAAAGCTTACTGACTTTCATCGCATTGCCCGTCACAACTTCCGCATCTTCATCATACCATGTTTTCGTTTTTCTGTAGTAGGTTGTGCAGATCCAGTCGATGGAGTCTAGTACATGGTCGACTCATCTCTTCTAGGTGGGGAGGGAGCAAATGTAGCTTGGGTATGAGATATGAAGGGGGACGGCGATGTGAGGGATTGATCCAGACAGATTTTCTTCATGCAATGCAGAAAATCCAGTTTATGTATGTATGGAATGTGGCCCATGTCCCTTTTGATCAGGATACGTTTTTGTATCTTTCAGGTACAGAGATCGAAAGCTTTGTTTAGCGCCTTTAATAGTGTGTTATCGTCTTAAATGCTCGGTCCCACTTCATGAGTACCATCCCATCCAACGCTATCTTTGGAGACTTTCTAAGTGCATCTGTTGCAACCACTGTCGCTTGAAACCCTGAGTTTGACAAGTTTAGAACAGTGCATGAGCTTCACAAATCACAAGTGTAATGACGGATGTGGAGACGATGTTCCATGGAGGTTTCATTGCGGCAACTTCCTTTTCAAATCCTCTGCCATTGTAATAGTAGCCCTTTGCTGTCGCCTGAGGCAATTAAAAATAATTCTCTCTTAACCGTTCGGTCAAACATCTTGCACGCCAGCCGACGTCCGGACCTTGCTTGTTTTATCCGGTACTTCGGCACGGGGCAGTCGTGTGACTCGACGTTTGAGGGTGGGGCTTCCGACGTAAGGAGCATCAGCATCGCACCTCGCAAACAAAGTACTCGGACTATTTTGGCATCCTTTAGCCAGCGCTAAGTGAAGCCTCCAGATCCGAACCCTCCGGAGAAAACCCCTCTGTCTGATCCATTTCGAGTTTTTTTTAAGGAAAGGAAAGCAAAGGAAAGGAAAGCAAAGGAAAGCGGCTGCTGGCACGAGGTTCGTGAAAATCATTATTTAATTATATTTAGTTAAAGCACAGGCTATTTTTGAAAACGAATTTTTAATTGCTAAAACCTTTCACAATACTATTACATAATTATTTAACTTTAAATCCCGATTACGCAGCAGCCAGAAAAGGCTTTACCCCTATGGGAGCCCCTACCCATAAGATTTCCCAAGGGGGGAGGAAGGGATCGAGGTTAGCGCTCCGGCCACGGGACTGGCATGGCTTTCACCGGAAAAATCGCAAAAGTGCGCGCTGTGTGGCAAGCCTATTTTGGCAGCGAACGGCCCCGTCTCCAAAAAACCGTTTCAGTGCCGGAAACCATACCCGTGGGTCATGTGTCTCGCCCAAGCCACGCAACGGGCCCTACAAGTTTCTATAGACTCCCGAGATGTTGCTCTTCCTCGTGCACCAGTTTGACAGCAAATAGTGCAGCTTTCGAAAAGCTCCCAATTTTGTGGTTTCGGAAGCAAAGTCTCGCTACAGTGACTAGCGTAACGACTTTGTACGCCAGCTTTCGATGTGGCTGTGCTTGTGGCGTCCTAGTTGAACAAGTGCCTATGCTTTGCCCGGAGGTGGGGGACGGATTTCGTTAGAATCTATGAGGGCTGAGGCTGCTCGCGTGATATAATCGCGTTTGACAGGTCGGTCATGGTATCAAATCAGTTCGACACGTCAGCCGACGTCAGCTTCTGGGGGCCTTCCTGGCCACGCAAAACGTGTGGTGCTCTGGGGCACGGCCTCCGACACGGCACCTTTCACTGCCAAAGTTGAGCTTCGCGCTCCGGTCACGGGACTGGCACAATATTCACCAAAACAAATCGCAAAAATGCGCGCTTTCTGGCAAGCCTGTTTCGGCAAACAACGGTGCAGCCTCCGAGAAGCCGTTTCAGTGCCGAAAACCATACCCGTGGGTCATGTGTCTCGCCCAGGCCACGCAACGGGCCCTACAAGTTTCTATAGACTCCCGAGATGTTGCTCTTCCTCGTGCACCAGTTTGTCAGCAAACGGTGCAGCTTTCGAAAAGCTCCCAATTTTGTGGTTTCGGAAGCATAGTCTCGCTACAGTGACTGGCGTAAAAAGTTAATTTTATTAAGTCACACTGTGGCAGTGACCATCAATAGATTTATAATCCGTGAAGCCTCTACAATGAAAAGCTTGCGCAACGCCAGCGAGATAAGGTGCAACAACGCAACTGCAGGGGTGTTGGAATCGCTTACTGTATATGATCAACAATATTATATCATGGGGGTGGAACGTCGGGGAAACTGTGCGTGGGGTGCAGTCTATGGGTAGACCCGCCGTGGGGTTACCCATTGGGGATTGTCACCACCCAGTGGGATAACCCACTACTGCACTCCCACACGGGAATTCCCACGCAGGGTACCATCGAGTGGGAAAAGCCACTGCGGTGGACCCGTCGTGGGGAATCCCACACGTTGCTGACCCACGCCGTGTATACCCACACGGGAATTCCCACGCAGGGTACCATCGAGTGGGAAAAGCCACTGAGGTGGACCCGTCGTGGGGATTCACACACGTTGCTGACCCGAGAAGTGTCCCCCCAAACGGGAATCCCCACGCATGGCGCCATCGAGTGGGACACGCCACCGCGGTGGACCCGTCGTGGGGATTTCCACACGTTGCTGACCCACGACGTATCCCCCCACGCGCGGGGATCCCCACCTTAGGCACCATCGAGTGGGAAAGGCCACCGTTGTTGAGCAGGCAGGACCGAAGTCACCGACATGACTAAAGTCAAGCAGGACCGACGTCACTAGACAGGACCCAAGTCAGTCACTACGATACAGCATGGGGGGAGCCATCCTAGCAACCATGGTCGTTTTTCCTTACCGTGATACAAGGCAAGCTACCGTGGTACCTCGATTTACCCTCGCCTTGTAAGTACTAGTAAACATCACGGCCGGTCCACGACCTTGCAGCTTCCAGGCGGACGTCTGCATCCTTGATTTTCAACTTGTACTTGTCGCCACTAGGCGCTGGCCATAGCAATGTGCTTTCGAATGCTTGTTTTAGACTGTTCAAGTAAGCTGGATACGTTCGCCACGGCTAAAAGTTGAGAGCACCGGTTGAGAGGGCATGGGTGTGATACCGGTGCTAGTAGGTGGCAGCGTATAACAAAATAATCGTATTCAACAAATATGACAATTCATATGCCTGGACTTTCCATTCCAAGTTGACCGGTTTTTATCCTTACTTCTCTAACCTTCACACCGTTCGGACGTTCCCTACCAGCCCCACGCGGGTCTAAACATGTACACATATCCTCCTTCTGAATTTGCGCGCTTGGACAACGACAGCATCGCATTCACTCAGCCCTCTTCAAAAGACAGAAGAAACCCCATGATAAACTGTTCATTATAAGTAACTACTTTAGGAACAAGTAAGAATACCAGATAAATTCAGACTGTTATGAGCAAGTAAATCAAAATCAGGCCATGGGTAAAACAGCAACATAAGACACCTATGAATGCGCCTCTCGTAGATCGCCAGGTTCCATCATGCTTGATGTCACTACTAGGCAAGACTGAAGTCAGACAGGACCGAAGTCACTAGGCATGACTGAAATCAGCAGGCACGACCGAAGTCACAAGGCATGACAGAAATCTATGAGAAAGTCAAGAGTTCGTGAAGCACTACAACTCGTAGTCGGTACATGTCCTTCTGGGTGAAGCTGAATTTCTGCACTCCTGAACTAAGGGGAGGGTGCATGGGCGCATGGCACGCATGATAGCATGGGCGCACGGGAATGTTCGTGGGCACATGGGACGGGTGCATGGGCGAATGGGAAGAATGCATGGATGCACGTGAAGGGGGCAGGCCGGGGCGCATGGGGAAGGAATGAAGGATGCATGGGCTCAGGGGAAGATCATATGGGCCCATAGGGAAGGGTGCATGGTGAGGGGTGCATGAGTCGAGGGGAACGGTGCATGGGCACATGGGAAGGGTGCATGGGCGCATGTAGCAAAACGCAAGTGTATCACATGTTTAAATTTACCTCGTCAAGTGGGTCCATGACGAATAGCCTCTCGCCCATAACATCCACCACAGCTCCGATCCAGTGGTTCTTGTTCACGTTCACAAGGAAGAAGAAAAGCTGTGTGTCCTCCAGCACTGCCCATTTGAACTTCGGGTACACGTTGGAGCCTGCTGGCTCCGGGACCAGCAAACCCGCAAACTGGGTGTTTGAAGAATACAACCCTTGGTAACGACGTCTCCTTGTTGCGCACCTACAGAGGGGAGGAAATAACAGAATCTCATAATTTTCTTACTGTCAATTTGAAATGTGTGGGGAACTCAGCGTCCGGTATGTACCGGTATTCACAAGCAGGAGCTAGCTTCAGAATTTGATTATAAAATCCGTCAACATGCGCGACCCTTCAAAGATAAAGGAAGAAATCGCTTATACCGCGCATGCGAAGTCAATGACGCGTCGGAAAAAGTGCACGTACGTGGGGGACATTGGTGTGGGGCGGGCCACCGTGGGCCGCCCCGGCCACCGGGATTTGCCAGCCCCAGTGGGTATCCTCACCGTGGGGATACATGTCATGGGGCTCCGTAATGGGTTGGCATCAGTGGGGTATGTCTGATGGGAGACTCCCACGGTGGGTCCAAGTGAGAGGATTCCCCCACACCGGGCTTTCGCGATGGGCGGTCCCACTCATGTTCCCCTATATATCGTGGGGATACCCACATGGGGACACCCATAGTGGGGCATCAGCGATATGATGACCCACGTATGTCCGACCATTCGTGGGGATCCCCACATGGGGATGACCCACAGTGGGAACTCCGGGATGGTAACACCCACGCTACATGCATGGCCTCACCATGGAAGACCCATTATTTCATAGCATGGCTTACCCGCCGTGGGCCAACCACATCAGGTAAACCCATTCATGTGCTCCAGGCATGGTAGTCCCACCGCCATAGGGTTGATAGTAGGGTTTAGGGGCTGGTTCGGCGTTTACAGGGTTTAGGTGCTAGTTCAGGGTTTGTAGGGTTTAGGGGCTAGTTCAGGGATTATAGGGTTTAGGGGCTAGTTTAGGGTTTAGGGTTTAGTAGGTGTGGCCAGAGAAGATCAATAACAGGTTGTCGCATCAAAAAATGACGTAACATCTCTGGGCCATGCTGCAAAGGCTCGGCCGCATGGACGTCTGACTGTCTGGTCGGGAGGAAAATAAACTGAAGGCTAGAGGATAAAGCGCTCTCAGTGACAACTGCAAAGCCGCAGTTGCGACTTTCCCTTCAATGTGTTTTAAACATATTTTCAGGGAAACAGCATGGGACAAAATGACAGCAGAAATACTCCACTGCATGACAAGTAACATAACCCTTTGTTTATGACAAAGGACGTCTATGGTTGTAAGCGTTGACGTGCATGAGTTTGACATGAATCACACGCTTTGATCCGTCTCTAGAAACGTCATAAAGAGCTGGGTATCGACACCTTTGTCTGGATTTAGTTCAAGACGTGGTGGAAAGTTGGGGAACCATATTTAGGTCACATCCGCTGGGCTGGCTATCCTATCCATCATGAGGACATCCACCCATATTTGGGGATTTTGTTTGCTCGACAGCCAATCCCTTTAGTTCATCTAACCACAAGTTGGGAGTATCACAGAGGCCTCCCCCCCTGTTCTTAAATCATTTGGATGGCCAAGTGCCATTGCAAATAGTTATGGAATGGGATGTCCAATAGATCTCGGCCGGCATTGAAAAACTGGTAACGGGGGCATCATAACGCTGTATTAATAATAGTCATCATGCATGTCACAACAATCATCATTCCATCATTTTCATCACCTTGAATCATGAGCGACCAGCACGACCTGGCTTAAGTGTAAAGAGGTGTAGCCAATACTACCCCCTGGTACTACCGAAGCAGAACACAAGGATAGATAGGACGAGTGCGTGGTCAAGCAATAAGAAGTAACAACGTGACTATATCACATATTGGAACGCACAACTCCCTGAATCCACTCCCTATCAAGGTCATAGTATTATGAATGGACTTATTTGTCATATTGATTGAAAACGACGTACGACACATTCAGGTAGGTGGCAAATCCCAACACACTCACAACCCAAGTATGGTGTACGCATATTGCATTCTGCGCCATATACTTCAAGTCAACATGCCTGACATTGATTATAGACACAACACTAGATTTTCCGGTTCGCCAGGTAGGCACCAATGCCCACAGACAAAAATTATACAATTATTTCCATGCAACAAAACAATCAAGGTAGCACTGATATATGCCCGGAGTAAGTGGGCATAAACTGGAACATGGTCTTCGCCTCCAGTCTTGACATTAAGCCTTACTCCAGACGACATGCCTATGTTATCAAGCAGGCGACGCTTGACTGATGCATGCAAGTCAACGTAACTATTTAGAATCTTGACGAGTCAAGCAAGATCAATTATGAATGGTCGGACAAATATATCAATCAAAGTTGCGCTCTGACCAACTCCCATGGTCAAAGACATGAGGTTAGGAGCATGCAGAAAACAACATAGCTTTCTAGAAAGTTGTGGTGCTCATCCGATTTACCAAAAGCGTGACATGCCAAGAACCCGTCGACGTTTGAGGTGACACCCCAATTGGAGGCACTGCCACCAACCTCAATTGGTGAGAGACAACGCAGGTATGAATTCACAGCGTCGCAGCACCAATGTTTGATTCTAGGCGCATCAGACCACCCATAGGCAGGCAGCCAGGCGGCCGCTACTGAGCCGATAAGTATGAGTAGGGTCCAAACCTTGACCGATCTTGGGCCGATGGCCCACGTGCATCCTTTACCCAGGCGCTTAGACCGTAAAGCTGACATCGCTGCCCAAGCTCATGGTCCCACTCATGGAGTTGTCCGACACAGCAAATCGGTCTGCACACCGGGGAACAGTGGACAACATGATGAGTTAGGTTTTTAGCATGGGTGCATGGACCCAGGGTTCAGGTACCTAGCAGAGGATCATGGCACACTGTGTAGACAGCCAGGGAGGGTTCAGGGTTCAGGCATTCATAAGGGACATGTGATCCAGGATTAAGTGGATGTATGTATGTTTTAGGGTTCAGGGTTTTTCAAATTGCCATCCGGTGGAATGTCTGGTGTCGGTCTCATTGGTCATGTAGGCAGCGATAAGAGTACTGACCCCCAGAAATAATTAATTAATAGCAGAGTGAAACCTGTTCTACGGTACCGGTAATATATTAATTATTATATATTACTGGGTACGGTACTGTTAGTCTCATTTGATTTTTTTGTGTTTTTTGTGTCATTTCAAAAACGTTTATATTACCGGTATCACTCGTATCAATGGTTTTACACGATATGCAACAACATGCTGCAAATGCGGCGAGAAGCCAATTTCCAAACGTTATCGTACACCAACGTTTTCTTGCGATTTTCACGAGTAGGTGCGCGTCGGGGAAAATACACGTGGGGGAATTGGTATGGGGCTGGCCACCGTGGGACGCCCCAGTGGGGAATTGCCCGCCCCAGTGGGTATTCCCACTGTGGGGATACATGACGTGGGGCCTCGTAATGGGTTCACGTGAGTCGGGTATGTCGATGGGACACTCCTACGGAGGGTAAAACTGTGTGGATGCCCCCACACCGGGCTTTCGCCATGGGCGGTCCCACTCATGTCCGACTGCCGTGGGGATCCCCACATGGGCATGTCCAAAGTGGGAAATCAGCCATGGGCGGACCCATAGATGACCGACTGGCGTGGGGTCAAGCTATTTTATATGCCCTTGGGGGGGAGCTGGGATGCAGAGCAGGCACACGGCTCAAGCTACTGTATATGCCCATGGGGAGGGGGGGGAGCTGGGATGCAGAGTTGGCACTCACACGGCTCAAGCTACTGTAATAAGTGCGTGTAAAGTAGGTCGTCCCTAATACAGCAACTTATTCCTATGTTGCACATCCCGTCTCAAATGGACATCTTTGACATACAAAAAACTGTTACATCGTGGCACTTTGATTTCACATTCCGCTTTGCAAACGTGTCTACATTCCAGGTCACGAATTTCACTCCATGTGGGCCTCTGGGGCTCTGAGGCTCGCTTACTTAGGGCTTGTTCGGAAAATAAGTCATGTGCCTTCCATTTGCGAATGTATGTCCAGCGTGGACAGCTTCGGTGCCCTATGCGCCAGTCGGCCTGTCCCTCCCTCACAGACGTCAGTCAGTGTGCGTGGCGGGTAGTCTAGTACCAGTACATGAAAGTCACACTAGAAGTGCATGGCCATGCGGTATAGGCCATGTCCATTTCAGTGTGCGCAACCGATAAACTACGATTGGCAGGCTGCTGGGCTGGCACCACTAGGCCTATGAAGACGAAAACCTGACAGCATTTGAGCTGAAACCTAGCACAAATTCCAGTGCATAGATACGCACCGATTCATTTATGGATGTTTGCACAATTCGGAAGCTTAGTTCCAGTGCCACCGAATGCGGCGTGGGATCACTAGCAATCCTTTCAATTATGCCGTCCCTTGTACTTGCTTCATCATATCATCATTAATGTGCAATACATGGGCGCATGCCCAGCCTTCACAAAAAGTACTAAGGCACTCCGGAGGTGACCCCCGCCAGGTGACCCTTTCAGATACCGTAAAGCCACTTAGGGTTTGGGCACCCCCCCAAAAGATATCTGTCGCGCACCCCAAAAAGAATTAAAAAAGTCACGCAGCGGCGTCACTTTTGTATAAAATTTAATTTCTCGCCATACAGGAGTTGTTTAAGGCACCTGACCGACTCTTCGCGCATCGATTACGGCGAAAGGCTGAGTTCAACTCTGCGCACCGCTGATTTTTGAATTAATATGAGCGCGCAGCACGTCCGCGCACCCCAACAGTTAATTAATTATGAGCGAAGCCTAGGAGAGTCTGCGGTAATAATTTACAGGACCGTACCCGCTTAAATTAGGGTCGTCCCTAATACCGCAACTTAATCCCATGTTTCACAGATGTATCTTATCGGTATCTTATACAATCAGCGCAATACCTAGTTCACCCTAAAATTTTGATTTCTTTTTACGAAAGATTAAACTCTTGGGGCTCTTGATGATGACATGGACCTCTTCAATGAGCAGAACAGTTGGAGCGAAAAATACATGCCCAAAGGCTACACAAGGAGATGGCACAAGGAGATGGCACAAGGTTTCACCGGTATTTTATGCAAATAGCTGCTCTGGCGGAATGAAAACCGGTAGTCTAAGGGAGAGAGCTGCCTCATTGTCTCACATTATCACGTCTCGAGCACTTCTGCCATCGGAACGGAAGGATGCACAACATAAGGGTAGGCTTGCATCAGATTGGACACCACATTTGAGGGCAAGTTTTATTAGCACAGAAATGCATATTAAGCCGAATCGCCATTCACCCTTAGATTTAACTTAAAACATGGAACTTGCTACTACCATGGACTGCCAGTTCTACACACAGGTATCGTCAGGATCCAGGCATTTCAAGGAGAGAAAGAATAAAAATGAAGGCCACGCCGATGGACTTTCAGGAGGGTTCACATACATGTATCTGAATGAAACCCAGACAAAATGTCGCAGTCGTGTCTGCTGTGCAGCACTGAATGGCAGATGTAGACCAAGCATTGACCTGCTAACAGCCAGAGGCTCAAAGAGCAGAGCTTGCCGCACCAAGTCCCCAGAACCGTGATCATGCTAAAGTGTATCCAAAGGCTCCCTGCCCTGATATTAAGAAATGCAGCTCAGGCCCCCGATATATAAACAGAGTCTGCTGCAACTGCTTGTGGCTGGAGGCAGACCACGATGTCCTCCTAACCGCCCGTGATATTGCTACAGATCATAATTTGAATATTTCCCCACAACTGACACTACCACCAAGCTCGAAAAGCACAACTGCAACTGTCACAAATGTCGGAACTGCACCAGACGCAAATATCCCCCCAGGTGCACATAGTATCCCACCTGTCGCTGTTTCCCCAGCTGCCTCATTCCCTAGCAAGCAGGAGCCACATCGTCCCCCCACCAACATTTCTATGATAGTTTCCCCAGCTCTTGTAGTACCCCTAAAGATCGTAATGATTGGTTTAAGGCAATTCTCTATGCCAGTCAGCGGGTTGAGCCTCAATCCTAAACACTAGCAGGCAATCCTCAATCTTCAAAACCCTCGCGAGACAAGCCAAACACCTTCAGCTCCAACATGGCCGAGCCTCAACCCACAAATTTGAATCCTAGCTTCCCGTTGACTGAACCCTTAGCCCCAGCTGGAAGAACCTCAGCGATCTACCCTCAACTCTACTTAGCCATGCCTTCAGCCCAAACTATCAAAAGTAGCGTGCCTGAGCCTCAACCTTTCAAACCTTCACCGTTAAACTTCAAACCCTCATAAGGGTTGAGCCTCAACCTTCACGCCTGGCGGGCATCTGCAGACAGGCTATTCAGATAGACCACCAGTGCGGGCCGGGGAATCCCGATCCAAGATCATGGATGTATCCCATTGACATGTGCAAATAGCCTCTCCAGGATATCCGCCACCTGCGCAGAGTAATTTGGACCCATGATCCTAATTCTGGATACAAATAGAAACCAGCAGTCCTCCATCAGATTGCCCACGATCAGCACTAAATCAGGATCAAGATCCGCATTCGAACAGATGACCAAGCCTGAAACAGCCCATCCAGAATGTGCGCCACCCGAGCGGCCTGCACGGCATGACCGCCGGGTCCTGATGCCAGCAGCAATTCATCCCGGACCTGGATCCTGATTGAATACCTATATTCAAAGGGACCTATATTCAAAGGGATCTATATTCAAAGCTCCCTTCATTCACAAAAAGTACTAAGGCACTCCGGAGGTGACCCCCGCCAGGTGACCCTTTCAGATACCGTAAAGCCACTTAGGGTTTGGGCACCCCCCCAAAAGATATCTGTCGCGCACCCCAAAAAGAATTAAAAAAGTCACGCAGCGGCGTCACTTTTGTATAAAATTTAATTTCTCGCCATACAGGAGTTGTTTAAGGCACCTGACCGACTCTTCGCGCATCGATTACGGCGAAAGGCTGAGTTCAACTCTGCGCACCGCTGATTTTTGAATTAATATGAGCGCGCAGCACGTCCGCGCACCCCAACAGTTAATTAATTATGAGCGAAGCCTAGGAGAGTCTGCGGTAATAATTTACAGGACCGTACCCGCTTAAATTAGGGTCGTCCCTAATACCGCAACTTAATCCCATGTTTCACAGATGTATCTTATCGGTATCTTATACAATCAGCGCAATACCTAGTTCACCCTAAAATTTTGATTTCTTTTTACGAAAGATTAAACTCTTGGGGCTCTTGATGATGACATGGACCTCTTCAATGAGCAGAACAGTTGGAGCGAAAAATACATGCCCAAAGGCTACACAAGGAGATGGCACAAGGAGATGGCACAAGGTTTCACCGGTATTTTATGCAAATAGCTGCTCTGGCGGAATGAAAACCGGTAGTCTAAGGGAGAGAGCTGCCTCATTGTCTCACATTATCACGTCTCGAGCACTTCTGCCATCGGAACGGAAGGATGCACAACATAAGGGTAGGCTTGCATCAGATTGGACACCACATTTGAGGGCAAGTTTTATTAGCACAGAAATGCATATTAAGCCGAATCGCCATTCACCCTTAGATTTAACTTAAAACATGGAACTTGCTACTACCATGGACTGCCAGTTCTACACACAGGTATCGTCAGGATCCAGGCATTTCAAGGAGAGAAAGAATAAAAATGAAGGCCACGCCGATGGACTTTCAGGAGGGTTCACATACATGTATCTGAATGAAACCCAGACAAAATGTCGCAGTCGTGTCTGCTGTGCAGCACTGAATGGCAGATGTAGACCAAGCATTGACCTGCTAACAGCCAGAGGCTCAAAGAGCAGAGCTTGCCGCACCAAGTCCCCAGAACCGTGATCATGCTAAAGTGTATCCAAAGGCTCCCTGCCCTGATATTAAGAAATGCAGCTCAGGCCCCCGATATATAAACAGAGTCTGCTGCAACTGCTTGTGGCTGGAGGCAGACCACGATGTCCTCCTAACCGCCCGTGATATTGCTACAGATCATAATTTGAATATTTCCCCACAACTGACACTACCACCAAGCTCGAAAAGCACAACTGCAACTGTCACAAATGTCGGAACTGCACCAGACGCAAATATCCCCCCAGGTGCACATAGTATCCCACCTGTCGCTGTTTCCCCAGCTGCCTCATTCCCTAGCAAGCAGGAGCCACATCGTCCCCCCACCAACATTTCTATGATAGTTTCCCCAGCTCTTGTAGTACCCCTAAAGATCGTAATGATTGGTTTAAGGCAATTCTCTATGCCAGTCAGCGGGTTGAGCCTCAATCCTAAACACTAGCAGGCAATCCTCAATCTTCAAAACCCTCGCGAGACAAGCCAAACACCTTCAGCTCCAACATGGCCGAGCCTCAACCCACAAATTTGAATCCTAGCTTCCCGTTGACTGAACCCTTAGCCCCAGCTGGAAGAACCTCAGCGATCTACCCTCAACTCTACTTAGCCATGCCTTCAGCCCAAACTATCAAAAGTAGCGTGCCTGAGCCTCAACCTTTCAAACCTTCACCGTTAAACTTCAAACCCTCATAAGGGTTGAGCCTCAACCTTCACGCCTGGCGGGCATCTGCAGACAGGCTATTCAGATAGACCACCAGTGCGGGCCGGGGAATCCCGATCCAAGATCATGGATGTATCCCATTGACATGTGCAAATAGCCTCTCCAGGATATCCGCCACCTGCGCACAGTAATTTGGACCCATGATCCTAATTCTGGATACAAATAGAAACCAGCAGTCCTCCATCAGATTGCCCACGATCAGCACTAAATCAGGATCAAGATCCGCATTCGAACAGATGACCAAGCCTGAAACAGCCCATCCAGAATGTGCGCCACCCGAGCGGCCTGCACGGCATGACCGCCGGGTCCTGATGCCAGCAGCAATTCATCCCGGACCTGGATCCTGATTGAATACCTATATTCAAAGGGACCTATATTCAAAGGGATCTATATTCAAAGCTCCCTTCATTCACAAAAAGTACTAAGGCACTCCGGAGGTGACCCCCGCCAGGTGACCCTTTCAGATACCGTAAAGCCACTTAGGGTTTGGGCACCCCCCCAAAAGATATCTGTCGCGCACCCCAAAAAGAATTAAAAAAGTCACGCAGCGGCGTCACTTTTGTATAAAATTTAATTTCTCGCCATACAGGAGTTGTTTAAGGCACCTGACCGACTCTTCGCGCATCGATTACGGCGAAAGGCTGAGTTCAACTCTGCGCACCGCTGATTTTTGAATTAATATGAGCGCGCAGCACGTCCGCGCACCCCAACAGTTAATTAATTATGAGCGAAGCCTAGGAGAGTCTGCGGTAATAATTTACAGGACCGTACCCGCTTAAATTAGGGTCGTCCCTAATACCGCAACTTAATCCCATGTTTCACAGATGTATCTTATCGGTATCTTATACAATCAGCGCAATACCTAGTTCACCCTAAAATTTTGATTTCTTTTTACGAAAGATTAAACTCTTGGGGCTCTTGATGATGACATGGACCTCTTCAATGAGCAGAACAGTTGGAGCGAAAAATACATGCCCAAAGGCTACACAAGGAGATGGCACAAGGAGATGGCACAAGGTTTCACCGGTATTTTATGCAAATAGCTGCTCTGGCGGAATGAAAACCGGTAGTCTAAGGGAGAGAGCTGCCTCATTGTCTCACATTATCACGTCTCGAGCACTTCTGCCATCGGAACGGAAGGATGCACAACATAAGGGTAGGCTTGCATCAGATTGGACACCACATTTGAGGGCAAGTTTTATTAGCACAGAAATGCATATTAAGCCGAATCGCCATTCACCCTTAGATTTAACTTAAAACATGGAACTTGCTACTACCATGGACTGCCAGTTCTACACACAGGTATCGTCAGGATCCAGGCATTTCAAGGAGAGAAAGAATAAAAATGAAGGCCACGCCGATGGACTTTCAGGAGGGTTCACATACATGTATCTGAATGAAACCCAGACAAAATGTCGCAGTCGTGTCTGCTGTGCAGCACTGAATGGCAGATGTAGACCAAGCATTGACCTGCTAACAGCCAGAGGCTCAAAGAGCAGAGCTTGCCGCACCAAGTCCCCAGAACCGTGATCATGCTAAAGTGTATCCAAAGGCTCCCTGCCCTGATATTAAGAAATGCAGCTCAGGCCCCCGATATATAAACAGAGTCTGCTGCAACTGCTTGTGGCTGGAGGCAGACCACGATGTCCTCCTAACCGCCCGTGATATTGCTACAGATCATAATTTGAATATTTCCCCACAACTGACACTACCACCAAGCTCGAAAAGCACAACTGCAACTGTCACAAATGTCGGAACTGCACCAGACGCAAATATCCCCCCAGGTGCACATAGTATCCCACCTGTCGCTGTTTCCCCAGCTGCCTCATTCCCTAGCAAGCAGGAGCCACATCGTCCCCCCACCAACATTTCTATGATAGTTTCCCCAGCTCTTGTAGTACCCCTAAAGATCGTAATGATTGGTTTAAGGCAATTCTCTATGCCAGTCAGCGGGTTGAGCCTCAATCCTAAACACTAGCAGGCAATCCTCAATCTTCAAAACCCTCGCGAGACAAGCCAAACACCTTCAGCTCCAACATGGCCGAGCCTCAACCCACAAATTTGAATCCTAGCTTCCCGTTGACTGAACCCTTAGCCCCAGCTGGAAGAACCTCAGCGATCTACCCTCAACTCTACTTAGCCATGCCTTCAGCCCAAACTATCAAAAGTAGCGTGCCTGAGCCTCAACCTTTCAAACCTTCACCGTTAAACTTCAAACCCTCATAAGGGTTGAGCCTCAACCTTCACGCCTGGCGGGCATCTGCAGACAGGCTATTCAGATAGACCACCAGTGCGGGCCGGGGAATCCCGATCCAAGATCATGGATGTATCCCATTGACATGTGCAAATAGCCTCTCCAGGATATCCGCCACCTGCGCACAGTAATTTGGACCCATGATCCTAATTCTGGATACAAATAGAAACCAGCAGTCCTCCATCAGATTGCCCACGATCAGCACTAAATCAGGATCAAGATCCGCATTCGAACAGATGACCAAGCCTGAAACAGCCCATCCAGAATGTGCGCCACCCGAGCGGCCTGCACGGCATGACCGCCGGGTCCTGATGCCAGCAGCAATTCATCCCGGACCTGGATCCTGATTGAATACCTATATTCAAAGGGACGCCGATTCCAAAGAGAGCCCGTCCAGATGGTCCGCCACCTGGGCGAACGATGGCCTGCAAGCCGGGTCATGATGCCAGCACCGCTCAATCAGTTGCGCGATAGGGAGCGGCACAGTGGTCGCCCCTACGGCGAAGGATTCTGCACGGCTGCAAAGACCACCAGTGGAGGACGCCACGCTGGCGTTGCTGGTGGTCGCCGCCCAGGGTCCAACCTCCAAGTCGGTCGGAATGAAAGGGCGCATGCCCATGCAGACAAGGCTGATGATCTGAACCGCCGGCACACCTTGAAACGCCATGCGGCTGCATGGAGAAGTGAGTGGGTGATGGTTGAGTGGTGAGTGAGTGCCTGTGAAAATATCGCCAGATCTCACCCCTACACATCTCCCCTGTAGAAACTGCCTACAGATCTACAACCAGATCTCACCCTGTGTATATCTCGAGCATGATCATTCCGAAGGCGTAGACATCGCCTGCTGTGGTGCAGGTGCTGCTGGGAGCAGTCTGCCCCTCGGGCAAGATGAGCCCCTGGACTAGCTCCGGAGCCGAGTAATGGAAAGAGAGAGCATCACCAGTCACTGATAACGCCTGCAGGATCAGGGGGGGGGTGCGTGTACCAGGTTGAACAGCTTAGGGCGAAGATTAAGGGTGAGGGGGAGGATGAGGCCTTGGACTAGCTCTGGAGCCGAGTCATTGACTGCCAGCACCTCACCACTGACAGATCAGGTCTGCAGGCGGGATCAATGCTCAGAGACTAGGGTAAGGAGGAAGGGGTAAGGGTTAGGGCTCAAGGGGTAAGGGCCAGGTTTGATACTCGTCAAGGGTCAGGCTTCAGCACAGGTCGTGCACTTGGGATTAGGGATGAGTACACGTTACAGGACAGGGTTAGGGGGAAGGGTGAGTACTTGGTATTGATTAAAATGTCAGGGTCAGGGTCCAGTCCTTGTTCAACCTCCACCCAGCCACCTACCCTTCCAACAAGCTTCACCTCCTCCAAGCCTCCCCACACCCAGCCCTGCCCAGTCACCTACCAAGCTGCCCAGCCCAAAATCGCTGATGTGCACGCGCATGTTATCATCCACTAGCAGCTTATCCGGCCGGAGGCTGCCATGTACCACCTAGATGGGGCATAGAGAATGGAAGGGTTATGGGGTCACCAGCACAGACACCGACACCAACTTCTTGTCTGGCCTCAGTCTCACAAGCTCCTCCTTCAGAGAGCGTTAAAGAGGGTGCAGGGATCAGGCCTATGGCCTGAAATCCAACACCAAAAGATCGCCCAGCCATATGCTACTATGCATCACCTAGAAGGAGGGCATACGGCTGAAGTTAAAGAGGGCCAGTAGCATAAGCACTTTAGACATCAAAAGTGTATTCAGCCTCAGGCCACCATGCACCACTACAAGGGGGAGGTATGGAGGTTTCAAAATCAGGTGAAGGGTTGATCAGGGTAGCAGCCTCAAATCCAGCACCTACAGCAAGTCCATTCTTAGGCTACCATGTAGCACCCTAGTTGGTACTAGAGACCAACAGGGTCAGGAAAGGTTTCAGGATCGAGAGCGTGAAGGGGGTGCTGCTTGCTTCAACCCCTGCTTTCAATATATATTTTGGCAAAGTAATCCAGCATGTGGTAAAGTGATCCAGCAACTTGGGCAGATGCCTATCGAAAAGGATGAGCATGGCAGCCGTGTTCAGGCGGAGTAAGAACACAAATTCCACTGCTACCTATGTGGGTGCTGGTTGGGTGGCCCTCCTCGCCCACCTTGCCACCTGGCCATCCATGCAGGTGTGCCATTCCCCGGGCGATTTCCCGAACCATGCGTAGCTTTGTCTCTGGCCCCATGTCTCCCTGTGCGGCCTCCTCCATTGCATCTCGTAGGGAGCCGCATTCATAATACTCCATCACCACGCCAGGCCAGCCGGAAATGGCGTCATAACAGATGCCTGGAGGACATGGATATAGGGGGGGAGGGGGGCAGGGGAATAAGATCCAAGGGGGGATCGACGCTCCTAGTCCTCCATCAGAAAGCCAGGCCAGCCCGTCACCGAGATATATGAGGTGCTTGTGAAGCGTTCAGCACACCAGAGGGGCGTTTTAAATCAGGGTGAAGGAAGGGAGGGAGGCGCTCAAGGGGAGGGGAAAGTGAGGAGCGGGGGGTTGATGGTAGGCAGACCTTTCATTCTCCATCGCCACACCTGTCCAGCCAGTCACGAGGTCATACAAGATGCCTGAGAGAATTAAGGTACAGACGGACAGGTCCACAAGTGGAAAGAAGTAGGCTGTGCTCATAAGACTGTCTCACCAGCTAGTCATGGCGTCATATGTGATGCCCGGATGGAATTGAAAGGGAAGGAGGGGAAGGGACGACGTTACAGGGAAGTGACACACTCAAATACTGCATCGTGAGCCAGTCTAGACAGTCAGGGCATCATGCAAGGTGCCTGGATAGAGGGGAAAGAGAGGGAGGGAAGGGAAGGGGGCTGACAATGCCCTTTAAGGACAGGCCTGCCCATGACAGGTCACCTAAGCAAGGGTAGGGTGGTTGTGGCAGCAGAGAGTCACACTGACGTTCCTAAAGCCGAATCCCTTGTAACCAGCATACCCTTTGAGGACAAAGCCTTGGTGGGCAGGTCCTTTGAGAATTCGCCCTCACCTTGTACTTGAGCTATGTTAGGGTGGTCCCGACAGAGGTGCATTACGACAGCGTCGCGGATAACGTCCAGCGGCGTAGTGGCGGAACGCAGGTTCTCCAGCTTCTTCACAGCTACCTCCTTGTCCTATGACATGAGGCAAGGCCAATAAAGTGTTGAGTACGAGGGGTGAAGAGGAAAACACGAAAACAGTGGTGTGCTAGAGGAATGCAGGCTCACCAGCTTCTTCACAACTACCTCCTTGCCATGTGCAGAATGGTAGTGGGTGGAAAATAAATAAATGAACAGGATGCACTGTTGCAACATTCTGGTGATCAAAGGGGAAGGAAGCAGTGCACTGCCGTCCACCAATCCTCCCTCTGGCTGCACCCACCTTCCACAGGCCCAGGTACACAAAGCTCAGGCTGCCTGCGCTCATATACTGCATGACGGATCCTGGTCCTGCCGGCCCGCTCATCTCATCGGGGGGTATGATGAGCGCTGCTGCCGCTAAGGCTACCTCAGCCTCAGACAACACCAAGCCTTTGGCGAGCTGTGCCTCTGGGCGGGTTGCGGGGATCAAGTGCTGCATCGCTCCGTGGTGCTGGTGGTGCTGCCAATGCTGCTGGGGGGGGCCGCTGGCCTGCTGCCCGGGCCCCACAGTGGGTCCCGCACCCCCCAGCGCTGCAGTGTCCTCTTCTTGTGTTGAACCCAGCGCTTGTCCCCTGGATGACGACAACATATGCTGCTGTAGACGGATCTGCTGCGCCAGCATGCCTGGAAGGCCCAAAGGCGACACGTTGCCTAATCCAAGGCCACCCAGTCCACCACTGCTGCGTCCCTCAAGTGACAGTATCGAGCGCTTGGAGCTGCCACCCGCTTGAGACCCGATGAAGGCCGCACCTTGGAGGCCCAGGCCGCCGCCGCTGCCGCCTCGACTGGCTAAGGAACTTGGTCTACTGGCAGCTGGTATCACCGAGCTGCTGCGCTGGGATGAAGGCCCACTGCAACCGCCAAACGAGCTCTCGGCCATAACGCTGCCCTCCAGCGTGCCGCTGAGGCCTGAATTGCTGAGCTTCTTGGGCAGGTCATCTTCATGGACCCCGCCCACTGCATCTTTTGATTCTTCTTTAGGCAGCTCTCCTGCTCCATCCGATGCTACGTCTGTGGGATTAGGGCTGACTCCGTACAGCCTGTCATGACGCCTGCCACCACACAGACATCACACATTTGTCACACATCACACAGGCAGCAACAGTTGCACCATCCATGACTCCATGAACCGGTCTGAATCCTTCAACTTTTGAATACCGGTGACTTAGGGGGGTAATATATGGCATACACATGCAGTGGTATACGGATCAGCATATTTAAGAACTGCTTGAAGAGGAAGGAGCCATGGTCTGCAGATTGGCCTTCACAAAACCTGTTTCAATTTAAGGAGCGGTTGTATGCAAGTAGACCACCTAAAAATTGCCGTGATGGAGGGAGAAACAATGGCAGGCATCTCTGGCTCCTAACTTGAAGTTTTACATAGGGGAAGAAGCAGAGATGCCCTGTCTTTACACAGAAAGCACTGCTTCGGATGCAGGGGCAGCAGCATGCTCTTTCACCGCCTCAACACATTTTCTGTTCGGAGGCAGAGGCAGTAGTGCGCTGTTTTGCCTCCGCCATGGCTTTTTGTAACATCCCCAAGCCTCTTTAGAACGCCTCCCATTACCCCAACATCAACCACCCTCTGGCTTCATCAGCATTTCTTTAAGGGATCCTACACTGTCTAAACAAGTGATTCCCTGTTCAAAACACGCCCCCAGCCCCCCTTCATTGCCCACCTCATGCCTCAATGCATGCCTGGCTGAAGGATCCTCGCAGCACCCTTTCACGCACTTCATGTCATAAAAGGATCCCCCTGCCCTCTATATATCAGGACTTGAGAAACTCCCAATACCCCTCTTATACTTGACTCTGATACTTGACTCTTATACTTGACTCTTATACTTAACTCTTATACTTGAATCTTTTACTTAACTCTTATACTTGACTCTTATACTTGAATCTTCCACACCACAGAAACCCACTTGGACACCACTTTAAAGACCACCGTCATGACACTGGTATAAGCGTCCCCCTCGGCACACATCCATTAACAACTGCTTGTACCACACCGCATCCACCTCCCTCTCATTTGTACACACACAACCCGCCCCCCCTCCATCGCCCACCTCTTGTACCACACAGCACCGAACACAGCCGCCACCAATATGACCACCGCTGCCAGTGAGGCCCCGATGGCCACGCCCAACATCGACGTCTTTGAAGCTGAATCAGGGCCCCCTTCGACTCCGGAACCACCGCCCACACTCTTGGTACCATCCCCGCCCGAGGGCAAGGGAGGGAAGAGCGGTGGGGGAGCAGGTCGCCGCCCGAAGTCGCCGCCGCCACTATCGCCGCCATAACCATGTGCCGCGTCCGGTGCACGGGGGACGGGCACGTTGCAAGCGCCGGGGGCAAACATATCCTTGTTGTTGTTGCCACTGTTGCTCTTGTTGATGTCGCTACTGTTGTTGTTTGAGGCGATGCCCATGGATGTCAATCCAGCCAGGCAGGCAGCAAGGTTGGATGGCGTCTTAGTCGCAAAGCAGCAGGTGGAGTTACCTCCAGCACAAGACCATGGCAGGGCCTGCAGGCGGAGGCAATGGCAGCAGGTGGAGGGAAAGAAGGAGTAGGCGGAGGCAATGGCAGCAGGTGGAGGGGAAGGAGGAGCAGCAGGTGGAGTTACCTCCAGCACAAGACCATGGCAGGGCCTGCAGGGGAGGCAATGGTAGCTGGTGGAGGGAAAGGAGGAGCAGGCGGAGGCAATGGCAGCAGGTGGAGGGAAAGGAGGAGCAGCAAGTGAAGTTGCCTCCAGCACAAGACCATGGCAGGGCCTGCAGGGGAGGCAATGGTAGCAGGTGGAGGGAAAGGAGGAGCAGGCGAAGGCAAGAGCAGCAGGTGGAGGGGAAGGAGGAGCAGCAGGTTGAGTTACCTCCAGCACAAGACCATGGCAGGGCCTGCAGGGGATGCAATGGTAGCTGGTGGAGGGAAAGGAGGAGCAGGCGGAGGCAATGGCGGCAGGTGGAGGGAAAGGAGGAGCAGCAGGTGGAGTTACCTCCAGCACAAGACCATGACAGGGCCTGCAGGGGAGGCAATGGTAGCTGGTGGAGGGAAAGGAGGAGCAGGCGGAGGCAATGGCAGCAGGTGGAGGGAAAGGAGGAGCAGCAGGTGGAGTTACCTCCAGCACAAGACCATGGCAGGGCCTGCAGGGGAGGCAATGGTAGCTGGTGGAGGGAAAGGAGGAGTAGGCGGAGGCAATGGCAGCAGGTGGAGGGAAAGGAGGAGCAGCAGGTGGAGTTACCTCCAGCACAAGACCATGGCAGGGCCTGCAGGGGAGGTAATGGTAGCTGGTGGAGGGAAAGGAGGAGCAGGCGGAGGCAATGGCAGCAGGGGGAGGGAAAGGAGGGGCGGGTGGAGTAACATCCAGCTCAAGACATAACAGGGTATGCAGTGGAGGTCATGGCCAATATCATGGCCTGCATACGGTACAATCTATTTGGTTTAGTTAGCATTTACTTGGTTAATGTGTATCGCAGTGCAAAGGTGCGACGCAGTGGAAAACTGGACCCAGGCCCGGTCTACTCTCTATTTGAAATGTTGCTGGTTGCTGCCATGTTGCTTTCCCTGTCTCGTTGTTGTGTACCTCAGGACACAGATGTGACGCGATGGATATCATGTAGCGGCCTGTGGCCATGTCTCGAGCGAAAATACTGCCAGGGAGCAGGCACACAACGTCTTGCACGTTGCCTGGGTTGGACGTGCAGACGCCCAGGGGAAGGGCAGGGTCGACACGGCAGTCGCGGCCGCTGCTGTACGCCATGCTGCAAAGCCCACCTGCAACAACAGAGCCACAGCAGAGTAATGGCCCAGGATTGGCAGAGCAGCGACAGAGAATAGCAGGGTTGGACGTGCGCATGCAGAGAAGCCAGGCAGGGTCCATGCAGCAGTTGTAGCCGCTGCTCTGATGCCCTGAAATGATGGATGGAAACAAAAGAGTCACATCAGCTTCATAACAGAGCGATAGCCCCTGCTGTATGGCATGCAGCACAGCTGACCTGTGGTGACAGATGAAAATATCTCGGGAACAATCTATTGACATCTTAATACCGCAGTTTCAGTAGAGCAATAGCAGGGCCGTAGGGCACCGACACCCGACTGTCTTGCTGCATGCAAGTTTGCTGCCTGGCAAAGATAATAATCTGTGACTCTGCATGCGGCATTCATCTTGTTCATCATTCCAAGTGTCAAAAACCAAGATGCATCACAACCATATCATCATTAACGTAGCGGCATGTAGCTCAAGGTGCCAACATATGAATGCCAAGCCTGGGGCCCTGGGTCCCGTGGATCTAGGGAGTCACCTTGATCCCTGTTCCACGCAAAGGTGCCTAGACAGGGCTCCGCCGTATCATCCTACGACAGCGGTATGCAGGCCACCTCCCGGAGCGGAAGGGCACATTGGCATGCCTTTGGCTCTGCAGCTTGAGATGTATGGCTATGCAGATCTCCTGATTCGTGCCGCTCACCGTTCCATGCGTAGGTTCCCAGGCAGGGCTGCGCCATATCGTCATACGGAAGTGGCATGTAGCTCGGGTCCCCATCCGGCCTGCAGCAGTACATGAACAACGGCAAGTCATAACAGCAGTACTTGCAAATTCTAGTCAATCATACACGGCAACCTGAAGCAGTGCAGGTAGGCGCTCATGGCCGCGTCATAATTCATGGTGATGAGGAACATACATCAATCAATTGGATAGGTCCTACTGAAGCAGTTCAGATAGGATATGTCCATAGTAAAGCAGTTTATGCCTACATGCATGATTCTGCGATGCTTCATTCAATGCTTGAATGCTTCATGAAGCTTCCAGGCTTCATTCATGCACTACAGCAGGGCTTCCTGCAAAATGCCCACTGCATGGCAGGGCTCCCTGCGTAATTAAATGCGCTTCGTGGGCTCAGTGTTTTAAGGGAGCCGCCCACTTGGCCAATGCATGGGAAACGGCAACCTTGAACAGGACAGGCAGGCGCGTTTGGCCCTGCCAAAATCTGTACTGTTGAGGAAGCAGTTCATAAAAAAATAAAAAATGTGTGTGGATAAGGAGGCATGGACACTCGTCCTGATGCGTTACAAGTAGGTTTACATGGCCGCCTTGAAATTCATGATGACAGGGAAGCAGTATATGGAGTCAGTCCGGTAGCAGTGCAGGCAGGCGCCTTTGCCTTGCTTGAAAGTCAAAATGATCAGGACGAAGTGCATCAGTAAACAAATAAGTGCATATAAGCCAGATGCAGAACATAAACAATACCTGAAGCAGTACAGGTACTTCTCCATTTCTTCATTGAAGACCATGGTGATGAGGAAGCAGTCCCCTGCATCGATGCAGAGGCCTATGATGTCGCTCCAGGTCAGGTGGCCCACTGGGCGGCAGAAGCCAGGGCCGCCGGCGGTCCTGAGGGCACAATGCAGGGATCAGCCAAAGGGGCTATGTTCAGGTAGGATGGCGTAACTTATGAAGAGTACTGAGTAACAGATGGTTATTTTGAAAGCTCCAGGTCGGGGGGCCCCCGGCGGCAGAGACCCAGGGTGCTGGTTGGATTTGGCGTTGCATGCAAAAGATATAGAGGAGGGATACCTGATGTGTAATGCAGTAATGAAGGGGGGCAGTTTATTTGGCTACTCAGGTTGTGGACCGGGCAGCAGAGGCCGGGGCTGCTATGAGTCCTGCAGATGGGTATGGATGAAACGTACACAGTGAATAATGGGATGTCGGGAACGGTGATACGGTGGGATTAAATAATCAAGTTGAGGAGATCAGCATTGCCTTTCAACACCGTAGGTCTATACCGGTAACCCTGTCAAGCATGCCCTCTTACAGGCCGAGGTCCACACGCCACACCCTCCTGGAGGTCTTCAAGCAGAGCTGTTTCTGAATCCCAATCTGGTTATCAACATTTAAACCCCGGAACCATTGTGAACGCGCCCTTTGACTCGCCAAAGTCCACATCGTGTAGGAATCAGACATATTTCCGAAACCAGATCTGGTCTTGACTTTCACCCAGCAATGGTTATGGGCATGTTCCCTAACCTGCGGAGGTATACGGTACACCCTGCTGTTGACCAGTTATTTTTACGGGATCCAGATATGTTTCAGAATCCATAACTATTTGTGAGATACCCAAAACCGGTATGGGCATGTCTGCTCACCTGCCCAAATCCACACCCTGATCGAACCAGATCTGTTTCTTAACCTGGATCTGGTAATCAGCATTTCAACAAAACCGCCATGGGTATACTCGCATATGTTAATACCCTGATGGACATAGAATCCTAGGATGCCGGCCAAGCCCTCCCTTTCCATGGGCCTTTAAACCTGACAACTTCAACCTGATCGCCTGCTCACCCGCCGAGGTCAATGCCCTGCTGGAACCAAAAGCCCCGGTCGCTGATGACTGGCGGGATGAGGCAAGCCTGGGACCGCTCTGATTGAGGGCAGGCAGCCAAGGGGGAGCAGCGGGATTCAATCATGCATCTATATAACTTATAATAATGGCAAATAGGGGTTTCATACCTCGTCAGCATTCCCCTTCGGCATTTTCCCGTGCAGAATTCCGCCTCAGAATTGAGGATGCTTCAGCACATGAGATGAAGAAATATCCCAATCAAAAGGCTACCGGTATTTACCGCGTCACAAAAACAAAGCGCGAAGTCGTGCCTCTCTTTTTGTTTAACCTTTTAGGTCTTGCTTTCGGCCTGCATCATTTTGTCAAACCTTTTAAATTCAACGTTATTTTTGCTCTGCTATTAACTTATTATTTTTATTAGGGCAGGCGGACCAGCTGCGCAGACCAGTCATTCTCGCGCGGGGTGCACAAACTCCAGTAAAAACAGTAAATCCGCCGTTGCACAACCGGAAAAGGAATTATTTCCAATATTTGCCGGGACGCGGCGCAGAGTGATGTATTTTTTTACCGTGCAGTGATTCCGATACACTATGCAAACTAGGGGTGCGCAAACCCTATCCCGTTCCATGCATTTCCGGTATTGTATTACCGTACCTGTCTTACATTTAATTAGTCTCACCCTTCCTCTTTCATGGCCGTTCTCACTATGCTTGCACTTTCAAAGTTTCAGGTTTTAAAACATGCCGGTAACGAGGACCTCAACATTAGCATTGTCGCCGTCTCCATGCTGGAGAACTCACTGAATTACTGTTTAAAGGAACGAACAATCCGATACTGTTTATACCAGCTCGCAATGTCTTCACAATTTATTCATAAAATGACACGCAGGTATGAGCAGCCCTGTCTTTCAGTGCTGGGATAGGGAGATCGCTGCTTTGGGGTTAAGTGCGTCGCACCCATGGTCACTCTGATCTTCATTTTCATGTCCGCACCACACCGGCAGCATGGGTCGATACCATAGAGATGCAGCAAAAGGATGTCGCAAACGGGCGCAGAATACAGGCTAAGGGACATATTGTTAACCTTTGTGCCATGTTAATGTTCTAAGCAAGACACCGAAACCTCCCCCGCCCTCCTCTGCCAGCCACCCTTTACGGGGGCACACTCACCTGGAGCCAGCCCGGTCAGCGTCAGGCCACACGAAACCATCATATCAGAGCCGGCGGAGTTGTCACAGGTCTTGGAGTTGCAAGTGCCGTCCCTGCTGGAGAAGCAGTCCATATCCAGCGACTTGCAGGCCGTGAAGCCAGAGGTGCCCTGCAGGGGGGAGGTCAAGCAGGGAGGCAATATAAGTGTGGAGGTCCTGTTCATCCAATGTTGATGTTAAGAGCCAGACACCCAGGCCAATACCACTCTGCAATTGGGGACAAATTCTTGGACGTCCGACGGCCGATGATTCATGCAGCGGGGAAGTGCACCCAGCCCCCCCGCTGTAGGCTTTGATGCAGTTGGATTGTAGCTGAAGCAGTTCAAAATCGTGGTGTCTTAGTCCACAGGTCTCAGTCTCAGTCCACAGGTCTCAGTCTCAGTCTACAGATCTCAGTCTCAGTCCACAGGTCTCAGTCTCAGTTCACAGGTCTCAGTCCACATGTCTCAGTCCACAGGTTTCAATCCACAGGTCTCAGTCCACAGGTCTCAGTCCACAGGTCTCAGTCCACAGGTCACAGTCCACAGGTTTCAGTCCACAGGTCTCAGTCCACAGGTCTCAGTCCACAGGTCTCAGTCTCAGTCCACAGGTCTCAGTCCACAGGTCTCAGTCCACAGGTCTCAGTCCACAGGTCTCAGTCCACAGGTCTCAGTCTCAGTCCACAGGTCTCAGTCCACAGGTCTCAGTCCACAGGTCTCAGTCCACAGGTCTCAGTCTCAGTCCACAGGTCTCAGTCCACAGGTTTCAGTCCACAGGTCTCAGTCCACAGGTCTCAGTCCACAGGTCTCAGTCTCAGTCCACAGGTCTCAGTCCACAGGTCTCAGTCCACAGGTCTCAGTCCACAGGTCTCAGTCCACAGGTTTCAGTCCACAGGTCTCAGTCCACAGGTCTCAGTCCACAGGTCTCAGTCCACAGGTCTCAGTCCACAGGTCTCAGTCCACAGGTCACAGTTCACAGGTTTCAGTCCACAGGTCTCAGTCCACAGGTCTCAGTCCACAGGTCTCAGTCCACAGGTTTCAGTCCACAGGTCTCAGTCCACAGGTCTCAGTCCACAGGTCTCAGTCCACAGGTCTCAGTCCACAGGTCTCAGTCCACAGGTCACAGTTCACAGGTTTCAGTCCACAGGTTTCAGTCCACAGGTCTCAGTCCACAGGTCTCAGTCTCAGTCCACAGGTCTCAGTCCACAGGTCTCAGTCCCAGTCCACAGGTCTCAGTCCACATGTCTCAGTCCACATGTCTCAGTCCACATGTCTCAGTCCACAGGTCTCAGTCCACAGGTCTCAGTCCACAGGTCTCAGTCCACAGGTCTCAGTCTCAGTCCACAGGTCTCAGTCCACATGTCTCAGTCTCAGTCCACAGGTCTCAGTCCACAGGTCTCAGTCTCAGTCCACAGGTCTCAGTCTCAGTCCACAGGTCTCAGTCTCAGTCCACAGGTCTCAGTCTCAGTCCACAGGTCTCAGTCTCAGTCCACAGGTCTCAGTCTCAGTCCACAGGTCTCAGTCCACAGGTCTCAGTCTCAGTCCACAGGTCTCAGTCTCAGTCTCAGTCCACAGGTCTCAGTCCACAGGTCTCAGTCTCAGTCCACAGGTCTCAGTCTCAGTCCACAGGTCTCAGTCTCAGTCCACAGGTCTCAGGTCTCAGTCCACAGGTCTCAGTCTCAGTCCACAGGTCTCAGTCTCAGTCCACAGGTCTCAGTCTCAGTCCACAGGTCTCAGTCCACAGGTCTCAGTCTCAGTCCACAGGTCTCAGTCTCAGTCTCAGTCACAGGTCTCAGTCCACAGGTCTCAGTCTCAGTCCACAGGTCTCAGTCTCAGTCCACAGGTCTCAGTCCACAGGTCTCAGTCTCAGTCTACAGGTCTCAGTCTCAGTCCACAGGTCTCAGTCTCAGTCTACAGGTCTCAGTCTCAGTCCACAGGTCTCAGTCTCAGTCCACAGGTCTCAGTCTCAGTCCACAGGTCTCAGTCTCAGTCCACAGGTCTCAGTCTCAGTCCACAGGTCTCAGTCTCAGTCTACAGGTCTCAGTCCACAGGTCTCAGTCTCAGTCTACAGGTCTCAGTCTCAGTCCACAGGTCTCAGTCTCAGTCTACAGGTCTCAGTCCACAGGTCTCAGTCTCAGTCCACAGGTCTCAGTCTCAGTCCACAGGTCTCAGTCTCAGTCTACAGGTCTCAGTCCACAGGTCTCAGTCTCAGTCCACAGGTCTCAGTCTCAGTCCACAGGTCTCAGTCTCAGTCCACAGGTCTCAGTCTCAGTCCACAGGTCTCAGTCTCAGTCCACAGGTCTCAGTCTCAGTCCACAGGTCTCAGTCTCAGTCCACAGGTCTCAGTCCCAGTCTCAGGTCTCAGTCCACAGGTCTCAGTCTCAGTCCACAGGTCTCAGTCTCAGTCCACAGGTCTCAGTCTCAGGTCTACAGTCTCAGTCACAGGTCTCAGTCTCAGTCCACAGGTCTCAGTCTCAGTCCACAGGTCTCAGTCTCAGTCCTACAGGTCTCAGTCCACAGGTCTCAGTCTCAGTCCACAGGTCTCAGTCTCAGTCCACAGGTCTCAGTCCAGTCCACAGGTCTCAGTCCACAGGTCTCAGTCTCAGTCCACAGGTCTCAGTCTCAGTCCACAGGTCTCAGTCTCAGTCCACAGGTCTCAGTCTCAGTCCACAGGTCTCAGTCTCAGTCCACAGGTCTCAGTCCACAGGTCTCAGTCAGTCTCAGTCCACAGGTCTCAGTCCACAGGTCTCAGTCTCAGTCCACAGGTCTCAGTCTCAGTCCACAGGTCTCAGTCTCAGTCCACAGGTCTCAGTCCACAGGTCTCAGTCTCAGTCCACAGGTCTCAGTCTCAGTCCACAAGTCTCAGTCTCAGTCCACAGGTCTCAGTCTCAGTCCACAGGTCTCAGTCTCAGTCCACAGGTCTCAGTCTCAGTCCACAGGTCTCAGTCTCAGTCCACAGGTCTCAGTCCCAGTCCACAGGTCTCAGTCCACAGGTCTCAGTCTCAGTCCACAGGTCTCAGTCTCAGTCCACAGGTCTCAGTCCACAGGTCTCAGTCCCAGTCCACAGGTCTCAGTCCACAGGTCTCAGTCTCAGTCCACAGGTCTCAGTCCACAGGTCTCAGTCCACAGGTCTCAGTCCACAGGTCTCAGTCCACAGGTCTCAGTCTCAGTCCACAGGTCTCAGTCTCAGTCCACAGGTCTCAGTCCACAGGTCTCAGTCCCAGTCCACAGGTCTCAGTCCACAGGTCTCAGTCTCAGTCCACAGGTCTCAGTCCCAGTCCACAGGTCTCAGTCTCAGTCCACAGGTCTCAGTCCACAGGTCTCAGTCTCAGTCCACAAGTCTCAGTCTCAGTTTCAGTCCACAGGTCTCAGTCTCAGTCCACAGGTCTCAGTCCACAGGTCTCAGTCCACAGGTCTCAGTCCACAGGTCTCAGTCTCAGTCCACAGGTCTCAGTCTCAGTCCACAGGTCTCAGTCCACAGGTCCCAGTCCACAGGTCTCAGTCTCAGTCCACAGGTCTCAGTCCACAGGTCTCAGTCCACAGGTCTCAGTCCACAGGTCTCAGTCCCAGTCCACAGGTCTCAGTCCACAGGTCTCAGTCCCAGTCCACAGGTCTCAGTCCACAGGTCTCAGTCCACAGGTCTCAGTCCACAGGTCTCAGTCTCAGTCCACAGGTCTCAGTCTCAGTCCACAGGTCTCAGTCTCAGTCCACAGGTCTCAGTCCACAGGTCTCAGTCTCAGTCCACAGGTCTCAGTCCACAGGTCTCAGTCCACAGGTCTCAGTCTCAGTCCACAGGTCTCAGTCTCAGTCCACAGGTCTCAGTCCACAGGTCTCAGTCTCAGTCCACAGGTCTCAGTCTCAGTCCACAGGTCTCAGTCCCAGTCCACAGGTCTCAGTCCACAGGTCTCAGTCCACAGGTCTCAGTCCACAGGTCTCAGTCCCAGTCCACAGGTCTCAGTCCACAGGTCTCAGTCCACAGGTCTCAGTCCACAGGTCTCAGTCTCAGTCCACAGGTCTCAGTCCACAGGTCCCAGTCCACAGGTCTCAGTCTCAGTCCACAGGTCTCAGTCTCAGTCCACAGGTCTCAGTCCCAGTCCACAGGTCTCAGTCCACAGGTCTCAGTCCACAGGTCTCAGTCCACAGGTCTCAGTCCACAGGTCTCAGTCCACAGGTCTCAGTCTCAGTCCACAGGTCTCAGTCCACAGGTCTCAGTCCCAGTCCACAGGTCTCAGTCCACAGGTCTCAGTCTCAGTCCACAGGTCTCAGTCCCAGTCCACAGGTCTCAGTCTCAGTCCACAGGTCTCAGTCCACAGGTCTCAGTCCCAGTCCACAGGTCTCAGTCTCAGTCCACAGGTCTCAGTCTCAGTCCACAGGTCTCAGTCCACAGGTCTCAGTCCACAGGTCTCAGTCCACAGGTCCCAGTCCACAGGTCTCAGTCCACAGGTCTCAGTCTCAGTCCACAGGTCTCAGTCCACAGGTCTCAGTCCACAGGTCTCAGTCCACAGGTCTCAGTCTCAGTCCACAGGTCTCAGTCCACAGGTCCCAGTCCACAGGTCTCAGTCCACAGGTCTCAGTCCCAGTCCACAGGTCTCAGTCCACAAGTCTCAGTCCCAGTCCACAGGTCTCAGTCTCAGTCCACAGGTCTCAGTCTCAGTCCACAGGTCTCAGTCTCAGTCCACAGGTCTCAGTCCACAGGTCTCAGTCCCAGTCCACAGGTCTCAGTCTCAGTCCACAGGTCTCAGTCTCAGTCCACAGGTCTCAGTCTCAGTCCACAGGTCTCAGTCCACAGGTCTCAGTCTCAGTCCACAGGTCTCAGTCTCAGTCCACAGGTCTCAGTCTCAGTCCACAGGTCTCAGTCTCAGTCCACAGGTCTCAGTCCACAGGTCTCAGTCTCAGTCCACAGGTCTCAGTTTCAGTCCCGTGCTGTCCCAGTCCACAGGTCTCAGTCTCAGTCCACAGGTCTCAGTCCACAGGTCTCAGTCTCAGTCCACAGGTCTCAGTTTCAGTCCCATGCTGTCCCAGTCCACATGTCTCAGTCTCAGTCCACAGGTCTCAGTCTCAGTCCACAGGTCTCAGTCTCAGTCCACAGGTCTCAGTCTCAGTCCACAGGTCTCAGTCCACAGGTCTCAGTCCACAGGTCTCAGTCTCAGTCCCATGCTGTCCCAGTCCACAGGTCTCAGTCTCAGTCCCATGCTGTCTCAGTCCACAGGTCTCAGTCTCAGTCCACAGGTCTCAGTCTCAGTCCACAGGTCTCAGTCCACAGGTCTCAGTCCACAGGTCTCAGTCCACATGTCTCAGTCTCAGTCCACAGGTCTCAGTCTCAGTCCACAGGTCTCAGTCTCAGTCCCATGCTGTCCCAGTCTACAGGTCTCAGTCTCAGTCCACAGGTCTCAGTCCACAGGTCTAAGTCTCAGTCCACAGGTCTCAGTCCACAGGTCTAAGTCTCAGTCCACAGGTCTCAGTCTCAGTCCACAGGTCTCAGTCTCAGTCCACAGGTCTCAGTCTCAGTCCACAGGTCTCAGTCTCAGTCCACAGGTCTCAGTCTCAGTCTCAGTCCACAGGTCTCAGTCTCAGTCCACAGGTCTCAGTCTCAGTCCACATGTCTCAGTCCCAGTCCACAGGTCTCAGTCTCAGTCCACAGGTCTCAGTCTCAGTCTACAGGTCTCAGTCTCAGTCCACAGGTCTCAGTCTCAGTCCACAGGTCTCAGTCCAGTCCACAGGTCTCAGTCTCAGTCCACAGTTAGTCTCAGTCCACAGGTCTCAGTCTCAGTCCACAGGTCTCAGTCCACAGGTCTAATCTCAGTCCACAGGTCTCAGTCTCAGTCCACAGGTCTCAGTCTCAGTCCACAGGTCTCAGTCTCAGTCCCAGTCTCGTCCTCAGTCCACAGGTCTCAGTCTCAGTCCACAGTCTCAGTCTCAGTCCACAGGTCTCAGTCCTCAGTCTCCAGCAAGGTCTCAGTCTCAGTCCACAGGTCTCAGTCTCAGTCCACAGGTCTCAGTCTCAGTCCACATGTCTCAGTCTCAGTCCACAGGTCTCAGTCTCACAGGTCTCACAGGCTCAGTCTCAGTCCACAGGTCTCAGTCCACAGGTCTCAGTCCACAGGTCTCAGTCTCAGTCCACAGGTCTCAGTCTCAGTCCACAGGTCTCAGTCCCAGTCCACAGGTCTCAGTCTCAGTCCACAGGTCTCAGTCTCAGTCTACAGGTCTCAGTCCACAGGTCTCAGTCTCAGTCCACAGGTCTCAGTCTCAGTCACAGGTCTCAGTCTCAGTCCACAGGTCTCAGTCTCAGTCCACAGTCCAGTCTCAGTCCACAGGTCTCAGTCTCAGTCTACAGGTCTCAGTCTCAGTCCACAGGTCTCAGTCCACAGGTCTCAGTCCACAGGTCTCAGTCTCAGTCCACAGGTCTCAGTCTCAGTCCACAGGTCTCAGTCTCAGTCCACAGGTCTCAGTCTCAGTCCACATGTCTCAGTCTCAGTCCACAGGTCTCAGTCTCAGTCCACAGGTCTCAGTCTCAGTCTACAGGTCTCAGTCTCAGTCCACAGGTCTCAGTCTCAGTCCACATGTCTCAGTCTCAGTCCACAGGTCTCAGTCTCAGTCCACAGGTCTCAGTCTCAGTCCACAGGTCTCAGTCTCAGTCCACAGGTCTCAGTCTCAGTCCACAGGTCTCAGTCTCAGTCCACAGGTCTCAGTCTCAGTCTACAGGTCTCAGTCCACAGGTCGCAGTCTCAGTCCACAGGTCTCAGTTTCAGTCCCATGCTGTCTCAGTCCACAGGTCTCAGTCTCAGTCCACAGGTCTCAGTCCACAGGTCTCAGTCTCAGTCCACAGGTCTCAGTCTCAGTCTACAGGTCTCAGTCCACAGGTCTCAGTCTCAGTCCACAGGTCTCAGTCTCAGTCCACAGGTCTCAGTTTCAGTCCCGTGCTGTCCCAGTCCACAGGTGTCTGTAAGCCCTTCTCAGTTTCTTCTATCAAGTAAAGCGATGAGCAGGATGTGGGCTTAGTCATGCAACAACCTTCCGGATTCAGGGGGAAGGTTGGGATGCTCAATCTTTAACCTGGACCCCCTAAAGGGGTGCAAGGGGCAAATCATGGCAGACCCATACACGATAAAGCTTTCCCTGCCGTCTCTTAACTAACGTTCCTCTTCAGCAGCCTACCTGTGTAAACACACATCAGATATTTCATTATAGCTCTCCCCCTACAACCTCACCCTGTCATCCTCGCACCATCCTACCTGTATAAATACCCCAAACACGTTGGAGTAGAGCTGTTGTCCCAACTGTACTGCACATGTGCTAAGTTCAGCATAGACACCCCCGTACGCCATCTGATAATAGCTGGTGGACGACGCTGCAGCGATGGGAGCAATGGGAACAGATGTGTAGTGGGAGCATGTCAAGAAATGAAGTCTGGAGTAAGGTCTGGAATTCAATATACGCCACTTGGAACCTGGCCATTCATGCTGCGGGGGAGAGAACAAAATACACCAGCCTGCGGCAGGGGAGGGAAGGGAAGAAATAACTAGACAAGCAATTATTGAGTTCAGCCTGGACCGGAGGGTATGCCACCTCCTCGTCGCTGGCTGTTAAAGCTGCAGCCAGGGCAGGTGTGCACTGTGCAGGGGCATATTCACAACATATACTTCTAGTGCAGTCAAACAAGTAGATATGGATTGAAGCTTGGACTGGAGGGTTAGCCACCTGATGGTAGCTGGTCGATGATGCTGCAGGAATGGTATGAAAGGGTCAGGTGTGTAGGGGGGTCGTCAAAGAAGTCGGGGGTAAAAATCGGACTGCAACATACGCCGTAGCATGTTGCTTCCTGAGCAAGTGCCAGTAAGCCAGGTATCAAAAATGAGTTTAGAATCTTGGGAAGGGCAGGGGCGTGTGAAGGGAGCAGGTGCGCGATGGGGGTCTGCTGCAAACCCACCCTTCAGCAGAGATGTCTTTGGCTGAGACTAAGGGACTAATTCCCCCACACATCACGCAACCGTCTCTTCAGAAGAATAGTCTTTCTTTATTGTATACCATCTCAAACAAAAATAAGCGCTTCTTCGTCAGGCACCTCGACAAGTGACTGCGTGTGGATGCCCCCCCTTACTGCTCGGCAAAGGAAGGGGTGCTGCTGAAGCCACCTCTTCCTCGGAGGTCGAGGCGGAGAGGTGGTTGTGTGTTCAGGGTTTAATTTGTCTGTTTATTTTGTGAACCACTCCCAGTAACCCTTAACTTACTGTCTGGTGAAGGAGGGGGAGCTGCTAGGGAAACGTTCTCCCCGGGCGGTGGAGGTGGAGAGGAGATTTCTGTCGCTCCACACGGGTCGGTACCTTCCCCGGTCTTCAAGGTCTGCGCCGACTCGTTGCAAGCCTGCCTCTGCTGTGCGGTGTTTGAGGCGTAGCAGCACGGCGGCACTGAGGGCAGCGGGATTGCCTTATTGGGTTGTGCAGTGGGTGGGCTGCCGCCAATGGTCCCACCACCGCCACTTAGGTTGGTAGGGTGTAGTGTATTCCGGTTGCCAATGTTGGCTCTGCCATCGCTGGCCGCACATGACCAAGGCCGCGACCAGGGGCACGTCCGCGACCCGCGGTCAGAACTGAGGTATGAATTCCCAGTGACGTCATCCATGTCTAAGGCGAAGTAGGGGTTGCCCGTCCCGGGGAGAAGGCATGCAATGTCACTGGCGTTGCTGGGGTTGGGCGTACAGGTGCCCAGCAGGTCGGGGGCCAGGCTGCTCATGCGGCAGGTCTGACCGACAGTGCGAGGGAACGGACATGCAGCAGCTGCATGGGGGATACAGGGTGGCAAGGTGGGGTGAATGAGGTTGAAGGTTGGGGTGAGTGGTTCAGGTGAATGGTTGGGGTAAGCGGATGAGTGGGTGGGTAGGGTTAGTAAGGGATGTGGGGGTATAATTCAGGGAGAGGGAGTGTATGCATATTTGGGGGTATGTAAGTGAGGAAGCAGGCCAAGGGGGGGAGTAGGTGGGGGGGGTCAATGTCGGCAGGGTGGACGGGGCATGGTGCAGGGGGGAATAGGGGGGGGAGGGGGGGGTGGACAGGGGGGGGGGGGGGGGGGGGTATGACAGGGGGGCGGACGCGTGGTTGGACATACGCGTGGTGTTTATACGCTGTGACACCAACCACTCACATGTCCAACAATCTACTCCAAGGCGAGGTTCAGTCCCTACCTCATCACCCCCTCCACACCTGTCCACTCATGTTCCCAGGCAAGAATGGTTCATGTATGTGCCACTGGTCAGCCCAGTGCGCTTCTTCTCAGAGTCCCCATCATCACGCTGCACCTAGCCACCAGCCCAGCATCACTCCCACGCACCTGTCCATAAATAAATAAATCAATACACCCTGGGACATGGATTAAGGAAGCCACTCGTTCACACACCTGTCCACACATAGGTCCCCAGGCAGGGCTGGTCCATCGACGTGCCGTTCATAGGCCCTGTCAGATTGTTCTCCGGGTCCACGACAATGGAGCCGTTGGGCTTCGCACAGAACCAATAGCTGCCGTCTCGTAACAGGAGGCTGATCCCAAAGCAAGACCCGCCCTGCCTGATAGTGGGGAGAGGTGGGTGGCAGGAGGGGGGGTGGATTGTTCAGTGAAGGGAGCAGGCAAGCTGTTGGGTGTATCCATAGATGCTGGGACAAACGGCATATCCGCCATTATTAAACTGAAAGCTGATCCCAAAGCAATAAACACTATGCCCTGAGTATTGGGCAGGATGAATAAATATAGTGAGTGGGCAGAGTGGATGGAGAAGACACATGTGCAGTCGGGTGGATGCTGCGGCAGATATGACAGACACCATCCTTGATCAACATTATGATTTCAAAACAAAGCAGCCTTCTCCCTACCTGAGGCATAACGCAACCAGGTCGGACCACTCCAGCCCCAGCAGTGGCTGGCAATAACCCATGCTGCCATTTACAATTTGGTCACGGCCCTGGTAGAACTGAAAGCCGCGGTCGTTGGGGTAGGGCGGCAGGCAATTCCCAACGCTTGATTGGCCTGCAGGAAGAAGACAAAATCGGGCGGGGTAGTGTAGGTAGGGGCGAAGAGTGTAAACCGTTGCAAGGTTGATTTTGGAGTTTTGTTCAGGATTTCTAGTGGTTCATACCCTATCCTGCATGAAAGGACTGGAGGCTTACATGGGCCCTTGTATGGGCGCTTGCTTGGAGACTTGTGAGGAAACATGCATGGGTTCTTGCATGGGCCTTGCATGCAGATTAGCATCAGCCCTCGCATGGGCACTTGCATGAAGCATCACCTGAACACAGGACAGCCGTCAGCGAAGCGCCGATATTCAGCATGTTACTAACTGATGAGCAGCTGACTATGCGGCACGGATAGGTGAGCGTCAGCTCGCAGGTGAGGCCCATTGAAGCGCATGTGGCATCGCCATAGGGAAGCAGAGGGTAGCCGTCGAAACGCAGGAAGTTCTTCGTCCAGTACAAGCTCACGCCCGGGCGAATGTTGAAGGCGCAGGCGGCAATGCCTACACCGCCGTGCAGCAGGTCCAGGTTTGCACTGAAGAAGGCAGCAACTTGGCCTGGTCGGGGCAGGGGGCAGCAGCAACAGCAATGTGTGTGTGTGTGTGCATTGTTAACAGAAAACAAGGCGCTTAGGAGGGAGAGGATGAGCAGGAAGTATGCATTTTGTTTACCGCGGAGATACGGCACAGGGGACAGCAGCAGGGCTTGGTGCATCATGTCCCCCAAACCTCCGCACCCCCCCGGCTGTGGGCCTTGATAAGTAGCTGAATCGTAGCTGAAGCACTTCCACCATACACAAAAAAACAGCTCTCACTCACCTGGCGGGCGCTCAGGTGGCGGCGGCACAGTGAATGAGTATGGTGGCAGCTCTGTTCCCGCTGCGCCACAAACCACGGGGTCTCCGGCAGAAGAATAGGACGGGAAGGTTAAGTCCCCTGTCCTCATCAGGCAGCTGGCGAGGTTGTATAGCGTGTTGTCAGCAAAACAGCAGGCGCCGTCCATCTGGCATGCCCAGGGGCGTGCGCGGGGGCAGAGCCGCAGCTGCAGGTCGCTGCGGCCGGGCGCGATCAATGCCTCGAGGTGGCGCCCAGTGGCCATATTGTACTGCAATCAAACAGAAAGTCAAGCAGTACATGAATTATGACCGAGGTTGAGAGAGGGGCATCGCTGTGCCTGGGCGCCAGCAGCGCCTCCAGGCGGTTCCCACAGGCCATGTCGTACTGCAAAATTTAAACAAAGCAATCAATTACCGGTATGACCACGCACAATCATGGATGAACAATTACAGATACAACAACATGCTGTTGCTGATTGACTGCACCGTTCTACAGACTGGACTAGGCTGAACAGCCCAGACACCCCTAGCCTCAACCTGCAACCCTGTGTGGGTACGCTACAATGGGCAATCAAGTTGTTAAGGTCACTGAAGTAACTAACGGTACTTTAGGCTCTGCCAAAACACCAAGGGTATTTTACACACACTACCCTCCAGCTGCGCCCTCCCTACCGCAAACGCGCTTGCATCGGGCAGGCAGACGACTGCCTGGTCCACGCTGCTGTTGACGGGTGTATTTGGCGTCTTAGTGCACGTGCCCGCAGAGGGGACAGGAAACAGGCACTGATTGGATATGGAGAAGTTGCCGCACAGACTGATGCACGGCATACCAATCATGTCTAGGCGCGTGAGGGGGGCCCCGCCGCTGCTGTTGGTACTGGCTGGCGGAGCGCAGCTGCTGCTACCCACTACATCTGCCTGTGTGAGGCGACGGCGAGCCTGTGCTGCCAGAGTGAGGGCATGGGTGGATTGGACGGAGACTGCACGTGCCGTGATGGCCGCGTGCAGAGCGCGGGACAAGGTTGATTCGGTCAGCGGCGCAGCTGCAGCAAAGGCTAACAGTGCAGCAGCGCTCTCTGCTGCTGCCGCCGCCGCAGCAGCGGCAACAACAGCGGATGCAACAGAGAATGCAACAGAAGATTCTGCCTGTTCGTGCACTGTGTCTCCTGCTTGGCTGCTTTCAGGCACTGCTGACAGGGCTATCCATTCTGCTGTTGTTGCTGCTGCACCTGTTTTCTCTACAGCTGCGGCTAACGCTGCTTCTGTTCTGGCAGGTGCTGTGGCTGCCTCAGTACGTGTGCCATGCTGGTCCTCAGGCCCGTGGGCTGCCCAAGCAGTGTTCGTGTTGCCGGGGAGCAGCAGCAGCAGCAGCAGCAGCATGCATGAGCGGTGTACATGGAGGCACGCGCAGCGGCTGCTGCGATGCAAGGAGCACGATGACAAGGATGCCGCTGCAGCCGAAGTAGGAGGAGGTTCTGGGTTGAATGATGACATGGTGCTGTCTGAAACAGGAAGACGTCTGCAGATATGAGGTGCGTTGGATGCTCCTTTAGCCGCAGTTCTCTTCACACGGCACTGCTATTTTTAATACTGCGTGCCGTCTCTCACACGCACGGTAAACGGCCTCTGATGTCAAGGTCGCTGCGTCCTGCCTGTGCGGCTTCAGCGAGATTTGAATGCAGAGATATCAAGAAAGCCTTGATGAGTTGCCTTTGTGCAGCAACATGGACGAAAAATTGCAGGAACCTAGACGAGCCTTCAGTCGTCACACTCTTGAGATGCTTTAGTTTAATTCATGACGACAGCAGGATATGTGCCACTTTCCCCTCTGATGGGATATTTTGAGTGAGTGAACGATTAACGGGGGTCCAACTAAGGTGGCAAAAACGGGCCAGGCCTGATGCTAGCAGAGCCAGACGAGCGCAGTGGAGGGAAGTGTTAGTAATTGTCCGGTGACGTGTGGTCATGCACGCCTTGTTTTGGGGCGAAAATAATGTATCTGGATTGTTACGAACGTCGTCCGTCAGGCATTTGCCTCGCCGTACGAAGGAGGTTTTCGGGGTATCGGTGGCGAGGTTTCACAGGGTATGAAACGGGTTTGGCCAAGGTAGGGTCGGCCGCACTGATATACTACGCCCGTTGCGTGATGCCTGTTGCGCATCGCGGCCGGCCGTTCTGTGATAGGGTGCGAGCGTCGAGCTTCAACAGCTGCGCATGGTTTGATACATGACGGTAGTGGTATTGGAGGCCTCAGTATGTAGTACTACTGACGTACCGACTGCATCATCAGAGCCGCGGTCCTGCATGCACCCTACAGAATCGGCGCGCAAGAAACTGAGCACATCGCGGCGTGCATAGAACTTTGTATAATTTCACGACACTGGCATGTATAACACCGATCTAAATAGCAGCTGGCGGAGCTACGAACTAAAGGGGTTCCTCGATCAATGACGAGCATGCAGAAGGTGATGCGCCGTTCAATATACCGGTATATCCCGGGAACTGGCCACATCACCGCTCGTATAATGTTGCTTTAAATTGCCGAACGGAGGGCGCCTAGCTTGATGAAGTGATGATGCCGATCTCAATTTATCTCCGGGGGTGGCATTAGTTATGGTTGCCAACTAAGAAGTCTCATTCGATCAAGCGAGCCAGGTTGCACATACATACAGGCTGGTCAGACGCACGCACGGTACGGAGCGAGATAATCCGTTTCGTTAATTTCGTTGCTGCTGCCCTCGTTCATGCCATGCACACAAACAAGCCGCACCACCGAACGAATGACCTACTTTGAGGCCTACATTTGCAAGCTACCGACATACATCACCCCGACTTTCCAATTAAGAGCTCAAAATAGCATACCCACATGCTTAATTTGAGACTTCATAGGCATGCACATGCTCCAAGCTTCGCAAGCTATGGCGATGTGAAACATGCGGCACATTGCGAAGCGCATGCACCATGCATGCAAGACTCGCATACCGGAATCCGTGTGGAGGCATAACTCTACAAACTGTTTACTCCACCATGCCATTTCAATTGCTTCACACATAGCAGACATGCATGCCTTGTTTGAGACTTTATTGGCAAGCACGTGATCGAAGTTGCACAAGTTAGCCATTGCAATGCAGAATCTACGTCACTGTGCGGTTTGCATGCTGCCATGCACCAACCACACCTCAAGCCATGCCATGAACCAAGCGTTTCGAGGCGTCCTCCAGCTATTCTAATTTTGTAGCGCACCCACATGCATGGGCGCTTAGTACCATGTTCATCACATCCTATGCAATGCCGTGGGCGGCCGGCATGTCAATCAATGATGAAGCTTTGCGTCAACCCTTAAGCCAAGAGCCACACTGCAACTTCAGGGTCCTCAACAAAAAAAGGTAGCCAACGTTCGCCGCTAGTTGAAAGGAAGAACGAAAACGTCGGAGCGTGTATGTCTTAAGATTACGGAGATGGATCACATGTGCGCTGGGAACCGCCCACGGGAACCGCCTATGTGCCGCGAGGGCGGCCTTTATTTAGCGCACGATCAGTGCCCATGAACTTATAATTTGGGGGATTGAGTACCTGGGAATCTATATATGAAGGTTAAGCATGGGGCTGATCCCGATCCCAGGCCTGCATAACGGCTGCATTGGAGGCTGCCATCCAGTAGATTACTTTGACGTGTCACTGCGTGGTGTCACTGTGGTTTAGCCGCTCAAACCCGGCTCAAACCCCGCAACCTTCAGAGCGCAACATTAAGGCTGGCCGAGGCGCCCCCTACACAACTCCAGGCGGCAGCAGCATACGAACGCATGCGAACGAAGAAGATTAAGATCGATTAAAAACGCGATTCGCCCAACCGACTCCAAGGCTGAGTTGTCACATTATCGAGCTGAGTTGCAGGCAGGCGAGACGTTGTACAAGCGCGACTCTTGTAACACGAGGGGAAATCGCATTGACAGCTTGCAACGACTGAACAAAAGAAGGGACGAGAGGAAACAATTTGCCATCATCATGCCATGCATTGTTCAACACTGACTCAGGGTCAGGCTCGCATTAACATAATCATTGGGCCGCAACAATCACTAATTCACTATATATGGGAGTCACTTAGTATTCCGTAATATCCCCCCACTGTTGGCCCCCGTGTCGGAGCACGCTTCCGCCACGCACCTTCCGGGCTTCCGGAAGCACCGGCAACGTCAGACATGTGCGACATCATGCAACAGCTTCAAGATGGATTTCGAGGCGACCCACGAAGGCCGCCTCAGGAAGCAGCTAGAAGATGGAGTTTGAGGCGACCCATGAAGGCCACCTCAGGAGCAGCTAGAAGATGGAGTTCGAGGCGACCCACGAAGGCCGCCTCAGGAGCAGCTTCAAGATGGAGTTCGAGGCGACCCACGAAGGCCGCCTCAGGAGCAGCTTCAAGATGGAGTTTGAGGCGACCCACGAAGGCCGCCTTAGGAGCAGCTTCAAGATGGAATTCGAGGCGACCCATGAAGGCCGCCTCATGAGCAGCTAGAAGATGGAGTTCAAGGCGACCCATGAAGGCCGCCTCAGGAGCAGCTAGAAGATGGAGTTTGAGGCGACCCATGACGGCCGCCTCAGGGGCAACTAGAAGATGGGAGTTGGAGGCGACCCATGAATGCCGCCTCAGTTTGTTGCTAGAATGGTTTCCCGGGAGAGACTTGCATGGGGATTCTAGCTCTCCAACTTGTCTTGGCCTTTACCGACGGTCTCGCTTGGGACATGTGCCTGCTTTTTGAATGCGCCATAATTTCCTGTTTTTCTTTTCCCCTTTTTGACAGTGGGACGCCCACACGGCCCAGTCTTTTGAGCATGGCCCAGACGTCTTTAGCTTCCGGTAGTTGGATTGGGGATTAGATTTTTTGTTTTGTTTTTGAGGGGGTCTCTTTCCTCTCTCTCTTTAGTTTCCAACCTTAGAGCCAATTCACACCTAGTTCAGTTCGCCGTTTCCGTTGGTTGGTTCGGCGTCAGAATGAGATAGAAGATTTCATGGCTGTCAAATCTCGATTTAATTATTCTCCAGGCAATTGTTGCATTGCCAATTGTTTCCTCGAGCAAGCGATGAGCAAACCAGTGTACCGTATTGAAATAGCCAGCACATCATTAGTCAACCCCACCCGCACAAGGGGGTACAGCAAGCCGCTCCCAGGCAATTGGTACCAAAAGGAGCGCAATCGGCCTAATCTGGGCAACGCCTGGTGGACCAAATCATGCTTATTGGTAGGTAAATATGGTAGCGACAGCAGAGGAATCGGTAGGCCAATCTAAGCAGCAAATGGTCGACCAAATGATGGAAACTGGTAGGTAAATATGGTAGCGACAGTAGTGCAATCAGTAGGCCAACCCGGGCAAAAATGGTAGCCATGGAGTAGCTATTTCGGTAGGTTCTGGGCCTACCGAAATTTAAACCTACCAGAATGCAAATAGGTAGATGTCGCGTTTTCGGCCGATTAAACCTACCAAAAGCCTTACCAATTCACCTACCATAATCATTTTAGGGGCCTTGTCCAAATGATGCGTTTGCCTCGAAACTGGGAGGTTTTCTGTTTACCAAAACAGGGGGTTTGAGTAGTAGTGGAAAGCCCTCTTGCGCGAAGCTCAGTTTGGCGAAACCAAACCAATGCGAAACCAACCACACTGAAACTGGGGGTCGGACCCCAGGTTGCGAAACCGTGCGAAACTGAGGTACCCAAACCGGCCAAACTCTGCGAAACCAGCCAGGTGTGAATCCGCTGTTCCTGTTGGACGCCGACGCGGCCGAGCTTTGCAGCATGGCCCAGTGGTGTAACGTCATTGACTGACTCAGGCACTCACGTCAGGCACTGCCGAAATCTTTCGCGACTGAAAATACCATCGTTGGAAGTTGTTAAAAGTCGGTTGCCAACATGAAGGATGGAAACAACGCGATCGGCTCTTTGCATGGCATACACCAGATATGGAAAGCTCAGCAATCCCCCAAAAATAGGAAAGTTCATGAATCCTGATCTTCCAATGGAAACACACTGAAAGGACGAACGTATCACAGATAGTGCCTCGATTCCTAATAGCCTCGCATGCACTATTACGTGTATGGCAAGTTGGCAACCCTAATGAAACGTTGATAGCGGTTAGAGGCCCGTTAGGAGGTGGTTAGGAGTGGTGTGGTCTGTTGATCACACTCGACAGGGCCGCGCGTATTTCCTAGCCAGAAAAAGTGTCCAAGCAGTGTGATCTCAGTGATAAATGATAATGTACGATGCCTCGCCTAGCGGTTTTTATCACCAAGGCAGAGTCGTTGTGTCTAGCCAGTGCCCACCCGATGCGAGTTTTGCGACGGCGACTTCCAAATGCCGCTATAATCGACTGCGGATAACCGATCGGTGATGCTGCAATGAATGCGCTGCCAGATGGCATGCTTACCTCTATCTGCGGATGTCCGTCAGATCAACGGTGTTTTTAGGGGCAGGAATTTCATCGAGAGCAAACTGCCTATGTGCCGAGTCGTTGACCTCATCTCCTCATCCTGAGGGAGCAAGCCATTGCGTGCTGCAAACTCCTAGTTAAAAGAGAAAGGGAAACCTCAGGAGTTTCCATGACGACCTTCATTCATGCGAGGGATGCATGCAAGATGAGCAGGCCGCATAGCAACTTGACAATCAAATGAGCAGCTAATGTATGCATGCATGTTTACTCCTTTTGACCCTTTGTTACCTCTTTAGAGGCGGAGAGGATACTGGATGGAGCACGAACAGGTGTATGAACTGTTGCTGCAGCAGGAAAGTGAAGAGCAACAGCGGGAGCAGCTGAAGCTGAAAGAGCTGATGCGGCAACAGCTGGAGGAGCAAGTCCTCCGACGTCAGCAGCTGTGTCAGCTGGTGCAGGAGCTGCCCGACTCAGGATCGAGAACCTCAGGTTCAGCTAGCGAGGGGGGTGACTTTTTCATGCTTCTTTGTGGATGACGCCCTTCATGGAATCAATGCAATCAGGTGATACAAAAAATGTGTCGCCTTCGCAGAATGGCATGCATGTCCCCTATGTTGCTGTGAACCGTTTTTTTGTTCCTTATTAATGAAATATGGTATTTATACTCCCCGTGTCGTAGGGAGGTGTGGGGCATGGACATGGTCATTCTGCTCTGCACTTGGCACGTCAAGCGTGCTTGGCTGACCAACTGTAATGGTCATCCAACCAGTACCCCAGAATTACCAGCGCTGACGCGACCTAGCTTACGTTATCGGTGCTTCCGCACCGCTACGGAAGCTGCAGGGACGTCTGGCAAGCCCAGACCAGAACCCTCACGGGTTAAACCCTGCACCTCCCATATAAGCGAGCTCTGCTAGGCATCGGGAAGTCTCAGACGAGATCAATCCATCAGGCTCAATACCTGACTGTCCCACTATAAAATCTCTAGTCTCCAGCAAGTCTCCCCTCGTGAGCACCTAGTCCCCCCTCAGTCAACCTCTCCGTCTACTCGTCTACCCTCAACACCGTCCCGGACGTCCCTCCACGTTCTAGTACCAGTGAGTCCCTGTCTAGATATAAGAGTCCTGCCCCCTAGGGCACCTATCTAGGACCTCTTCATCAACCTTCTCAAAAAGGTAATATCCTTTTGTTCCATTACTTTGTCTGGCGTTTGGTGGTCGAACAAGAAGGAAACTAACATGTTAGGCAGAATGTCAGGAAATCCCAGAATGAGAAAATACTTTTAGTTAAGGGACAATCAAATTTCACCACGTGCATGGGGATCCCATGCTCAGGTGCCCAACAGGGATCTCAGGAAGCAGATATGGACTGCCTTGGTGGCCATTCTTCACACCAGCTTCAAGCCAAGCGATGTGGGCCAGGATCCACAGGTTCAGTCATGGCTGACACTTTTTTTATCTGCAGTTTGAGGACTCTGCACCTGCCTTCATCTCCTATTTCAAGAGGTATTGGCAGTAGCAGGCCCCCATGTGGTATGAGGCCTTTCGACATGGCGTGGCGACTGCGTGCCAGACAGGCACTCAAGTTATTGAGAGCTTTCATCAATGCAGCTTTAAAGAACGGGATTCCAGCCCAGCCTCTAGCCTAGTATCAGTAGTCTTTGTCCCCTCCCGGGCAGTAAATCACTTCAGTGGTTTCACGAGCCAAGGTCTCTTTACCGTAGTGTCGAGCCACCCGAATGGAAACCATCGGACACAACCAGTATCCCCGAGTTTCCTCGCGTACCCAGTCTTTAAGTATCCTCCGGCATCCTCTCGAGGATCAAGTCCTTGACTCTCCCAGACCTTCAATTTTGCACTCCAATCTCTCAACAGCAAACTTGAGATACATAGATATCAAAGAGTCGCTGCAGATTGAAAGGAATTGTGAATTGTTGGAATCTCCCAGCCCCAGCCATTGATCCACCGAGCATTTTTTTCGCGCCAAGCCTAGCCACAAACTCAGTCCCAGTCAGTCATGATGTACCACGTCAAAATTTGTTCGACGCGATTACGCGCGGGCCACCCTGTCATACGTGTCAAGCTTCTGTCTAGTCAAGCCAAGCTATGGTCACTCATTTCCAATCTCGCAACCCGGCTCTCAGAGTTCCGTTGAGTTAAGCCACCCCAGCACCTAGCGCATGTCGCGGACAAGCACCTTGGGTTCAGCATCAGCCTGTCGACGCCTACAGGCTACGGCGCGAAGCTCCCCCCCCCCATGATGTTCTACCGCAACCTGTCGACGCCTACAGGCTACTGCGCGAAGCTCCCCCCCCATGCTGTCGTACCGCAACCTGTCGACGCCTACAGGCTACTGCGCGAAGCTCCCCCCCCCTGGTCGTACAACAACCTGTCAACGCCTACAGGCGACATATCGACAAGCTCCCCTCCCCTTCTAGCCATTTCCAGCCGCTTATTAAGCGTTGCCTTCGCAATTCTCATGACGCTGTTTCCATGTCTTCCAGTGGGGTCGCTATTGCTGTCACCCCCGACGGATCAAGTTGTTGCCGTCGCAATTCCAGTCCAGGCCGATATCATTGCAGCCCAACCGTTGCTGCCCCTGCACAAGCCAAGCGTTTAACAAGCCAAGCGTATAATGGGCGATATACTGCCATCTCTCTCGCGTATCTGCAGCTCAAGTCACTCACATGTCCAGTCGCTGACTACCTAGCTCCTCTGCAAATCGAGATACTACCAGACCCAGTCAATCAGAGCTATGCAAGCAAATCTACCAAAATGTATCGTATCCTTGCTGACACGTTATGTAACGATGGCGGAACAGTTCGAGATCGAGTCCAGATTCCATCCGAGTCGCACCCAGGCCCGAGCCCAGCCCAGACATTTTTTAATTTCGCGAGTACGAATATTTGCCCACCCCAAGCTGTCGCTACAGCCCCAGGCATTGGTTCCTCCAATCACAGCTCTCTCTGCTGTCCATACTAGTTCCAGCTCAAGAGAACAAATATCGCGGCCCCTGCCTTGTCTAAACATGCATGGGCTCTTCTAGTTCCTTCAGATTTACGCGACACAGCAAAATGCCGAGCCTTTCAGATGACCCAGCCGCTGTCCGTGATGGAAGTGGACTTCCCCTAGTCCAGCCCCTAGTCCCTAGCATCAATCTATGACGGCCAGCACATGGTCAAAGCATCCCTAGTCTATTTCATACTGGATCTAGCTCTAGTTCCTGATTTCCCAAGAAAATGGGACTCCCCGTTCGTATGTCGCGATTCAAGCCGGTGGCCACCGCTTCCGATCAAGTTGTCCCTGTAGCCAGGGCAGTGACTTTAAAATTATGCTCGGCCGGGCTGCTTTTGAAATCATTGCCCACGTCATGTCCATATTCTTGTCGATGCATCTTGTGGCTAACATACAATCTTGACTCGATGAGGCTTCCATCACCCAATGGGGATGGAGTCGTGTAAACCTAGTGCGTCTACCGTGGCACTCGCGGTGCAACAGCCCGTGTAGTGAAGACCACCGCCCCTATGCCCACGGTTGCTGATTTTCAGAACTCCGCGGAAGACGAACGCCCCGCCAGATGAAATCCCAGCTGACCTCGCCGTGAGATACCACAACTCCGGTCGATACAAGTCCTTTGTCGCGGTCCTTACGCCTCACGAGCTAAGCCCAGACGACAGTGAGGTCGACCTTGATAGGGTACCAAACCAACCCAGTGGAGAAACAGTCGATGCCCAGCCATGCAAACTTGACGTGAACATGGACCATGTGCACCCAGCCATGCAAACTGAACTGTGCAACTTAATTGACAGTTTTGCAGACATCTTCGGTGAAACAACCTAGACAGGCGGACTAACATCCCGCCACTCAAGCACACAATCAATCTTGTACCCGGTGCGAAGCCCCCTTTCCGAAGGAACTGTCGCCTTTCCACCAGTAAAATGATCGAGCGCAAGTCACAAGTTACCGAACTCCTAGCGAAGGGAATCATCACCCCTATCAATTCTCCATACGGAGCTCCAGTCCTCTTTGTCAAGAAACCAAGCGGTGGCTTCAGGTTTTGCCTTGATTACCGAGCCCTCAATGAAATAACTCTCAAGCTCCGCTATCCGCTACCGCGCATTGATGACCTGCTGGATGCAGCCCGCGGTGCCACTTGTTACTCCAGCCTTGACATGGCAGGTGGCTTTCACCAGCTGCTGATTTCCGAGGAAGACGTGCCTAAAACCGCGTTCGCGACACCATTCGGTCACTATGCATGCATGGCGATGTCTGCCTATGGGACTTTCCAACGCGCCCAGCCAGTACCAGAGTACTGTTAACAAGATCTTCCAGTCCCTGTCCTTCGTGCTCATTTACATCGATGACATCCTCATCCTGTCGCAATCCCCAGCAGAACATCTAGACCACTTGAACCAGGTGTTTACGAAGATTCGTGAAGCCGGGCTGCAAGTGCGCTTTTCGAAGTGCAGATTTTTACAAGAACAAGTCAAGTACCTAGGCCACATTCTTTCCAAAGAGGGAGTGCGCGCAGACCCAGAAAAACTTCGTACCCTGACCAAGTGGGAATTCCCAACCAATGCCACAGGCATACTCCAATTCCTGGGACTTGCGAATTATTTTCGCAAAGTCGTACCTAACCTGTCGCGACTAGCGGCTCCCCTGCACCAGCTCACCAAGAAAAAAGTACAATTCACCAAGGGCGAAGATGCCATCCTAGTATTTGAAGCCATCAAGGAGGCGTTAGCTTCCCATCCAGTCCTAGCGTACCCGAATCCAGACTTGCCCTGCGAACTAGTATCTGACGCATCCATGACAGGTTGCGGTGCAGTACTCACCCAGCAGGGCCGACCAGTCGCGTACTTCTCCTCCAAGTTCAGCCCAGCCGAGCATAATTACACCACAGGTGAACAAGAATGGTGAGTGTCGCAAGGGACAGCGTTAGATTCTAACGCGTTAGAGTTGAATGAAGGTATGGCACAGGATGGTGGACTTACAAAACCACAAGTATCTTCACTGGCGATCTCCGTCTAGCCAGCATGTCAGAAATTCTAGGAATCTTCAAGGCACTCAAAGAATGGCGCTGCTATCTTGAGGGCAGCCAAGGCCTTTCAATTGTCACCGATCACAATCCCTTGACATTTTTCACCAAGCAACCGACCCTGTCCAGAAGACAAGCGCGATGGAGCGAATTCATGTCGAGGTTCCAGTTTTCAGTCCGCCACCGGCCCGGTGCAACCAACCCTGCTGACTCCCTGTCGAGATTGCCATACCAAGGTGAAGCAGCAGCGCTCATGCTTTTCGCGATCACAGTAAACGAGTCCAGTCCAGACCTCATGCAGCAAATAAAAGCTGAATCCCTAACAGATCTAGATTTCAAGGACCCAACTGTCACAAAACAGTGGTCACTCCAGCATGGCTACTGGTCATTCCGCGGTCGAATCATTGTTCCAGCCACTGTCCGAGCACGTGTCCTGAAAGAGCACCATGCAACCCTCATTGCCGGCCATTTCAGCTGGACCAAGACCCTAGACTTGATTCAGCGACAGTTCTGGTGGCCCAACATCATGGTTGCTGATGTCCAACAGTTCGTGTCCACATGCCAAGCAAACAAGGCCTCATGCAAACGACCGTATGGGTTGCTCCAGCCCTTGCCCATCCCAGACACTAGGTGGCACACTGTCACTATGGACTTCGTGTTCGATCTTCCCATGTCTTCAGAGAAAAACGATGGAATCATGGTCATTGTTGACAAGCTTACCAAGTATGTCTGCCTAGCACCAGTCCAGAAATCCAGTACCTCAGAGGACATAGCACGAGCCTTTATCAAACATGTTTACCAACACCATGGCCTACCGAAAATATTATATCGGATCGAGATGTGCGTTTTACCTCACAGTTCTGGCGCAATATGTGCACCCGCATGCGAATCGAGCCGCGTTTTTCAACTGCTTTCCACCCTCAAACCGATGGGCAAACCGAGTGCATGAACCGAGTCGTTGAAGAAATGCTGAGGCATTTCATTGATGGAAATCATGTCACATGGGAAGAACTCTTGCCCATAGTCGCCCTGACTAAAAATAATGCAAAATCCAGCGTCACCGGACAGAGCCCATTTTACTTGAACACCGCAAGGCACCCAAACACACCCTTGTCTGTCCAGATGCCTGACAAGCAAATCCCAGCACTTGACGCAGTATTTGTACGAGTCCAGCAGCTTTTGCGCTCTGCCCAAGACAGACAGAAAACGTACGCTGATTCAAGATTCCGAGCACCACACTCCTTCAAAACAGGAGATCAAGTCATGGTTTCCACCAGAAATTTCAAGTTCAAAACAGGTGTTAAGAAATTACATCCCAAATACATCGGCCCAGTCCAGATCCTGTCTATGACACCAGGAGGCAACGCTGCGAAACTAGCATTGCCTGCCAATTACTCACGAGTTCACCCAGTTTTTCACGTGTCCCTCCTCAAGCCCTTCAAATCTTCAAGCGAATCCATGCCTGTACCAGCTGGACCTGAAGTAGAAGACGGCCTTCCGTTCTATCAAGTCGAGACACTCTTGTCCCATCGCATCCGAAAGGTTGGAAAAAGGAAAATCAAACAAGTTCTAGTCAAGTGGAAAGCATACGACGACACCCACAATTCATGGGAACCGCTTGCTAACCTCACTCCTGACCTGCTCGAGCAAGCTAAAACATTTTTCAAATAATGTTGCAGCATTCCTTGTCATTAATTAAAAATATTTAACACTGTGTACGTGTCACATATTCACCAGACTAGCCCAGACAATCTGTCCGAACTAAATCTGACCAGGCATAAAGATTCCAGTCAAGCAAATGAAAAAAAAAAACGTGGGGATCTTTGCCACCTTTCCCGGGTTTCTTTTGGTGTCTTTACTTTTCTTGAACCCTTCGCTCTTCTTCAGGGTTGTTTTCTTTCGGGTGCGAACAACCATCGGCTAACACCAGCAGGTATCGAACTCGCGACCTCCGCTTGATCAGCATCGTCGGTGCTAGGCTGTAAGCGACTGACACCAGTACGGCATTAGTCACGGTCGATTGGGTGGGTGGCGGGCGAGAGGTGTCATCGCCGCGCGGCCAAAAAGCTTCACGAATACACATCGCCTACACCCGACGTTGAGTAAAATATAACCACATTGCTAATGCGCTGCTTTCAATCGAGGCCGCACTTGCGGCATAACACTGCGTTGCCACCCAGGCCGTGCATGCCGAGCGTCGCCACTCGTTTCGGTATGTAGCATGGGTGGTTGGCCGGCGAGAGATGTCATCGGCCCCCAATTCGCAGCGACTGCAATAACTTTTCGAATACATATCGTCTACACTCGACGTTGAGTGCATTAGAATCACAATGTCAATGCGCATCTTTTGATCGCCTGCCCGGTGCCTGCTGAGCGTCGTGAGCTGTCCAGGCCGGCATAGTAGGTTCTGCTGTGCGTCTTTTTTTTTTTTTTTTTTTTTTTAGTCACTTTTTTTTTCTAGGCACACTTTTTTTACAGTCTCCCATGAAGGAGATCCCTAATTTTAGTCACTTTTTTTTTCTAGGCACACTTTTTTTACAGTCTCCCATGAAGGAGATCCCTAAAAAATGAAAAAAACCAAGTCCATTCCAAGTCATGTCCATTTTACAGATGAATCTCTATCTTACCAGCCGAGTTATCCAGCTACAAGTCGCTACAGCCTACGCTCCTTGCAGCGCGTTATGCACGCAGCAAAGGGGGAGGTGTGTAGTGGTCTTGGACCCCCCAGTCCAGTTAACTCAGTACATGTCTCCTAGTATCCAGTACGCGAACACAACCGTTGTCACACTGCGTAGCTAACAGTGTGAGAGCAGTTGCGTGTCGTTAAGATCTCTAACAACCTTCGGTTGTACGACATGAACCTTCCAGCCTTTAGAGCCTTATCCGGGCTTGCCATCTGCCGAGCGCCTACATAAGTGCGCCCCGCTAGTAAACCGGGAGTCTCTCGACAGAGATAAGTTCATTCTACCAAGCTCAATACTTGGCTCCCACTTGCAAACCCTTCAGCCAACGCCCCAGTCCCGGAGTCGACATAGCTCCCACGCACCACGTGCGCCTCCCTAGTCTTCCAGCCCAGCCTCTAGCCTAGTATCAGTAGTCTTTGTCCCCTCCCGGGCAGTAGATCACTTCAATGAGTATGGAGGGCAGGTAATGTCAGGGGGGGGCACGATGGGGCTTCAGTAGGTACTCAGCCTGGAGGGCTATTTTTTACTTGCCTACTGTGGAGTAATGAACTCCGGATCGTTGGGGTATGTAGGGCATTTCCTCCATGCCCTGAATGCTATCCCTCCTCGCTTGCTCTCCTTCATTTCCCTCCCTGACACGGCGATTCACAAAACTACGTACTGTGCCGCCAGCAGCATCGTAAATTTTCCTTTGCATTTGAGAGAGTATACGTTATAGGTAAACCGGCCTGGAAGTCGGGGGGCCTGCACGCACCACAATGAAATTTGTATCATACTTCCTTACTTCGTGACTCAGTGCATCTTTCTGAAATCCCTTCCTTATCAATGTTCCTTGAATGTAAATCATTGCCTGCACCAGGTGGTGCTTGGTGTCCCTCAACTACGGTGCATTCATGAAGGCAGCCCGTGATCAGCACATCAGGAATCACAGCTGGGACCAAGCGTGCACCATGACCAAGATGCTGCGTTCGTCCACCATGAACCAGGTTCTCAGTGGGAACTTCTCTGTGCTCCAGAACCATCCTGATAGCTTGCTGCTGGACGATCTCACCAAATCCCTAGCCAGGGCCGAGGAGCAGCTTGCTGCAAGCCAAAGGCATCATGCAGCCCATGCAGCCCCAGCTGTGGTCAACCCTCAGGTACTTTATGCTACATGCCTTTGCTATGCTTGGGGGTCTCACATGCCTGGGGTGTCTCACATGCCTGGGGTATCTCACATGCCTGGGGTGTCTCACTTGCCTGGGGTGTCTCACATGCATGAAGTGTCTCACATGCATGGGGTGTCTAACATGCATGGGGTGTCTAACATGCCTTGAGTATCTCACATTCATGGTGCCTGGCCTCACCCCCTCTTCCTATACCCCCTTGTTTCCCAAATAGATGCAATACCTGATAAGCCAGTTGTCACATCTCACACACGAGTCAGCGCTGAGAAGGGAGGCAGACATTCTGCAGAGGGAAGTCGACAGGGCCATGCTGCAGCAGAACTTCACTATGTTGCGGAATATGCAGTCTGGGGTGATGCGCAACAGCCAGCAGGAAATGCAGATGCCTGGCAGACAGTTAGAGGGCCCCACCCAGCAAGGCCGTGCGAAGCGCATGAAGGCTAGGACTCTGGAGAGGACTGAGCTCATGGCAGGGGCTAGTTCGACCTTGCATCTGGAGGATGTGTACCAAGCAGACCTAGGGGCTGTTCAATCAGGGGGGGGGGGGGGGGGGGGGGGGATGGGGAGATAGAGGCTGCTTGTGAGCATGCTCAGGGGCAGGGGACGTCTGAGTCAGCCAATAGCACACAGTTGTGTATGTACAAGGTAGAGCAAAATAAGGTGAAGGTCATCAAGCTGCTGGTGCCCTTTGCAGTGGATCCTGCCTGGGGTGACATCCCCTCTCGTGTCCCTGCATGTCCTGCGGATGAAGGGGTGAAGCAGTCAACCCGTTGGCTTGGTGAGTGCTGCATTTTCTGAATCTAGTTTGTGTCTCGTTCTGAATGCATGTTTCAAATTCCTAAGTTGTACTGCATTCATGCCTTCTCTGATTTTTTGAATTGCCTAGCATGTTCATCAACATGCCTCCTCCTTTTCTTACACTCACCCTTTTTGTGTAGGGTCTCAGCCTGGAGTTGCTTCCATCAGCTCGGTTTTTCAGGATTGGGATGAGGGCTTGTTCATGCCTGGGACCCAGGAGAGGCTGGCCCCCCTTCGTGTCCTGGAGCATCCCATGCTAAGGCCCCTTTGGAAGTATGGAGATGGGGTGCATAAAAGTGTTGGTTTCTGGAAGCACATCATCTATGGTGTGCACAGGAGAGTAGCAGGGTTGTCCAGGAATCTCTTAGACAAGGAGGTGCATCAGAGAATGTCCTTGGAGGCAGCCAAGCATGAGGTGCAGCAGATTTTAGATGACCATGTCAACAGCCGGTTGGACAGCCAAAACAGTAGGCAGAAGAGCCAGGCTGGGCTGTCGAAACTCATGAATGATCTGCTTCCCCGATCAGAGTGGGGCCCTAAAAAGTACGAGGAGGACGTGCTCATGGGAAGGGATGCAATCTTCCTAGTGCCCAGCAGTAGTTGGCAGGACATGGCATGGCCCTGAATATGAACCCTTTGCTAAGAAGAACTTCTCTGTTGGCATCGTGATTTGCATCTGTCAGCATCGTGATCGACACATATTTTAACCCGTTAGATTTGATTTTCATCCTGGCAAACAGTGCACTTTCTTTGGTAGTATATTTAAGTGTTGAGTACAAATCTGAATTCCTATTATATTTGAAGGCCCGTACTGCTTTGCATGTAACATTTGGTAATACAATGATGTCTTGTGTTCGCAAATCGGCAAATGTTCGAGTCCATCTGTTTTCTGCCTGGCAAAGCAGGACGAATGTTAAGTTTCGTCGATATGTTAAAGCAGAAGTATTCAAAGAGGGTGGATAATGCGCACTGGTGCGGCTCACCATTTCGCTGTGTTGCGTTCAATTGGTGGTACGGGTCTACGGGAACAGTGGGGTGTGAACCTGCTGCTCAAAACTCAATAATGGGCCCAGAAGTGAGGCAGCGCGTTGCCATCGCGTGACAAATTGTAGAAACTACGGCGTGTGCATCGATAGCAACGCTGTCGAGGCATTTTAGGGCAACTTCCACCCGTGTCCTGAGGGACTTCGACCCGGGGGATAAGTAATACCTTTCGCAAGCCGAGCGAGCGCTTGTTACACACGGAGATTCCGGAACCACGCGGCAGTCAGCCATCAAACTGTGCATGAGCCACGTAGGCGACTGTCAAACTGCAAACCCTAAAATGCGGTGGCATGCATGCTGGACAAAGCAAGATTGACAGTCGGCACCGATATCAGCATCTTGCTCAGGCAACTTGACTGACAGCAGTGGTGCCGCACTGCACCATAATAAACGTATGCCGACAGTGAGGATTCAAACACTGGGGTGACGTGGTGAGGCGCGTCGATTATGACTCAAGTAACTGAAGCTGGCATCCCCCGTACGACGCAGCTTTGACACTTTTTCTGGCTAGGAAATACCCGTGGGCCTCGACAGACGCTAGGGTGGGTCACGGCGTTTGGGACTCGGGTGCACCACTCGGGTGTAGACGGATTACACCTTCCGAGGAACGAAACTGACTAAAGTGTATGCCTTTATGATTTACAGCTTAGCTTCGCGTCACGCTGGAATACCTGGGTAGCGCGCACCTGTGACCCAGCTCCAAGATAGCTGCTGAGGGCTGACGAAGAAGGGCCCCGTGAAAAATAAACCCAATTCTTAAGAGAAGCAAATCAGCCACTGGCAATTTCGAGGCACTGACCCACCTGCACTCACGCTCCGGAGGCCTCGAACATCGCCATTATACTGGAGCTCAACGCCTGGTACCGGTAATTAGGCAACAGTAAAACATGAGGGAGCACGAAATGGCAGAGAATATGAGCTCGACCAATCCAGGAGATGGTGCGTGCGGAATAAATGCAGTGTACCCATGCCAAACCGATTGAAGCTCTGAAGGACATGGCAGGAGATATTCCAGTACCCTAGTGAGCATTTCTGATTGCTCTGCATGGCATATGAAACAGGACAAAATAGAAGAACGCCTCTACCCAGTAAGCTCGCTCGTCGTGCTCCACGTGATGGCAGATCGTGGTGTGGCTGCTTCGGCACCTCCTCAGCGACAAAGGAGGAAGGAGATTTGCATGCCACTCAGGCCCAGGTGGGAGCATTTAGGAGGGCTGCATGGTGGCAACGAGGCAGAAAGGAATCTGATCAGCCATCAGGCAGGCAGACATTCAGACTACGGCCCTGGAAAGGTAGAGGCCAATCAAGATAGCGGAGCGCTTCACCCCTAAACCACATTGGCAGGTTGTTGACTTGTATAAGGATGAGGGTGTGTGGGGGAGCATGGCTGTGAATAGGAACAGGTGCAGGCATCACAGCTGAACTGGTATATATCTACCTAAACGTATATTTGAAGTACTTTTGTCACGGACAACAGGATTTTCTTGCATCTGGGGAGCAAGGAAGGCAAGGCTGTGCCTGAGCAATGGAGCATTAGCCCAGGACTTACATACTGCTGGGGCCTGGGGGATGGCAGTACTAGTGCATGTGGCTCTCAAGATTTGGGCCACGTTCCTGACAAGCAATCGCAAAAAATACTTCATGAAGCGGCTGAGCGCAGAGCCAACAAGACTCTCACCTTCACCCTGAAACTGGCACTGTCCCCCACGCCTCATGCCTGTTGGGCAATCATCCCCTTCCTATCTGGCGGCCCCCATCCCTTGCCCCTGCCCCTGCCCCTCAATCTTCTTCAGGCGTCAGCATGTCAGAATGAAGGATCACCTGACAAGCAGCAGCAGCAGCCCTCTGACTACCCTAATGTCGGTACATCGCCCGGCGGGAGAGGTGGCAAGAGCTTGCCGCTGCCAGCTGGCAGCCACGTTGCCTCTGCATCCATGGAGAGTGCTGACATGAATTCTTCGGTCAGTGCGATTGCATTCTTCCGCATGCACTGTCTGGGCAGTTATTGCAGAAACATCTTCCTGTTTGTCTTGATAGGGAGGCATGAGAAGGAGGGTGTGCAGGAAATGCGCTGGTTCCTGCACCACCTCTTCAGGGCATGGGCCCCTCGTGGAGGCCTTTTCAGAAACAAAGTTGTCGGTTTGAAATTCGAACCTGAGCTGGCATTGAATGTTTCCTGGGCTACCTGCCTCCTAGCGGGCAGGTAGGGCCTGCTGTTGGTGTTGAACATGAGCCCTGGAACATCCCTGAATTCCGCCCTGTGGTTCACCCCCCTGGCCTCGCAGTCCCCAAAGGACGAGCGTGGTCGTCAGCAGCAGCAGCAGCAAGAAGTGGGGCTTGGCACTGTGGCTGCCGCCAGAGGCCAGGCTTTGCCCTCGGGGAAGATTCCGCAGCCAGGCGGGTTGCGCAGCCAAGCTGCAACCAGCACCGCAAAGGCGGTGTACGCTCCCAGCTTCACGAACATGGCTGGACCTGCGCCTCCACCATCGACTCCGTTCAGCATGTGTAGTGGCGCAGCACCAGGTTTCGAATTCCCTGGTGGGGGCAGGAGCAAGGGCACGCCTGCAGCACCCATGCCGCCCGCTGTTGAAGCTGCAGCTGCATCGGCATCTGCAGCCCCGCGGGATGATGAGCAGCAACAGGCCCCTGGCGGAGGACCGTCAGACAGGGTGACCCACTCAGCTGCCTCGGAGCCTGTCAAGGCCGAGAGCGATGCTGTGACCTCACCACCGGCAGCAGCGGCAAGCGCGCCTGCAGAATTGAAGCTGCGGTCCGCCTGTGGCCCTGCAGAGCACCCGGCGCTGCAACATATACAGAACTGGGAGGTCCAGGAGGAGATTGGGAGGGGGGCCTATGGGGTGGTGTTCAAGGTAGGGCAAGACGGGGGGGGGGGGCTAAAGATCGTGGCGTTGGGGGTTTGAACTTTCGTGACAGCGTTTGTCAGCTTGGAGGCCTCTATCAAAGCAGCGTGTGTTGGGGACGTAGATTGGTACTGTTGGGGGCTTAGGGCCCAATACTGGCCAGGTCCTGGGGATTTACCTTGGAGGGATACTGTCATATTCGAATTGGCCCTCTGGCTTAGCGGGCGTGTACGCACTTCCATGTTCCCCAGAGTGTGCAGTGTTCATACCGTGCACTCCCTGTTATGTGGCAAGGGGTGGCTCCTCTTTACCCTGTTTTGCGACAACAGGTGCGGCTCATGGTTTAAGGTGCAGGTGGATGGATGGTGAAATTGCGCGGGAACCAAGCTTGCGAAGACTCGAATGCAGCATTGTACGATTTAACGCTTTGATGTTATAGGTTGATCAAACAGCAGTGTTTGAAATACAGTCTGTATGAGTGTATGGTCGGAGTGTTATGTGCAGTGGCATCCCGAAGGTTGCAACACCATTGCATGCTCGGTATGTGTAATGATCCTATTGATTTTTGTAACACGTTCACTGCATATTGATCCTTTGGTCTAACTGGTAAGAACGCTCTGGTTTTGCACTATGGCACTGCGGCATGCCCGAGGTGGGCATGACTGAAGGCTTTCATCAAAAGGCGCATTAGTAGAAACAAAGGCGGCGTGGATAGTATGTATTCCCCGCGTATTATGATGATCCCGTGACCTGCAACATGAGCAGTCAAATGTAAAAATGTGGCCCAAGAGAATTTGAAATAGTGTCAACGCTTTAGTCTCCTGATTTCCTGAAGTCGTGGATCTGTGCAGGGCCTGTGGTGTGGGCTCAGGGTGGCCATCAAGAGGTTCCAGCTAATGGCCGCTGACGCCGAGAAGGATGCTGCGGCGTTGCAGGTGTGAATACATCTTGCTGGCCTACATTTCACACATGTACACCGTGAAAACGTATCAGGAGATGTTGAGGCATCTCTTTAGCTGGCCTTCCTGTTGGAACAAAGAGACTCTCAGGGAACGCATGTGAAATCTATGGTACTGGATTCTCAATGGGAAGGAACATAACTGTCATTATGGAGGTCTTGAGCGGGGTGTGCAGCATTGTCTAAGTGTGTTTTAGTATGGCACACATGTGTTGAGGTTGTTCCTGGGGCACGCTCAGCACTGTTTATGGCCTGCCAAGGTTTGGCTTGATTGCATCCAGTATCCAACCAGCTCCTGACGGGCTGGAAATCATCAGTTTATTTTGAAATTCAAATATGGAAAACGTGCTGCTGCGCCGTAGGAGGCTGATATCAACCGGACGTTGGACCATCCCAACATCGTCATGACGTACATGACAGGCATAACGCAACCGCAACAACGATCATCAGGTGCCAAGGTAGGAGTGCTTGCAGGGTATAGGGTGTTGATACGAAGTCAACGCAACCAACCAAAGCCTTTTAGGGGGCCAGGCAGAGCGAGCCGGGGGGAAACCAGCCACATGGACCATAAAAACGCCTAAACTGCAACAAAGGGACACGTGGTCATCCGATGGAGCACCTTAATAGGTTGCTGCAGAAAAATAGATTTAGGAGGCCAACATTAACTGGCCTTGACTCCTGAATACCCTGAAACATGAAACACTAGGGAACCTAATGGCCGCTCAACACATTCATCTGTTCATAACACTGTTTATTTCAGGTCATTCAGCTACAATTCAGCTACAATTCAGCTACCTGTTGGCTTGCGGTTGGGGTATCCTGTTGCATTGAGTTCTGCAGCTTGGGCCACCGGCAGTGGGCCCGTCCAGGTTGGGTCCCTATTGACTCAGTGGTGGCCTTCCAGCGGCCTGCCAAAGGTAGCCTTGCGTGTACTAAAATGAACACAGGTGCATAAGTGGGGGGCAGTTTCCATGTCGGGGGCACAGCCTTCATTGTCACGCCGCCGTCCTTATGCTTCTCGTATATAGTCTTCCATACACTACGAATGCAGCGCAAATAAGAGGAACGAAGCTCATGCTGGCCTGCTACCTAAAGGGGCTAAATGTGTTTCCCTCTCCCTCGTGACAAATGCGGTTCCTGCTCCCCCATGACAAATGTTTGATGTGGGCTTCTGACAGCCATGTTACCATGCGCCATGCACAGGCAAAGCGCCTTCCCAAGCAGCTCAACATTGTGATGGAGTACTGCGATGGTGAGTGATGAAAGAGGTGGCCCATTTGTGTCTTATAGTTGCATAATACCTGTCTTGATTTTAGTGCATAACATACAGACCATCTCCGGCAGGCCGCTGGGCGGTAACCGTTGGGCGTAGCTGAAGCGCCTATAGGAAACAGTGATGAACACCCAATATGACTTACGGCGTACGCATTGGCCAGCAAGACTGGCGAGAATTCATTGAGCAGGGGGTGCAATTTCTTTACTTCATGATTCATACGTTGAGGACAGGACTATGATAAACCCAAGTGTGCAGAGAGGCTCCGGGGTCAGGGGCCGGGTTGACCCTCCACCCTCAAGAGGGGTAGGTGTTCAGGACTTGAGGTGAACCCTCCACCCTTCACCCTGAAGATCAGCACTCCATCCCACTGTCTATTTTAGTGTGCTTCAGTAAATCTTAAGCTTCGGCACAGCCTGAGTCCAAGAGGGCCTGGTGCAGCAAGCCCTGCTGCTTGGCTACAAATGCCCCCCCCCCCCCCCCAAATTGGTCAAGTGGTGCCCCCCCGGTGGCTTCCCTCAAAGGTGGTCTGGCGCACACTTCAATCAACATTGGTGCACCCAAGTGCTGGAAGAAGTCTCAATAGTGGTGTCTTTTCGACCCCATTTTGCAGTCTTGTGATCTGACCCCTGCCTGAACGGAGTCCACGACGGCCTCTCCAACCAGTTTATTGACTCACACCCTATCTCCAGCCCGAGGGTCAGAAGCCTTCCCTTGCCGCAGTGTTACGTGATCATGTCAGGGATGTTCTATCTCCAAATAGCTGGTGGTGGAGCCTCAAGGAATGCCTCTTCAATCAAATCAACTGTATGCTGAGAATTGGATATGGGCCAGAAAAATTTGCCCTCAACAGATGAACTGTGTCTCTCCCCTGCGTGACTGCTTCCCTGACCATCTCTGTCCCATATTGTGAACCAGCGGACTTGGAGAATGTTGCTATTTTAAGCAATCAATGTCTGGATGCCCACTTCACACTTCACACTCCCTGACTGTACTGCCTTTGTATTGCCTCCTCTTTCGGTTCATGCGCAACCCACCTTGGCGCCCACAGGCGGCTCGATGTTTGACGTCATCGAGAAGAGGCAATACTTTGATGCCACAACGCAGTCGCCCCATCTCCTCCCGATCCTGGAACTGCTCATTCTGGTACGACCGGATATTGTGATGCTGTGTTGTCAAGGGGCTTCAGCTGCTCAGTGACTGATCAGTAACTGCTAGGTGACTGCTCAGTGGGCTTGATGGGGCGCATGGTGTCATAACACTAGCATGCATTGCAACTTCATCACCTCGAATGTACCCGTCCTCCTGACCTCATGAACTGCTGCCTTCCTGGCAGGTGGCGAAGGGCTGCAAATACCTCCATTCTAAGCAGGTGGGTCGGACGAGATATGCAGGCGCCTCCGCTTAAGCATATGATCTCACGGAGCAGCGCCCACGTTTGGGCAAAAGTGTTGAAGGATCCTCGAAGTCTGAAGCTGGGTTCATTGCCCTCCTCACACCATGGGTTGAGGACCATGCAGTGATCAACAGGTGAGGATGGGCTCACTGTCACCTTCAAGTTGAGGGTCTTCAGCTACAGGTCAGGTACATCACGGCCTAGGACAGGGGTCTTGGTGTAGCAAGCCCTGCTGCTTAGGCCACCCACCGTTGGCCGGTCTAGGTCTGGTCCCCATTAATTGCCCCATCGACCCTGTGGTGGTCACCCACAAAGATGGCCCGGTGTACTCCAAACACTGCCAGGCGTGTTTCTTGTTGCAGACCTTGTGGGTGGAGTCGTCACTCAGTGGTTTCGAATCATTGACATGGATACTGTCGCTGTTATGTCATGATTGTATATAAGCAGATGTGACTGTGTTTGTTACTTGAGTTGAGACATTTTACCATTTGGCATTTGTGGTCGATGCTGCATGAATGTTGCTTGTCGGCCCTCCTGCACAGATCATTCATGGCGACCTGAAACCCGACAATGTGTTGTTACTGACACCATCCGCTGCGGCAGCAGCAGCAGCAGCAGCAGCCCATCTGGATGCGCTAGGGGACCCATTGCTACTGGAGAAGACAAAAGCAGCCACCGCCTTGTCGCTGGCAGACAGTGTGGCTCGCAGAGATGGTGCCTTGGGGGGGGGGGTGGCCAAGGTGAGGTTGCCGGCATGTGATCCCTCTGCTCCCAGGACATGATTTCCCCTGTTTTGCTGCCACAAATCAACGTTATCTTCGATGGCTAAGATGAATTTGTCAGCTTGCTGCCTACTGTGTGGTCTGCCAGGGCTCCTCTAAAGCCACCTGCTGCCCAGCTGCCCCCTGCTGGCCTTCTATCACTGCTAAGGTCGCCGACTTCGGGCTGAGCAAGATCCTGAATGTGGACAAGTCACACTTGTCGGGAGTGAGGAGTGGTACGCCGCTGTATGTGGCACTCGAAATCATTCGCGAAGGGAAGACGTCAAAGGTGAATAACGCGTCTGAGGATGAGCAGCTCTATCTGGTGAGAAGTTCACAAATCCTCTGGGAGCTAGCCTAAATCTTCTCAAGGATTTTTGTGGAGCCACTCACTGGTGAATTAGTGGCTCCTGTCAAAGCACCTGAAAGGGAATTTCCATTCCTGTGAGGTAGGCTTTCTTGTTTGTCTGTCCAATGTGCTTCAATGATAGGTTTTACTTGCTTTGTGCTTCAGTCGCAAGTGATGTCTTCATTCCTTTCTGCCAGTAGACGGGTTCAGGGCGATGAGAGCAGCCACCTGTACACCTGGGCATAGCTGTACAATGACTCAGAATCCGACTCCGTCTGCAGCTCTTATGCTACTCCCAAGCATTCACAGATATGCGCTTCTTTAGTTGAGGCCAGCTGAGGCCCTAGACCCTAGACCTTTTGAGTCCCGATGTGTGCTTATGAGCCCCCATGTGCTTCTTTGTCTTTGTTTGCGCCCAGGCTGCAGACGTTTACTCCTTTGGCGTCATGATGTGGGAGCTCTACCATGGCAAACTGGCGTGGCACCAGGTGAGACGTCTCCCTCCCATTGGCCTTAGAGGGGGATACTTGCTTCCACTGGGGAGCATTGTCTTGCCATACCAAGTTCTGAACTGGTGCAATATACCCTTCTGCTGCCAATGCCATGTTCTGTGATCAGCCCTTGCAATCTGCCGTTGAATACAGCACGGGCCATGTTTCCATCAGGACACAAATCCGAACATGCTGATCACTGCTTTTCATTTAAGGTGCAGATAACTATAGCCAGGGGTGTCTTGTTCTCAGGCACGCTTTTGCAGACATTTGGGGCTCCGGTCCCGCGCGTATCTCGCCACCTTAATCTGATGCTACACTGCAAATATTCAGCCTTACATGATCCTTATATGGGCACCCCCCTGTACTGTGTATGTGTGTATGAAGTACGTCCATGTTGCAGGCCCTAAGGCGGCCAAGGCAGCTCTGCTGGGATGCATGTATGATGTCTCTCTGAAGCTGTTCGAGTTTGAGGGTGGCGGTGCAGCAGTAGCAGAGATCCAGCCTGGGGCAGTGGCGCCACCCTCACCTGCGGCAGCAGCAGCCGCTGTGGCAGAGGGCTACGCTCGGCTGGGACGCGCCTGCCTTAACGAGGTACCCTCTAAAAGGCCAAAGTTCGAGTGTTTGTTGCTAGCACTTGAGGAGATGCAGCAGTTGCTGATAGTTGCTGCAGGACGCAGGGGCATTGAATGAGAGCTTACTTTGTAACATTGACTTCGACTGAATGTGCTGTCGCTGTGTGAATGTGCGGTGCTCCAAAAAGTCGCACATGCAGGAGAGGCTGAATTATGTTAATTTACTGGAAGGATAGCCCATACATTCGTAATAAGCATGAAGTATGTGAGTGTGGTGTAGCCGACTGGTACTGGTAAGCGGTATTAGCCTTTGCGCACCCAAATTAAAACTACGGGATTTTAAATTATGTTTGCATTATATTTGTCCTAGTGCATAGCCCACTAAGAGGCCTCAACCACTTGAAGAGCACATGGAATGCGAGCAAGGCGGGGATTGCATAGGTTGACAAATTTCGTGGGGGGGTCATACAAGCATGGGAGATGGGAAGAGTGGCTGCGGTCATCGAAGTGCATGTACGAATCCAAACATGGCAGGATGGAATGGGCTGAGATCACTGGAGGCAGAGGCAAGGGTGCTCAAGACCCTAACCTAGTCGACGTCAAAGCCTGAGACCGTCGTGCTGTGATGTCAACCGGGACGGTGATGACGGGATGCCTTGCCAATTCAAAATTAAGGAATTCAGTTGAATTCGCCCCACGCGTCTGCCAGTGAAAAACGCTTTGACTTGGTACCCTGGAGGAACATGCATGGTGCGCGAATCCTGCATCGTTACAGCCTGCAACAGGCCAGATGCTCAACCTCAGACACACACGGGACCTGTCTGCATTTCTGCTCACTACCTGCAAATCGAATCTTGCAGTTGCGTCCTCCACGAAGCCAGTCTAGCTGCCACTTGTGCCCAGGAGCCAGGCTAGAGGCCACGTCAAATACAAACGCCAGACATGCTCGACTGCCAATCTGAAGTCCTGGCAACTGCTAGCTCTATTTTTTCTTACACGATGCTGCGCTTGGCAGAGGTAGAGCGTACCATAGAAAGTACTGGTTATAAGAAGACACAAGTACATTCACCCACAAGTAATTTGACTGGCCTGATACACAGTCATAGACACCGACAGCCGCATTGTACAAAAGGGGCAATCGAGCACAAGTAATCCAACAAGTAAATGAAAGCTTGAAAACAGCTGACCAACATGCACAGACACAGCGAGATGATATGTGCGTGTTGAAATGAGAGTCATCACAAGGGCGAACGTTTGCTTGAGCAACGGTTGAATGGCATGCAGTGGGCATTGGTACATGAGTAATACAAAATGACTTTGTGTCCAGAGAGTTGACTACTCATACTGCAGTGCAATCAAAAGAAAAAGGAACGAAAAAATGTTGCATTTCCCCGTTATCTCAGGTGCTGATTGGAAGGAGGAAAAAATGGTGGTCAGCCATGCCCAGCCCGCTGGTGGATGGTCATGAAGCCCCCCACTAATAATCAAGTGGGGGTCCACACAGCGCAAACCTGCAATGCCCACATCCACGGCAGACATATTGGAAGGCTTCCTGGGCTTGCAGCCGTTGGCAGGATGTGGATGCAAATCACTGGATATCATATTGTGATAATAAAATAGAAGGGCAAAAAAAAGGGGTGCAACCAGAGAGGCCCCCTGTATATTGAGGCTGCGACAAATGTATAATGGTCTCTCAATTCACCCTCCTAAAGCAAGGACACAGCTGGGAACAAATCAAAGCTGCCTCAAAGAATCAGGACACTCTGCTGTAACAAAGCAAGATTCAGGCGCTCAGCTTTGTCTCCAGAATCGGCATCGCGACTTGACGCGACATATCACCTGATGTACCACATAGAGTGCAATGGCTGCTGCGAGCTAGCCTCTGCGGCGCCCTGATCAGCAAAACAGAACCAAGTGAGCTGCAGTCGCCGTTGCTTGTGTATCTACAGCATGGGTAGGTGGCGATGGAGCTCGTAGTCTCCATAATACACGGCATACGAGTCTTTCATAAAGTTGACACACACGCTGTCGTCCCCCATGGACAGCGCCATGTACCAGCGCCAGTCATGCAGGGGGGGCAGGCCGGAGAGGTGGTCCACCTCCAGGCCATTCACCTACAGAGGAGGGCCAAGTGATTGGAGTCAGAGAGCACAGAAGACTGCCACGAGCGCTTTGTCACAACAAAAACAGCAATACATGGGGAGAAGACAATGCGGTCAAATCTACCTGCTGAAGTGCGTGCATTTGAGCCCCTGTGACCCCTGGAGGGACACAACTTGCAAACCCATCCCTCCCCTAAAAATCTACTCCCTAGCAGCCCATGTTGTGCTACCCTATCCTCTCCTGTTGCCCACCTTGAGCACCATGGTAGGAGGGTCCACTGTTGCATCCCCCAGCGTCACCACCAGCTCCACACAGTCCCCCTTGGACCACAGGGGCGCATGCTCCTCATCGCTTTCAGAGTCAACACACGGGAAGATGCAGAGATCATACATCGCAGCGGCGGAAGCTGCGGTGGCAGCAGCAGCTGCGGCCTTGGACTCTGACTCAGAGCTGGCACCTGACAGATAACAAAAAAATGAAAATGATTTGATGGAAACATGACACATGGCATAGACAGTTCATCAGGTACAAGCACCACTGGGCACCCAGCAGTCTGGCAAGGCTTTGAATCCGCCCCATCCCCGGTAACCCAGCCAGCAAGGACATGTACCGTGTGCACACCTGTGGGTGGCGAGTAGATACGCCCCTTGCTCTTCCACCCCAAGCAAGGCACTTGCACGCCATGGCAGTCCAGCTGGTTCCGGGAGGTCATACCCAGATACACATTGTCCTGGGTGTAAACACAGGGGGATGCTGGTCAGTGGCAGAAATCACATGTCCAGGTTCTTCAGCTGCAGGGTCAGTCAAGAGGTGCATTTGGCTACCCTGATGCCCTGTGGGACTGAAGGTTGCGTACCTAGAGCTCAGCTGGGGAAATTGCCACGCCCAACCCAGTGCCTGAGGACAACGTCTTCCTAATTTATTCTTCTATAACAGCGCGACCTGCTCCTGTAGTAGCCAAGCTTCATCATGTTGACCCTCCGGCCTGCCCACTCCTGACGTTCGAAATGTGATACGTTCCCACCCTAGTTCGAAAAGCGATGCTTTTCCCGCGTTTCCCCACTTCCGGAGCCAAGCCTGCGGCCAGGCCAGGGGAATTGATATTAAGCCTTGGGCGATGAGCGTACCTAATTCGACGATATCATTTATTTAGATTTCGCCCACATTATCGCCCCCAGCGATGCATTGCCAAAAAGGTTTTCACTGGCCTGCCCCCTAACCCCTCGAGCCTCTACTCACATAGTCCTGTCGGCTGACAAAGCTGAGGGCCAGCTTGTTCCCCGAGCTATAGGTGTCACAGAACACATCAAAGGAGCTCCGGTCAGGGCTCAAGATGAGCACATCCGCCTCAGGGGAGACGGACACCTTCATGCCGCTCTCCTCATCGTGCTCAGTCTGAGCATCAAGAGAGGGACACAGGCATCAGGACAGTGTGCGCAATTAGAGACAAGACAGGCATAGCATTGGTACTGAAGGAAAGCACATCACCTAATGCAGCCCCCCATACAGGGCGGGTACCTGAATGAAATACAGCTGAGAGGTCGCTGCCAGCTCAGCCCCTGAGCTTGAGGCCGGCTTATCATGAGGCATGGGGCTGACGACAGATGTGGACGTCGCGGGTGGGCTGCTTGCCATGTGCGCCGTTGTCCGAGAGAAGCGGAATCTGCGTCTCAGTGGAGCTATTAGGCGGCTGAATAGCGAGGGTTTGGACGAGCAGGCAGCGCGCTGCGTCAGTGCAGGCTGCTGCAAAGATCCCGCATGGGACGATGAGAGGGTCTGCATGCTATCCTCAGCGTCTTGGTCTGAGCTACCCGTCATGGCCGCAGTCAAGCCCAGGTGACGGAGAAGCAGTGCCAGACGAGGGCGGGCCTCAGAGGGGAAACTTCCAAGCCCAGGACCAACTGCTCCTACACCAGAGGCAACCAGCATTTCGAGAGGAGTCTTAGCTGGAGGAGGGGGCACATCCCTTGCATGAACAAGGCATAGAGGGGCTTCAGGATAGATGTTCAGAGCAGCATTCAGCTGTATCAGGGCAAGCCTGCTCCAGGACATCAGGCATTGAGGCTGGGACGTCACGCAGTTCACAGGCAGCTTTGCAAGAGATAAAGCATTTCTGGGGGATCGTTGGTTCAATTAAGCTGAGCTCCCAGACCTACCTCTGCTCATCTTCAGACTTCGAAGGAGGCTTAAGACCTGAACAAGATGTTGTGGGCAGGAGTTCAATTCTTCGGGCAGTTGCCCCTAGGACACTTACGGTAGACCATGGAGATTTTCAAGAATCCGCATTCATACTGAGGCTTCTTTCCTTGGGCTTAGCAAACCGGTGCCAAGCTTGGCATCCAAAGCAGATCTGTCAGTTCTGTCCTCAAATGGAATCTAGACCCAGGTAGACACATTGTGATGACATCCTGATACCCGCTCTGCATGCTCAGCTTGGCACAGTGGCACACCCTGCTTGGCGCGCCACCATTTTGTAACGCATTGATATAACAGCTGAGACAAGCTACTTTGCACCTACCATTGCAAAGTCGTTGGGCGCAAAGTCCAGAAACACCTGGCCCTTGCTTCGAAGCAAACGGCAGTCATTTTCTTTGCAGAACATGCGCTGCAGTAAGGAGCCTGATACTTGAGTGAGAGTGGACCTGATGGTGAGTCCAGGGAAATGGGAAAGAGGGTCAGATGCTTGACAGCGAGGATCATGGTCACCCACATGGTATCTCAAGTCAAGCTGGCTTGCTGGTGTTGAGAGAAGTGCAATAATGAAGCCATGCAGGCAAGCACGCTTGCCAACAACCAATGCTCTGCACTGTGTATTCCAAAAAGACCTCACCTAGCTGTGGTCATCACAACTCCGCCAACATTGAGCTCCATGACATCCTTGCTGGATGGAACAGAGAGCGAGGCAGGGTTTGGGGCTGAGTGACACAGGGTTCCTGCTCTTGGAACGGGCCCTCAGCTCTCCACCAGCTTCGACACCTACAAGTGAGCTGCGATTCACGGCTATCGCTCCTGCGGCAGTCAAGTGACAAAATAGGTTGGCACACACACACAGATGACAGCAAGCTGTTTCTATGCGCTTTAGTCCAATTCTCGACCTCGCATCACAAATGCTACCTGAATGCCGCGCGACGTGAACATTGGACTTGTGCCAGTTGCGAGGCATACATAGTTGACTCGTGGAAACCGATCCCACCGATAGTCTCTGCATTCTACGTGTGAAAGAAAGCTTTAAAGTTAGGCTCGATTCATACGGGATTGAGCAGAGAGGACGCATCCATGCAGGGGGTGCACACAAGAGTATCAAGATCATTGATCAATTATGCTTCATTACAGCGACCGCCGCGTCTCCTTTACATACATACCGCAGCATGTTTCTTCTGTCTTCTGTAAGTGATTGGATGGAGCTGATTCTCGTGGACAGAACAGAGTATGCTGCCAAACGATGCACTACCTCTCAATCTTATTCGTGAGGTCTGAATTAACTTGTAAGTGATGAATTTACAGGTTGTAATTAGCGATGCTTCTTAATTCCGGACGCAATTGACCATATGAAGCCTCATCATGCAGCAGTTGTAGCCAGTCAGTTGGTTGAAATCTAGTTGGAGTTGAACAACTTACGCTGGCGCGCGCGCTGGGTAGGAACACATCTGGAAGTGTCATTTGTGCCTTATAGGATCTACAGAGGGAAGCTGCCGCCCCCAAACTGCGTCATGCAGCGGCTGCGACTGACCTGCAACTTCTTCCCCTCGCAAAGGTGCCGAGTTACTAACGCTAGCTAGTGGACGCTGCCTATGAGCGGGCGCAGATGGAGGTCGTCGGCCGGGAAGACCCTAGGGACCCCGCTACCAAACACAGGTCTGCGGCCGCCTACCAAGCCTGTTTTCAGCCTACAGCAGGCGCACGCCAAGAACCGCACCAGCAATAGGGTGTGCACTCGTGTGTGTACTAACTTGCAGCCACTTCTGAAATTACTGCCCCTGTACCTGACAATCTAACAGGCTTCTTGGTCATCATGTACAATCGCAAACTGATCAGAACGGTGTATTCTGCTGGGCCCTGCTGATTGCTCGGCCGCGTGGGGCTGGTAGGGAATGATTATGCTCAATTCCAGGTACCATGCACAGCCAGGACCATGGTGCAGCCATGCTACCCTCTTATGTCAGGGGGCAGGAACATGGACAGAGGGAGAGTGAAGATAGTTTGGCAGGTTCCATTCTCAACCTTTGGGAATGAATGCCACTAGTATTGTGCTGGTGGCATCCAATTGCAAACTGAATTTCCAGCTGCTGCTCGGGCTGGCCATCGCTGAGGCCCTCCCCCACCTGCCTTCATTCATGTCCTCCCTCTGCCAGACAGGCACGTGAGCCCAGCAGATGCACCCTGGTCAACCATTCCTCTGCAAACCCTATGCCCGCACCTGATGGAGGGGCCTCGCCTATCAGCATCAGCAACAGCAGCAGCTTGCTGGGCACCGTCATTGCCCCCCGCATTGATGCCTGCAACATGGAGAGCACCGACTCCAATGGCTGTGAGACTCTTTTCAGCCAGCTTCAGGCTGATGTGGTTGAGCTTGTTGAAGGCTAGTCTCTTCAGGGGCGCAGGGGATACGGTTTGCCTGCCCTTTTTATTAATGTTTTTTTTAGGGTGAACACGCCTTCCTTTCTTTTCTCTTGTGCCTGCCCCTCTTCAGTTTCCTAGCATACTTTTTGTGTGCCGATGTGGCCAAGCTTCACTTTAGCAGGGCCCTGAGGCGCAACGTCATTTAGCCAGCTTCAGGCTCATGATCTGGGTTACAACTTAAAAGCCCAGGACGTGATGTGCGTGCTTGGCAAGGTGGAGTTCTGCACCGTCACCCGCAAGTAGGCAGAAGGGGAGCGCACCTCCCACTTTGATATGTATTCCTGCGGCAACTATGCAGGCAAGAACACCAAGGTGGTCAAGACATAAATAGCGACTGCTCCACACACTTGTTCAGCCGAAGACGTGGCAGATATCGTTGAGGCGTAGACGTTCTCAGAGCCTGGAACTTCCCTTCTTTTCCAGTTATTTGTCTGTCCCTTCACTTTATTTTCCCCTTTTCTTTTTGGTCCTACCCCTGTTAGTTAGGCGCCCAAGCGGCCGAGCCTTTTTGAGCAGGGCCCAGGGGTGTAACATTGTCATTGACGTACTGCAATGGTGACAGCAGAACGTCCGAGCTACGTTCCAATATTTCCAAGCAACAAGGTAGACCTGATGTCAAATCCCTGGCACCTACGTCATAATGCTAAATTAAAAGGTTGCTTGCTACTGTCACGATTAAGACAGCAGCATCACCCGGGAAATCATTCCAGTTTTTTCAGCTTCACCCCCATGCATTCTTGGATCTAACTGATCAACCCTTGCTTCTTCAGGAGAGGCTCCAGTAGCTGCAGCTTGTCTGGGGCATGCTCTCTATACAGCTTTATGAGAGCCTGTGCTGCAAGATCTGGCAGCTCTATCTGGGCTCGTGTCCTTGAGTCTTGCAAAGACACCTGCATGTGGACAGGTGGCATATTCACACCCTGTGAGACTGTATAAATATCAAGATAAGTTACAAGTATGATCTGTCGATGTGAGGCGAACAGATCGCCATGGCCTTGCAGCCGCACAGGCAAAGAGATTGGGCGCACCGTATAAAAAATATACTGGCTTCTGGCCTTGTTGGAGATGAAATCAATATGGATGAGAAGCGTATGCCGTCATGCCATAGAGGCAAATCGGGGAAATTATGGGGGGGGAAATAGATTATGATGATGGAGGCGTCGGAATCAAACAAAAGGCCCTGCACTCTAGTCCTGTAATCATTGTGCCTCCAGTGTTGCAAAACTAGATAGCCACAAGGCAAACCACAATACACGGTACATTGGCCTCCGCATATACGCTGTATATACCATGTTGTCAGACTCGTTTCATGTTTCCTTGAGGTTTATGGGGGCATAAATATGAATTGAAAACATACCTCATATCCTCATATTGATTAGCATTTACAGTCACGCCTTACAGTCAGCAACAAATAAAACTTACAATATTTAATTTGCCTCGTTTTTCTCAGTTTCCTTGCAAAAAGAGCCAGTCAATCACAGGAATGATTCATTTAGCATCAGCCAATACTGCCACAATGTTACCGTACCTTTGATTTGCCTTCCCTAGGATATGAAAACACGTTTTCTTTTTATGATGCCCTCAGGGCAAATTATCGACCAAAACCAGAGACCACAACTCTTCATTTCTGACTGAAACTGGATTCGACAATCGATATGCAGTGCAATCATGGATCCCTCAATTACGAGGGAAGGCAAAGGAAATCTACGGCATGCGGACTGTGTGTTAGACTGTCTAATTTGGCATGCACAGCTTATCTTAGCAGGCCCCTCCCCTCAGATTCCTCACCCTCATCCCCCCCCTCTTCATCAACCTCATCAGCCTCGGACTCAACAACCTCAGGCTCAGACTGGACAGCTGCCACCTCTGCAGCAATGCCCCTGCCACCCCGAGAAGCCTGCCCCGTCACGAAGGGCCTGCCCCATGATTATAAAGTGCTCTATAAGTCTATATACCAGCTTTCGATTCATCTCTAGGCCTGGACCCTGTGCAGATGGCAGCTGGAGACTGCAGTTGCAGGGCTGAACATTGGGCCCCTTATGATACCGGCAGTTTGCACTGCCAACAGGATTTCGAAACATCCAGTTGCGCGCTAGCGCACAACTATTTGTGTATAATGCAGCAGTATTGGTACGAATTCAATCATTTCCCCTGGAGTTGATTTCCCTTTAAAAACAAAAAACCAATTTGTAAGCCCTTCAAATGCTGGGAACACGAAATGAGACAAACAACACGGTACGGTTTGAGGTAAAAAGGTATACCGTATATACATGGCGGTCCAGATCCCTTCGCAAACCTGGATGTATCAACATCGGGAAACACAGAAAATCATCCAACAACTTGGTATTACCTGGTGGATTAATTGACCTGGCATTCCTGGTGCCCTTCCACAACCCAAGACAAGAGTGTGGAAGTGGGGCAACAAAGGACACATCAGCCTGCACCATCTCAAACTTGCACCCAACTTGCCAGCCGGCATGAAACAATACACATATCGGCACGACTCTGTAACCCACCTTTTCTGCGATGTTGGCATAGCATGCCAGGACTCCAAATAAAGCTCGTGTATTCCGTCCGGAGCTTGTCTCTATCGCTTTTGCATAGTAAGAGCGGGCCTGCCGGAAGCTACCCAGGGTGTACAGCACATCGGCGTAACGAACCTGCATATTGGAGGCAGACCCTCCTTGTTGGAACGGATATTTCTGCTGTTGGGGCGACCAGGCGCAGCACTGGAAGTTCGTCATGACTCATGACTTCATGAGAGACCACACCACAATCGCATAATGCAGCATAGTTTGCAGCATCCCAGGACAAAAGTTTGCAGACTACCACAGGTGTCTTAGAATAGGCAATATGTCACCCTATCATACCATGCAAATGTGCTTCAGCCGAGCCTCTATAGGGCATTGAATAAAAAAATGCACAGATCAGATACAGATATAATTCATAATATGTCGAGAAGCACAGGATCATGATCCAGTTTAATTTGGTAGTAAGGGCATGTCAGAGGAGGAATACGCTACGGCCATCCACGTTGGCCCAGGGATTGTAATCGTACCAGGTAGTGAGGGTTGCCCGGAACGAAAAGGATCAGCTCCTCGTAACAAAATAATGCCTGCTTGTACATCAAAAGCTGCAGCAGAATACAGGAAGTCAGCAGATCAGCATAAATCAATGTACTATTAACTTGACATCAAAAAGTACAATGCATGGGCCCACCCAGTGCCGCACCGCAATACTAGTTTTGATGAAAGAACACAATGATTCAGGTATTATGGCCTCTCCTAGTGCACATACCTCGAGATAGAGCTCTGCCATCTCTTCCCAAGCATCTCTGTCCCCCGAGAAAACGTCAAGGTATTTCCTCAACGCCTCAACAGCTGCCGGGGTGTTCCCACGTGTCTTCTCCAGCGCAATCTGATTCACCAGAAATCAAAGTCGTTAGGTGCAGCAGCAGCGTTCCCTCGTTCAGGTCATACACAGCAACCGTCTTCAACAAATTAATTCCCGCCTAATTGATTTTTGTTTCGCCCGTAGGTAAGCACACAAATTGTTGCTTCAGTCCAAGAATAACTCCCAAGGCTGTTGCTTACCTATAATTAACAACAAAGAAGCAGCCAGAAGCTAGCAGCAAATAATGAAGCCTTCACGAGTTCATGTGAAGGCCCGTTCCGTCTGTTCCTATAGGCTATCAGAGAAACCGATGACGGAAATCTACTCCCCACCGACAGGTTATTTATAGTTTTCGGTTTTTAGCTTGTTTTCATGCGGTGATGCGGTCAAGTGCAAGATGTGGCAAGTCCAGTCTGTGAGCAATGTCTCACACACCAGTCGCTTGGCAATAATCTCATCTGAAGGCTTCTCAGCCAGCACTTCGGCGTACAGATCAGCTGCTTTGTCCGTGTTTCCAGAAGCCTCCCAGAACATACCCTGAGAGCAAATAATGTGCAGGGGACATGGTTATCAAGGACCTCTGTCTCGGAGCCAAAGGCGCAAGGCCATGTGCAAAAGTACAAATGGTCTGCATGCAAACATAAAATAGCTAACTTCAGATCCGCCAATTCACTATGTGCCATGCTAAAGAAGTAGGTCCTCAAGACCTGTCTCCTGGCTAAAGTGTGGCATGGCACTGAGTGCTCACCTGCAGCCTACGAGTCCGAGAGCTGTGCGGAAATCGACGTGCCACTGCCCTGACCAGATTGGTTGCAAACACCACAGCCCCGCAGTCCAGCGATGCAATGGCCACTTGCTCATACAGCAACCACACTACAGCAGACACAGTTCGGTGATCAATGAGATATCAATATCAGATCCCACCACCCTGGCAAACAAGGATGAAGGAGTGGGGGCATCTTACGTTCTTCTTCTGACAATGTGCTTTTGTAGCTCTTGAGGAGAATCGAGCCGTAGCGAGCAATGGTTTGGGAATCTCGGATTCTCAGCTCCCTCGCGATTCGCAGGTATTTCGACAGCATTTCAAGCGGAGGGGTGGCCGATTTGCATTTGATCAGGTCCAACTCTGCATCCTCTAATTCAGCGGCGGACGCCATGGTAAGAGGCAAAGAAATTTATCACACCGCGTACTTCTGGTGGAAAGAAATTTTCAGAAAGTCGCTGGAAGAATACGACACTTCTAATACTTTACCCCTGCTTCACCGTCAGAAGAAAGTAGGGTGTGACGTGCAGCAGGGACGTGCAGGGATGGACGGACTGATTTCCTGCCCACACTGTCATACCTTTCACGTTCAATGTGTGCTACGCGGTCTTGACAGCATTGAGGGCAGTCTGATCTAGTAATTATCTTATAATTCGTAAAAGAAGGAGCCAAGAGAAACCGAGATAATTATGCCTCCTCGGCGAAGGGACGGGAAATCTGCAGGCCGTGCCGCTGCGGCTGCTGAACCGGAAGACAGCGATGTACTCAATGTTGCCATGGAAGAACGGGGTGCCGCTAGCAAAGTCTCCTTAAAACGTGGCTTGAAGGATGGCCTGGCAGCCCAGACCAGCCCAGGTCAGCCCAGCATCCGCAGGCGCACCAGTGCCCAGATCGACAAGCCCGACGCCCCTGACACCCGACGGCAGTTCAAAGCTGCAGCAGTTCAGGGCGCTGACATGAAGGGTAGGGTCCAGGCTGCTTCCCTGGATCCAGATGCAGCAGATAGCCCATATGAATCTGTCGTCAAGGTGTTTGCAATCCATTGCGAGCCCAACTTCAGGTGAGAGGTCATACACTCACAACATGCTTTATTCAGGAGTTATAGACCAGGAGTGAGGGCGGTTTCAGTCCAGGTTAAGACCCAAACGGTGGAATGGCCCATGGCCACTCAACTGCCCAGTGGCCTTGGCCCCAGTTAAGAACCCGTTCATTGATATGTGCTCCTCACAGAAACCATTGCCTCTTTAACACCTGGCTTGAGAGCCAGCAGTTTGAAACCATTTTTTTGAAAGACCAAGGTTAACACTCCCAACCCACCCATGCATAATCGAAGGACCCACGCATGGAGACTGCTGGACCAATAATGTTGTGTTTCAAAGCTTGATCTTGGTACCTAGCTGAAATATATCTAAACTGCTGTGCCTGATCATAGCTTGCCCTGGCAACGGAAACGCCAATTCTCTTCCAGCTCCAGCGGTTTCATCATCACCGGCCGGAGAATTCTCACCAACGCGCACTGTGTGGCAGATCACACGCAGGTGGGCTGCATGCATTTGATTTGAAGTATGCAAAAGGCAAAGTGGACAGAATTGGAAGGTATTTGCTTGGTACATAATTGTTTTGTTAGGGCCCAGGCCACTATTCACTGCATGCCATGGAAATTATGCACGATTGCATGGATGGAGACCCGTTTAGTACATCATCCATAAATTGGAGGACCCGTTTCTGAGGTATTGTGCCTTGAGTTTGACATGGCCGCTGGATTTAGCCGAGCCCAGCTGCATCCATTCAACCGCATGCACATATCCGTTTGGCCTTAAATCAGACTACCGGTTCGGTGAAGCATGGCCTTAAAACAGACTTGCCTCCTGAGGACATTGTTCTTAGTGAGGTGATGTCTCCCTCAGCAGCTCAAATGCCATATTCTGGCCTCACTTTGTTGCAGGTCAAGGTGAAGAGGCGCGGCTCAGACATGAAGTATGGTAAGCGGTCACGACGTCACGTGCTTGATGAGATGTCACACCTGGGATCCCCGGGTCAAGGCCCTAGGAGTTGTGCAGCATGGGCTGCTCTGTCCCTGTGACGATTGTGAGACCTGCCCTAGTGCCCATCCCTTATAAACCATGATGGTTTTGCATTCTCTGAGGGGTGGCCTCCATGTCTCTGCTTATTTTTATACTTGCAGTTCTGTAAGCTATTTCAGATGCTGGCACCTGGACTTGTGTCTATTCAATGCAAGCTGCACTTAAAGAGGCTTTTGTCCTAGGTCTTCCTGGCAATTGTTCCTTATGATCAGAATCATCATAAGTGCGCAAAATATGGGGCACCTGAATGTAATCGCCTTCTTCCGAATGAAAAGGCTTTTTCCTCTTGGTCCACTGGCTTAGCTGTGCCTGGTTTGATACTGCTGACAGTCGCTCAGGTCCTGGCGACGGCGACTGAGGGAGACATGGCGCTGCTGACAGTGGAGGATGAAGACTTCTGGAAAGGTTCTGAGCCTGTACAGTTTGGAAGCCTGCCGCAGCTGCAAGATGCAGTGGCTGTAGTCGGAGTGAGTTGGCTTACGCATGCCCCAGTATTGGCGGCAGTTGAGTCGCCTTTGTCAGGTTGTTGAGGGCTGGACGCATGTAGAGATCGCGTCCTGGCATCTCCCGGGGCGAAGGCTTGACAGCTTGGTCATCATGGCTGGATGGACAGTACTGCCTCTGCTCATATCTAACTGCCTGAAGCCGCCTCTAACCACCCACATGGGTACCTGCTGCTGGGCTTTTATAAAATGACCTCAGACCCTCTACCCCTGTAGTACCCCATCGGAGGCGACACGATGAGTGTGACCAGCGGAGTGGTGTCGCGTATCGAGGTCACCTCGTACGTCCATGGGTCTGCAGAGCTGCTGGGGATCCAAATCGATGCAGCGGTGAGCAGCAGCAATGCAGGTCATGCTGTGGATCAGCCTGGATTTGAGGCCTGCTTTCCTTTGAAATGAAGATGCGCTTTGCTTGCAAGCTTTGATCCGGGTCTGTTTCAAAAGCCTGCCTGCCTGCCCGCCTGTCAAACTTGGTTACTCAACACTTCAGATCAGGTCACAGGGGTGCCTCTCTACGCTTGGGTTACGATTTTCATAATGTTTTGTTGCCCCTATTTTGGCCGGTGCAGATCAACAGCGGGAACAGTGGCGGCCCAGCGTTCAATGAGGAGGTCGGTGTGGACCAGCTGTTCCCTGTCCTGTCGCTGGATCAGCCTCCCGCCCGCCTGCACAGTGCGGCTGATATCAGATGGATCACAAATTTGTTCAGCCAGCTGGGACAGGCTTGTCATGTTGGCTTGCTGTGCTAATCAGTGCTATGTGTCTGCTGGTCTAATAAGTCCACCGCCGCGTGCTGCAGGGCCAGTGTGTTGGCATCGCTTTCCAGTCATTGAAGCACGAAGACGCAGAGAACATTGGCTATATTATTCCCACACCTGTGAGTGATGGGGAATGGATTGAATACAGGAGGGAGCCGTAGGAGATCTGACATGTGCTGAGATTCCTTCTGCCATGATGGAAACACATGCAATTGGAGAAATTACAATAACTTATCCCTGGATCCTTGTCTACTTTGCGTTCCTTGCAGGTGGTGTGGCACTTCATCCAAGACTACGAGAAGAATGGGCGGTACACCGGCTTCCCATGCCTGGGCATTGAGTGGCAGAAGCTAGAAAACCCGGACCTGCGGAAAGTGCTGAACATGTCTGTGAGTGCAAGTGAGCGCTGTTGTTTGATAACTGCGACTGATGCAGTGGTAATATCTACGTGCAGTGTTGAGTCATCCCAATTTCAGGTTTGTGATGTAAGATTGATTGTGGCGTCTTTCCTGCACTCCACAGACAGACCAAAAGGGCGTCATGGTACGGCGGATCGACCCGACCTCAGCAGCATTCAAAATCTTGGAGCACAACGATGTGCTGCTCTCGTTTGACGGTGTCCCCATTGCCAATGATGGCACGGTGCCGTTTCGGAGGTGCGTCATCGGTTACTTGGCTGTGCTGTAGGCCATGGGCCGGCATGCTGATGTGCATTATTTTATTCCAATTCAACCCTACAGGGCACCTGGCTGCATCAGGCTGGCATCGCTGTTATTGAAACAGCCTTCATATGGAATGACATTGATATATACAGCAGTTTCCATGTGGAGGACATAAAGACCTGTTGTGGCAGAGACATTCGAGACTTCCACAGACACTTTGCTGTGCTTGAGCTGTCGTTATTCCCCCTCACTGGCTGCAGCGGGGAGAGGATTGGGTACAGCTATTTGATCAGTCAAAAGTATGTGGATGAGGAGGCGTCTCTGCAGGTCCTGAAGAAGGGGAAGGAGGTGACCATCAAGATCAAGCTGCAGGTAGGAGATTTGAGTGGATCAAGGGGATATGATTTCCTTCTCTTATCAGGGAACTCCTGGGGGGAGGGGGGGGAGCTGGCTGACAGTTGTCTTGTTGCTTTGCATGTTAGTTATGAAGGGATGGTGCAGGCTGTGCATTTGGATGGAGGCATCATCTGGCTTCAAGATGCCGTTTTGCTTATTGTTGTCTGGCCCCAGCGACTGCATTAATTTTATTGACGACGCCAGGCTGCTGTCCTTATGGTACCCCTTTTGGGAAGGGTTGATGCATACGTCCTCATTCAGGATCTTGTGCTCACTTTCGCCGCAATCTGCCCTCATCTGCCCACTCTGTTCACCCCTGTACGTGATGAAGGCCCCTGTCCGCCTGGTCCCGTTCCACACAAACGGCCTGCCTCCCTCATACTTCATCGTAGCTGGGCTTGTCTTCACGGCTGTGACGGTGCCGTACTTGCGGTCAGAGTATGGCAAGGTGAGGCGGAACGGCTTGGCGGAGGCTGCCAGAGACGTGAAACGTTTCATGGATCTCACCTCTACTGCCATTACTGGCCAAGGGGGGCAAGGCTGAAAGGCATGGTCTGACAGGCAGGAGAGACCTGTCTAGAAGTGTAGGCAGTTGGAAGTAGGCATACCGGATGTGGGACCATCAGCGTGGAATTGGCTTCGCACGTTGTCGACCCCTGATGCTCACTAGGCGGAGGATGGGCTGGTGGAGACTGGGGAGTGTGGCATCATCGCTTCCTAAGGCAGTAGGCCTTTGATTGTTGGCACGAAGAGGTATTTCCACTCCCTGATCCCTGGACAGCATGTCGGCATTGACCTCGAGCAAACTTGTCATTTTCCATGACCCCCCCACCCTCCTCAGGAGTATGACTTTGATGCGCCTGTGCGGCTCTTGGAGAAGCTGATGCACTCTATGGCGGAGACTGAGGGGCAGCAGGTGGTGGTACTAAGCCAGGTAGGAGCAGGAAACCATAACAGACAGGAGCTATGGCTCAATTCCAGCATCTATGAGACAGCAGCCTTGCTATCATATCTTCTGACTTGTGGACTGTGATGCGTCTGACCCCAGGTTCTGGCTGCTGAGATCAACATCGGCTATGAAGACATCATCAACACTCAGGTACTGGTGGGCTGAGATTCCCTTGTTTCAGAGATACCCCTAAATTGACCATTTCTACCATGTGTACGACAACTTCAACTGGGCTCTTAATCTGCGGCGGATCCACAGTTAACCTCTTCTAAGCTTGACTGAGGTTTTCAAAGGTTCGTGAAGTGAGAAATCGCTGCCTACACCTATTGCACACTTGGACGTCTTGCTCCACGTATTTGCTGGTTAGTGGATACCCTTCCTTGATGCTCTGTCCCTGATCCCTACTCCTGCATTGTCATCAGGTCGCGACGGTCAACGGTCACAAAATAAATAGCCTTAAGGACCTGGTCAACATCGTAGACAGCTGCTCCGACCCGTACCTGGACCTGGACTTGGACTACAGGCAGAAGGTATCGAGTTCTCAGTCACTTCTTGCCCTGGGTTACAGACCTTGAGTGCACACATACTGTGCTGCATTCAATTGTGCATTTAAGCTCCGAGCATGATTCAGCAGCCCATGACTAGTTATGAGTTATGACTTATGACCTTTGAGAGCGGTCTCAATTTGTCATGATAGGACTGCATGAGGCAGGGTAGGCAACATGCCAGCTGATGTACGTTCATTGCATGATGACTCCATGCTGCTGTCCCTGGGGCTTTACGGGTGTCATGAAATGCCCCCCTGCCTCCTGCCTGTAGGTGGTGCTACACACTCAGCGGGCCAAGCAGGCCACTGGAGAGATCCTGGCGATGCACCGGATATCTCATGACAGGAGCAATGACATGTTGGTTGTGGCTGAGGGGGTTGAGGCCCCAGATGTGCAAGCTCCAGTGAGTGAGGAGGTGCAGCCACAGGGGCGGCAGCCAAGTGGCCGGCTTCGGAAGTAGGCAGAATAATCATCTTGTTTGAAGCTACTCGTGTCCCATGACAACATGCAATATAGCTTCTAGTAGACGAGCTATTTTGGCCGTTGTGTCCAGCTAAAATGAGGGTGCTGAGGCGCCTGGTTCACAAGCTCTACTGAATGACGAGGTGCAGCCGTAAGGGCGTCAGCCAAGAGGCCGGCTTAGGAAATAGGCAGGATGATTTTGTTTGAAGCAATGTTATGCCGTATGCAGTACACTGTAGACAAGCTGTTTGGGCCTTTGTACCATTCAGCCAATGACATTATACCTCTGGGCCCTTATGATAATGACATTGCACATTAGGGGTCCAGGGCCCTCTGCCCAAGAGACACGGTCGCAATGCTGGCCGGCCATCTGGTCGGGAGAAAGGAATGAGAGGAATTAACAAAAAGACCGGAAAGAATGTCCTCTCCAGCCGCCAACCTCCAGCCCACACTTAATTGACACACGTGCTCCAAAAATATCATGGCACCTCTCCCCCGACAGTTGAGAGCCTTTGTGTTTATGTTGTTTGGTGGGTGAACTTCCTATCCTTTCTTTCCTCTTGTGCCTTCTCCCTTGACTTCCCTAGCTGACTTTTTGCTTGCCGACGTGTCCGAGCTTCATTTCAGCATGGCCCAGAGGTGTAACGTCATTAACTCCCGCCAGTTGGTGCCAACTGCCAACGTCAATGCCGTTCCACCTCTGGGCTCTGCTCAAAATGGCTCGGCCGCCTGCCAACTGCCCACGCGGCTGAGCCTTTTCAGCAGGGCCCAGGGGTGAAACTTCATTGACCAGTTCCAACGGGACCGACATGGGTGGGAGGCCCTGGCTTCAGTGTAGAATGTCAAAAACTTGATACACCAACACCCCTTGATCAGGGTCCAGAGGTGTGACGTCATTGATTTACACCTCTTGTAAGTTGTACCGGGGCAGGCTTGGGTGGGATGCCCTGGCTTTTGTGTAGCTCTCCTATGACGCCCCCTGGGAGCCTGGTAGCGATCGCCGGGTTTGGGCGGCCACACTGGCGGGCTGACGGGTGGGGGAACGCAGGCCGGACTTGGGGCTGGATCCGCGACGGGACCCTGAGCTGTGGCTGGCGCCAGGGGGCGGCTCAGGGGCCGGGACCTGCTCCTGCGCTGGGATGGGGGACTGGGCCAGTGACGGGGCAGGTGCCGGGGGCTGCTCGAAGGCCTGAAATCGGGGCCTAGGTCGGGACTGGTGGCGTGACAGGTGCCAGGGGCTGCGCCGGGGGCGGGTTGGGGCCGTGGCCTGGGCCGGTGGGGGGCTTGTACAGGAGCTCATGGGCATCACTATCAATGTCAGTAGTGCCTTCCGCATGGACAAGCCGGATCCCAACGGCAAGTTATTGCGGAAGATCAAGTTCCGCGTGGACAATCGCAGCGAGGCCGAGAGCATCGTGTACATGAGGATTCAGTTGGCAGGCAAGGGTGTCACCATCTGGGATGATATGTCCCATGCAGAGCTGTCGGCACGGCATGAGCTCTGGCCCAAGTTCCAGTTTGCCAAGGAAATGAAGTTGAGGGTGTTTTTCACGCGTGCTCGGCTCTTTGTAGACGGGGTGGAGGTGGCCGCATGAGTTTTGACCTCATTTGTTGGGTTAAGGGGGAAATTTGCGGGAGATTTGACTAACAGTCCTTGATGGGAAGACTGTCCCCTTGATTATCACAATTCCTTTCTCTGGTCTCATCTTTGTTTCTAGATTACTTATGCAACATTGAAATCGCTTACTTACAGAAGTTTCACACCCGGTACTCATCTCAATGATTATACAACACAGTTCACACTTTTAAACACTTTACTCACATAAGTTACACAACACATAGTGCCTCACCCATTTCACATTTTTTTAAACACTTGATCTCATTGAAGTGTCGCTCACGCATCACACAGTTTTTACACATACTTATATTTCACTTAATTCTTCTCCTTTCCTTCTTAATTTTCCTAGGAGGTGTCCAACCGAACTCTTTTGCACCCACGTCATGTTCTATGGCTGGGGCTAATCTTCTGCAATATGGGGTTCATTCCCACGCTACTGCTCAGTGGTTGTGTGTTGGTTGCTTGCCCAGGGGAGTCACTGGTTTTCGCTCGCTGTCCTACCGTATTTAGTGCACGTCCCGGTTTACGGGCACAAGTCCCATGCATCAAATGTGATGCCCCGTTGGACTGTAAAAACTTCACTTCACAGGAGCTCTGACCCTTAGACCACTGACCGTATGCTGGTCAAGGTTCAGTCAACATAAGCCCCGGGGAGACCTGTCTGCCCTAGGTGCTATGGTGTGCACTAAATAAGCACTGTCTCACATGAAAAATGAAATACCGTACACAACAAAACTAGCGCATGTCTGAGGCATCCTGCAGATTGAGCAAATCTCATTAACAACCCCATTGTGTCCAAGCATGGAGTTAAGCTACCACAGTGACCCATGAGCAATGGTATGAGCCCGTTGTACACACCGTTGTGTTTGGTACAGTCATGCGCCATGCAAGTCGTTCCTAATTTATACACACGCTGCCAGAATGGATTATTGCACTCAGGTACTTCTGCATGTCAGGAACAACAGCTGTGATTTCACTGTTTAGCAATTCGACATCACCTCCATCACTCATCCAAGTGGCAATGTGTGCACGTGATGATCCTCGAGACAGGAATGTTTCGCGAAGGTGCTGTTTTAGAAACCAGTGCAGCCTCAGCGCAAATCAATGACGTTACACCTCTGGGCCCTGCTAAAAAGGCTCGGCCGTGTGGGCGCCTAACTAAAGGCGCCTCATCGCAAATAACTCATTAACTTCACATGGTGCTTTATTTGGAAAACAAGTTTTGAAGCTCATGTCAGTCCACCTCACCTTGCAGCTCACTCAGCTACCATTTTGTTTTACTCACTCACCTCTTTCCACGAAAACTCATTAATGCTGAGAGTGAAAAAGAAGTCAGGCAATGCGTCCAAGTACGGTACTCGACCAGTGCCTTGCACCTCTGATGGCAGTCAAAAAAATACCCAGCAGAACCTGGTATGTCAGCAGGCATAGCCTTTCTATCGCGTTCGCATCATTGGCGGTGTGACTGAGGGCCTAGGTATTGAGTTGCGCTATATTAGCACTCATAGATTTTTTTTGCGAGGACATGTGGAGGTTGCCCAAGCTTAAATACCCGAGTGCCTGAAAGGAACGAAAAGGGATAGGGTTTGGGTTTTCAGTTGGCTTCACTGGGACATCGGTTCCCAACCGCCAAAGTGGCCCCATTTTTGAAAGGCTCGTTCTTCGCGGTCGCCCCATTGTTTCGAGTCATCTTTTGTTCCAGTGGCGTAATTCGTGTTTCCCTACCTTATGACAGTGCACTGCAACGGAGATGCGCCGAGTGGATCGGACGAGTCGTACTTTTTGGGCATGCTATTTTTAGGGGTTTGCTGTGAAAAGTGGTGCCGAATTCAGAAACAGGCCATCGCGTTGCCTCGTATTGGGCGCAAATTCATTTGCATGTCTGTTAGCAATGTATATGCTCGTGGCGGGGCAGCCACGGCCTCGGCCACGTTGTTTTTGGACTTTCTTCACCGAAAGTCCATACTGCACTGTAAGTGTTGTGCACTCGCGTTGTGCTGCTCTAAGCGCAAGCTCTTTGAACAGGTTAGCCGTGGTGAAAGGGTTGCTCGCGTTGATCCGCATCGCTGCAGCCAGCAGCTGACTAGTTTTTGAACTTGCAGGATGACAGTTGACACTACAGAACATGTGAAAAGCGGACTTGCATGCCTGCTTCAGTTTCCCGTGCATGAACTGCGATAAAGTTTCGACAGAGGGTCGTATAGTGCCATGGCTTGCACCTACTCTGCCAGCCTGACACACCACAACTGCAGCAGTCAACTGCGATGTGGCAGCATGAAAATGATCTGGCAAATGGAAGAATGCTACTTGAACTGAATCACTGAATCTGGCACCCAGGTTGCGCACATAAGAAACAGATGCAATGGTCTCTTTGAGTAAGGGATAGATGCCCAATACAGCTGGTGAACAAGACATGACTTTTAGGGGCATGCTTTGTGTTGTTAGCGGCAATGACAAGCAAGCATGCCAACACACTCCAAACATTAGTGTGCATATATTGTATATATTGTATACAACCAAATTTCTGTGCACATGCTTGTTGCCCCGGTCTACTATTCAAGAGCCCATTTTCATGTACAAATCCTCGCGTACGGCAACACAGTAGATTAAAGAGCCCATTTTGATGTACAAACCGACAGCAACCGACACGTCGTCAACCAGTCATCGCAGGCCAGCGCTCGCCACCACGCTCGTTGCGCGCAGCTATCATATCATATCGAGTGGAACAGCGAGAGGAAACCGCGAGTCAGAGAGTGAACAGCGATGACTGCCAGGGAGCGTGCATGCTACAGCTGACAGCTGGGATTCAAACTGTGTTCACACTCCTCATACTCAGCACTGCCAACCGATGCTGGTCACTGCCCGCGACCCGCCCGCATCCCTGTGAGTATGCAATCGCAGCCACACCGCATGTATGCTTTAGACTATACTGCGCTGTGTAATGGGCTGTTCCACATGCTCGTATCCCATTGCGTGGAACAGTGAGGGAAAACAGCGAGCCAGCCAGCGAGCCAGTCAGGAACACATCTTCCGGTGTCCGGACGCGAGGAATGTGAAGTCGAAATCGTCGTCGTCATTATCGGGTGTTGCTGCTTCCACCCAATTTGAATCAGTATGAAATCTTCTGCCATGCAAGGCGCATAAAGGCCAGCTATTCATCGTAGCGTCTCAAGACCTGCTAATTAAGCGCAACTCAATACCACGCCCTGAGTCGACGTCGCAGTCTAGTGCCCGGCCTCCTCATCCGCCCAGTCCTCCTCCACGAAGAACAGTGATGCATCTGCACAGCGCTCCACCACAATATTGTAATTAATGGTAATTTACCTGCCCCTGATTTTCCTGCCCAGCCCTGCCAATTTAATGCCAATTTACATGTTAATTTACCCTCGAATCTACCTGCTATTTTGCCTGCGAATTAACTCCCTCAAAATTTACTGCTAATTTACCTGTTAATGTATCGTACTCCTTATGTACCACTTAATTACCACTTAATTTAACTCTCCTCTTCATCTATCTGCCAATTTACCTGTGAATTACTAGTTCGTTAAGTAAATGCACTTCAATTATGTGTTATAAAAAAACTGCTAATTTATTTGCTTAATTTCACAGTTGAAGCAAATGCCTGATAAGAACAAAGCTGTTAGGAACCGTGACTAGGTCTATAGAGGTCTATAATAGTCATTAGTTGTTGGTTGCCATTCTGACATGTTAGTGTTTGACACCATAATCAGTGAACTTTGGCAGTGCCTTCGTGAAGTTTTTGTGAAGTTTTTACAGTCCAACGGGGCATCACATTTGATGCATGGGACTAGTTCCTTCGATGGTTGGATTATATTTGTAATATGAATAAATGACGCCAACATCTGTATCGCCACACTTTCTCCGTTCATACAAAGGTCAGACTCCACAATACGAAGGTTTTCCCCCCTATGCATTAGCCGTAATAGAACCGGGGCTATAACCACTCACTACACGTTGTGATTGACACTTGACGCTGAAGGGCCTGCGCATGAACTACTTTTGTGCTATCAGTGCCCGCACATGAAAGCATGCCGAATGGTGCGCACCACTTGCATGTTGTGATTCTCCACTAAAGCAGCCATGCAACAACATAAACCTAACTCTAAGCATAGGACAGTGCTGTCGGGTGTATGAGCTGTCCCGCCGCCCCTAATTTACAAACAGCCAACTTTATCCAGCAGTCTACAAACACGGTGACCCGCAAACTGGGAACCAGCTAGGCAGGGCTGGAGTGCAAAGGCCATGCATGTATAGCCCCCTGTCGTACGTGGAAGACTGAGCGTCAATAAAGAAGGCGCGCTCCTCTCGGCTTGGTTTCCTGACTTGAACAAAAAGCACTGCTGTTTCCTTTCTGCACCAACTCCGTCATCCAGACACACCACAACTGCAGTAGTTTAACAAAACACAGATATGCACACACACTTGTCAACATATCGGTACCTTTATCTGTTTTGTTTGAGGCTTGGGACCTGCAACTCAGGACTGGTCAGCTGCAATGCTATGTTCGGTGTGCACTCAGACTGTTGTTGTGTGCACAGTATCACTTTTGATACCCAGCTTGCACAGACAGCAAATTAAGTTGATGCGATGGCAATTTTCGACAAAGCAACATGTGCCATGCTCAGCTGGACAGCTGGTGGACAAACCAGGAATCCTAGCAGAGAGACTGGGGGCTGGGGCAGGCACGGTGCCGCAGTGGCGCAGCATGCAATGTACCTTACAGAAAACATGCAGCAAGCGCACACAACACGTTCCAGCACAGAAAACCATACCACTTCATTTCGTGCTCTAGAGCTTGCCGATCAGAAGCAACTATGCACGCACGCAAACGCGGTAGAACCCTACATACACAATACCTACAGCCCCGCCGCACAGGCGACACACGCAACACACACATCACCAGCACCTAACAACATTCCACCAAAGCAGCACCATCGCCCAACATGTTCAGCACGTAAACAGAGGCAACAGGGAAAAACTCGGCAACTACTGCTAGAACACACAACAGTTTAGGACACCGCAGCAGTTTTCAGGGCACACACGTCACTCGGGGGCTGCGCCGAAGGCATAGCTTTTACAAATACATCGTCGTCAGATTTAGACATGTGTTCATCGCTCCCGAGTGATTGACTATGTCACGAGGTAGAGGTACGAGACCCCGGTAGTCGAGAGGGGCTCTACCGGATTTGGGTCCGCGCACCCCACCCACCCCACGCCCGTAGACAACCCCCACCACCCCGCAACACCGCAAACATCGCACCACCCCTAAGATTAGCGTCCACGGTCATGTAAAAGCAGCAACGTAAAAGCGACATTGGTACCGTAGAGGCGTGGACGTTCTCAGAGGCTGGAAATTCCTTACCTTTCCAGCCTTTTGTCTGTCCCTTCACATTTACACCTTTTCCTCTTTTATGTTCTGCCCCTATTAGTTAGGCGTCCACGCGGCCGAGCCTTTTTCAGCAGGGCCCAGAGGTGTAACATATTTGACCTCTTAGAGACTTTTCGACTTGTACCGAGACAGCCTTGGGTGGGATGCCCTGGCCGTGTTGGAAGTCGTGGTAGATATCGTTGAGGTGTAGACATGTTCGGAGGCTGGAACCTCCTTTTGTCTTCCTCTTCCAGCCTTTTGTTTGTCCCTTCACAGTATTTCCCCCTGAACCTTGTGTTTGTCAATGACATTCCACCTCTGGACCATAGAAACAGGGTTGGCTACCCCAGGGGCTGGATACTCAGTAAATCTGTGTAGTCCTCATCCACTCTCACATGGTTCGTTGGAGGCTAGAGGGTCATCGGACTGCAATTCCTTTGGGGCGGGTGCGTCACTCTTTCATGTAATGCCTACCTCTCTCACTATTACTTCTCTCAGTCAGAAAGAGACATGCATGGCTCCAAAAATGAGGGGGCAGACAATGAACAGACATTTCCCTGGGCAAATGTTTGTTCATTGTCTGCCCCCTCATTTTTGTCAGAAAACCATTTTTGTCAGAAAACCATACCACTTCATTTCGTGCTCTAGAGCTTGCCGATCAGAAGCAACTATGCACGCACGCAAACGCGGTAGAACCCTACATACACAATACCTACAGCCCCGCCGCACAGGCGACACACGCAACACACACATCACCAGCACCTAACAACATTCCACCAAAGCAGCACCATCGCCCAACATGTTCAGCACGTAAACAGAGGCAACAGGGAAAAACTCGGCAACTACTGCTAGAACACACAACAGTTTAGGACACCGCAGCAGTTTTCAGGGCACACACGTCACTCGGGGGCTGCGCCGAAGGCATAGCTTTTACAAATACATCGTCGTCAGATTTAGACATGTGTTCATCGCTCCCGAGTGATTGACTATGTCACGAGGTAGAGGTACGAGACCCCGGTAGTCGAGAGGGGCTCTACCGGATTTGGGTCCGCGCACCCCACCCACCCCACGCCCGTAGACAACCCCCACCACCCCGCAACACCGCAAACATCGCACCACCCCTAAGATTAGCGTCCACGGTCATGTAAAAGCAGCAACGTAAAAGCGACATTGGTACCGTAGAGGCGTGGACGTTCTCAGAGGCTGGAAATTCCTTACCTTTCCAGCCTTTTGTCTGTCCCTTCACATTTACACCTTTTCCTCTTTTATGTTCTGCCCCTATTAGTTAGGCGTCCACGCGGCCGAGCCTTTTTCAGCAGGGCCCAGAGGTGTAACATATTTGACCTCTTAGAGACTTTTCGACTTGTACCGAGACAGCCTTGGGTGGGATGCCCTGGCCGTGTTGGAAGTCGTGGTAGATATCGTTGAGGTGTAGACATGTTCGGAGGCTGGAACCTCCTTTTGTCTTCCTCTTCCAGCCTTTTGTTTGTCCCTTCACAGTATTTCCCCCTGAACCTTGTGTTTGTCAATGACATTCCACCTCTGGACCATAGAAACAGGGTTGGCTACCCCAGGGGCTGGATACTCAGTAAATCTGTGTAGTCCTCATCCACTCTCACATGGTTCGTTGGAGGCTAGAGGGTCATCGGACTGCAATTCCTTTGGGGCGGGTGCGTCACTCTTTCATGTAATGCCTACCTCTCTCACTATTACTTCTCTCAGTCAGAAAGAGACATGCATGGCTCCAAAAATGAGGGGGCAGACAATGAACAGACATTTCCCTGGGCAAAAACTTTCCTGTTCTTTCTGGTGATCACAATTCACAAACCCGGCATGGTATACTCCGTTCGCACTGATGACCGTCAATAATTGGGCAGACAGGTCGCAACAGCGGGAAGGTTAGAACATGATGTTGTCGTCATGCGACTGGGAAGTCGCGCATGGTTCTGTTGACTTCCGGTTGGGCAAATGTCTCAATATCGGAATATCCAATTGACAGCATGTATGCCTCAGATGTTTTACACCCTATATGATAAAAACATGGTACTCACAAAAATAGAAAACATTATTTTCTCACACTGCCACTCGAGGAACAGGTATCGCTTTCAATGTAACCGGTGGCCCTCAATGTTGTCGTACTACGTCAGCTCTCCAACCCAAAATACTAGTAGCAGTTCCTGCACTAGGAACTACTTATTTTGGGTCCGAAGCTAGCTGTCGCGCACTCCACATGGCGTTTCTGTCAAGTGTCGTAGATAGATTTACAAGTTAGGCTGGCGCTCCTCGCCCAGGACGGTGAGCAGGTTGTATCCAAAGGGGTCCGCTACGTGCTTGGACCAGTTGGCGTAAGGACCCTCGCCAGTGACAAGGCTCTGGAAAGCGAATCCCTGCAGAGGTAATGCACATATGTTGAGGGGCGAAACAAGGGAGAGTAGGATTTGCTAACACCGCTGATTAACAGAACGGCATGAACCTCGGGTCCAGCTCCAAAGCCCCACTTATCAGGGCAAGGCTCAAGATAGGACAAAATCACAGGCATTCGAGCCTTCTGTACTCACCAAGACAGAGACCATAGCTAGGCGTCCATTCTTGATCTCCTTAACCTTGAGCTCAGCGAAAACCTCGGGGTCATCAGCAAGGCCCAGGGGGTCAAAGGGGCCACCCGGGTAGTCAGCATCAAGGCCTTCGAATACATCAGCATCGAACTTGCCAATACCTGCATGGCATGAGACATAAACACGTCACTACTAGTCAAAGCGGACAGGCATGCATCACATATCAGCAATCCAGGGGAGTTGTTTCCAATCCAGCAAGTGCGCACCTGGGGAGAAACCAGGAGGGCCGGTGCCGTCCTTGCGAAACTTCTCAACAGCTCCCATCAGCAGCACGTTCACGGCCACTACCACGATCAGTGGCAGAGGGTTCTCGAGAACTCCCCATGGGACAGCGAAGTAGTTCAACAGGCCACCGTCAAGCATCTTGGAGCCAGTCTCGAAGTAGGTACCTCCCACAATAGGTGCACCGTTTGCCTGCAGACCCTCAGGGATGATGATGCCAGCAGCGGCGAGCATGGCCCAGCGGGCGTGCAGGAGCTCGTTGGAGCGGAACTTGGCAACCGTGTCGGTGTCCTTTCCCAAGCCAAGAGGGTCATAGCCATAGCTGTGAATGGACATGTTCAAATGTGCTGATGAGTGATACATGCAAGAGAAATAACAAATTGTGTGACCAAACTGATGTATACCGATTAAGCAACCATGGTCAAGAGTGCTCACATCTTGATCAATCAGGCGAGTGGGGCTATTCTAAGCTTCATTAGGCTGTAGCTTATAACTCACTCTCCAGCGAGTTCGCCGTTCAGGTACTCGGGCAGGTCATTGATGTCCAGCAGACCGCTGGGCAGAAACAGATCACGGTCGGCACCTGTGATGGAGGTTATGCCAATTTAACTCGGATGATTCGCCCGATGATCACATGGATCGGCGGACCGACCATAATCGAATCCCTTACAGTCAAGGATCGTCTTGATCTCGAGTTAGACGGCCCGAAAAGTCGAAACCGTTCACAGTTAATCGAGCTCCACTCACCATACCACTGGCCAAGGTTGGTGGAGGAACCGCCCTCGCCACCTAGCCAGCCCTTGGTGGGCTTTCCGGAGAGCTTGGATGGCTTGGAGGACTTCGCCGGAGCCTTCTTGGCAGCAACTTTCTTTCCGAAAGCCTTTCCGAATAGAGCCTGAAAGGTTTCCAGCGCAATGTTAGCAAGATCAGCGGTGCAGGGATTGAAGAGGTCAGTTGGGCAGAGCGATGCCTCGCATCTGCAGCACGTACCTGGACCTGCATTATGTTGTTGGGTAGGGTGGAGAAGGTGACTATCACCGATTGTGACTCCTTGGTCAAGTACTTGCGATGTGGCTGTTGGTCTGTTCAGGGGGATCAGGGTTTGCGCGCTCGAGGGTTCAGGCATGGTTCAGGCCACGCTGATTTCCGGCCAGGTTCTCACATATTTCGGTTTTTGTCATCGCGCTTAAGTATGGTGGTCGGCACAAAATGCCCTCCCATCTCTGGGATGACTTGGCTTAAGGGGGAGCCCATCAAAATACCCAGTGTTGAAGCAGGTATCCATCAGGCCTAATGGGCTTGTCGCCCATGCAGTCATGAACTAAGCTTGGCAGTAGGATAATGCTTATACATTTTCATCTCAAACATTGATATGGCATGTGTCCTCTTGGACATGCATGCATTCACTCATCACAATTCGTGTTGCCCTGGCCATGGCCATGGCCATGCAGTGCTAGTGCTTGAGTTCTGGGCCACCTGGTGCCCTCCATGCAAGGCCACCATCCCGGTGAGTAGACCTGATCTTGATAGGTGTGAAATTTTCATGTGCACCTGAAATAAATGGTATGTTAATTAAGGCAGAACTCATGTCCATTATCAAGCACTGCCCCCCACAGACAGACTTTCGTCATGTCTGGCGTAATAGCCGGATGTCACAACTTCAATTTTATTTGCCCATGATTTGCCCATGCAGCACCTTACTCAGTTACAAGCCAAGTACAAAGGCCAAGTTCAAATCATCGGGATATCCACGGACGAAGATGTATCTGTAAGCAATTAATGAAGGCTACGCCTGTCTCAGGCCAGTGGATCTTGCGGTTGACCCCTTGTTGGGTTCTTGTACTGTCTTGATTAATTTAACCATGATTCCCTGTTGACCTGAGTTATGATGTTTGGTTAAGGAGGTGTGGTCAGGACTTGCAATCACGGACTAATGTCGGCCGACCGGGTCCAAGCGGCCAGGCGCAACTGAAGGGGCCTCCACCTTTTCATTTGCATGGGCCCTGTTGTCCTGTCGTGAAAACATATAACTTGTGTACCGTATCCTTGTGTTTTCAGAAAGCCAAGTCGTTTGTGCAGAGCATGGGACCTCAAATGGAGTATACAGTTGCACTTGACGGAGGCAAGCAAGCTTATCGTGAGTTTAGTCAACTAAGCAGGCATTATTCGTGTGGTCTGATTCTTCAGTTCCCTCTTACCAATCATCTTTGCATATGCAGAGCTGATGGAGACAGCAGGGGCACACGGGATTCCTCACGCTTTCATAGTCGACAAAGCAGGGACCATCCAGTACTCTGGCCATCCGGCTGATCCCAAGTTTGAGCAAGCTCTTCAACAGGCCTTGGCGGTCGCCTCTCAGCCAGCCGCAGAGGAAAAGAAGGCCTTACCCCTTGTTACCGACTCCAAAGAGGAGCTGATGAAAAAAAGTGCGAAGGTAGGGATGAGAGAGCGTCCTATTATAATTTGTGAACGTCAATATATTTGATTCAGCAGTGCCACTCTCATTCAACTTAAAAGGGTGTCCTTATGAGTGTTTTGCACAGATACTAGCAGGTCTCTGAATGCTTGCATGTGTTTGACTTTGTTTTGTGTGTCACTGACCCTCACAGGAGCTAAGAGCCATCCTGACTGATCGAGGAGTGGACTCAAAAGGATGCCTTGAGAAGGGGGACTTCGCAGATACGATTGTTAGCACCTGCGCTAATGTGACATACTACAAGTAAGACGAGCTACTCAAGTTGATGGACAAATAATTCCAGGAAATCTTGACTTCTGCCTGATGACTTTCTGAAGAGTAGTCCTGCTCCTGATGCCCTTGCCTACATAATTTGTTTTGTTCAGTCGTTCTAGGTATCCCTTCTGAACCCCAGTAATCATGACAAATGGTGGCCTGGTGCGCTTTGAGACAGGCCTCTGATCTGGAAATGCGCTACTTTATTTTGCACTTCGTCACGATTTGTTTGCACTTGTTTTGAAGAAAGGCAAGGCCTTCTGCAGTTCTTCATGAACCAGTGCCCAGCCGTGGAGCAACAACTGATAAATCTCCCATCGCAAAATGGAAACGTAAAAAAGTGACCTTCAGAGTGACCATCGTGGTGTGTGACATTCTGAGCAAACCAGTGGTGCATGCCATGCCCAGTCAACTTCCTGGTATGTGGCATCGAGGCATGATGCGTGACCATTGTGGTGTGGAACCTGCCCATTATTGCGACTAGTGGTATGTGACCTGCCGGTGATCATCGTGAGGTGCGACTTGCTGATTGTCCTAAGTAATGTCATGGACTCATGGTGTGTGACATATTGATTGACCAACGTTTTGTGTGCAATGCTGATTTCTCTTGCTGACAGATGACCCACTGATCATCGTGCTGTGTGACTTGCTGAGTACCCTTATTTATGAATGACCTACCGAGTGAGTAATTTCTGTGGTGTTTCACCTGCTGATCATCCTTCGTTTTGTGATCACGATGTTAAAAGACATCCACAACTTTAAACCCAAACCCCATACCCCACAACAAGGGAGAAATAAAGTCCCGGTGGCGAAGGATATGCGATGCCGATAGATAATATGCTTGGCGAAAGACTACTAGGAGATTATCGAGCAATAGGCGAAAGATAAGCGAGAGACTATCGAGAGGGGATCAAAAGAAAGCAACATGATTTTCGATTGCGAAAGATAAACCGTTACACGCATTCCTGTCCGCGCATAATTTGTAATTTTAGGGAGGTGCGCACTGCGCGGAATAGGTGCGCGCTTTGTCATGAATTCAAGAATTTGCTGCGCATTAATATGGCAATCTGGATTAGAAAAATGGCTGGCCCGCGAGTGGGCCAGTACAAATTCAAACTTAGGGTCCTCCCAACACTGAGCTGCGCAGGTGGTTACTAAATAATTGCGTACCCTGCGTGATAACATTTAGGATTGCGCAAACGTCCAAATAAGTTAATTCGTAGGGGGGTGCCGGACCGAACTTGTGACCAAGGAACAGAATTCTAAAAATATTGTAGATAGCAAAAGATTACCAATAGCTGAAGATGAGCAAAACACTGCCTCAACAAAGATTAGGCAGCTAAACGTGACAAACCCGGTAACGCTGAGTGCAAAATAAAAGGTCTGACACAAAATAAAAATGTTGGTGTGAGACTACAGCATAAGACGGGATATGGTACAGGATTATCAACTTTTGCTCCCGCCGAAGGGGCTGAGCCTAAATCAACAACGAAAAAATACTGATCTCATTGTTGCGCAGCTATTTCGGCATATAGCATCGGCATTATGAATCGCAATCAACATGCCACGACAGGATGAGAAGAAGACATTATTTTCGACAAAAAATATGAACGACGCAAGGAACCTAAGCGATGGTTGGCAATTTCTTGACACATATCACGCATGTGTTCTTGCAGTGAAGTGAGTGCTTGTTGGCTGTGCGCTCTTCCTGTTCTTGCTCGCTTTTTTTCAGATGCCTTCTTATGCACCCCCGGAATTCTCCCGGGTATTTTTCGTGTTTGCGCCTCAGTTTCTTCAGGGCTGGCCGCCCGCCTCACACTTTCTGACGTCCAAGCAAAAGCAACGCATGCTTACTCCAACCCACCAATCTATTTTGACACTGGTTTCGGCAGGGCTTATTGAGGGTTAGTCCCTCCAGGGTTTCTGAGGGCGATGACGTTGGCCTTTCCGGCCATCTCTTTTAGCCTTTTTGTTGTTGTTGTTGTCGTTTGCCCCCTTTTTAGTTTCTTCTCTTCTCCCTTCTGATCAGTGGAGCGTCCTCGCGGCCAAGCAGGGGTGGGATACGCTTGCTTTCCTTGACTTTTCTTAGAGGCTTTGTTGAGGGCTAGTCTCTAGTGGAACTCAGGTGTTTGACTTGGTCTGCTTAGCCTTCCCGGCCTCTCCTTTTGTTCCTTTCCCCTTCTCTTCCTTTTAGTTCCTCCTTTACTCCCTTCTGAACAGTTGGGCGCCCATGCGGCCGAGCTTTGAGCTGGCCCAGAGGTGTAACGTTATTGACTGGTTTCGGCAGAAAGGGGGGCCGTTTTTTACGCACATACATAATCTGTGGGTTATTTTTAAAGGTTCCTCTCCCGAAAGTAGAAAAAAACATGGCATGCAAAGGCCCTTTACGCACTCTCTCCCACAAAGCTGCTGGCAAGGGGGCCAGGATGGCAGCATTGTGTGTGTGTGGGGGGGGGTATTCATATATATTTCCTTGACCAGCCGGTTTTAGACAACTTGTATTTTCCCATGCGAAGGCAGAAAACGTGTACGGTAGTGCACAGGATGCGGTATGTAGCCCCAATCACAGAACATGACGCGGGCGCTGAAGAGTTACTGCCACAAGTTCAGCAGAATCAAGAGGGAAACATTACATTTGGCAAAGTCTGAGATGACTCCCTTTTAACGGTATTGTGTCATGACGTCCGATTGAGTGTGGACCGGAAAGGCAGAGAGGTTTCGCTTGTCCAATACTCAAACGGACATGAAACTACAAACCTGCCAAAACATCAAATCTTGGAATGCCGATACGGTGTGAACCTGGTATGAACAAACTCATGTTCTCCCCCCAATATTGATGCACACAATTCTGCATATTGTCTTCGCCACCTACGATAGCCTGTGACACACTTCTGGTGTAATGGTTGACTCAAGAATGGGCATACTAACAACAGTGGTTTTGGTTGCGGAGTCCCCTCTGCCAAAATGGTATGTCTAGTGGATCTGGTTCTATTGCATGCTATATTGTATTATGCATATCGACAGCATTCGCCGCGAGAAATACGACGGTGTGGTCCTCGTCGCAACCTGGTGTCTGAAAACATATATTATGCTGCGCAATTTGTTTTTGGAATCCCATTTTTTGTGTCCCCCCCCCACTTTGTCCACACCTCCCGTGGGCCAAAAAACGTTTTAGACCAGATTTTGAATGCTCTCGTCAAGCTCTTCAACTTTGATGATGCATGAGGTGCAGTTATTATCTGTCCCCCCTCGGTTACGAGTTGTAAAAGTGGGTGTAAATGATGTGCATCTCATCCTCCCTAAAACGACTCGAGCTTTGCGGCAAGCTCCTTTGCTTCTGGACTCCTCCTTACGAGCCCACACACTCTTTATTATTATTTCCAGACGTTCCAGAAGCGAGCAGAAAATAGAACTGAAGAAGAAGGAACGCCACAGAAAGGATCGAAAGACTGAAGAAGAGGACCCAGGAAGAAACCTAAAGCAACTTGAGTTGACCAGCTAGAACAAACGAACCTGAGGCAACCTGACAAAGAAGAGCTCAATAAGACAAGCGGGAGCTGACAAAAAAGGACTTCACCCGTGGACTAGGTAGAAAGGGAGGTTTTTGTCTTGGCCAAGGGCGATGTCCGGGTCTGGGTCAAGGGCGATACAGGGGTCTGGGACAAAGGGCGAGGTCGGGGCCTTAGACGCTTAAACGTAGATGGCTCGCCACATTTACTTTGGTATTCTTAATTTCAAGTTACTAGCAATATAATCGACCGATGATAAAGTGGTAATCTGGGACATACATCGTGTATTCCCCTTCAATTTGTCGTGAACTTTTCATTCATGAAAAAATTCATTTAGGTCGAAGGTCCTTTGATGCTGGAGCACAAGGTGTCAGACCAGGGTCCTTTTATCACCAGCCCGAGGCGGCAGCCACGCTGCGAAAAATAAATCCATTCAGGCCGAAGGTCCTATAGTGCCGGAGCACCAGGTGCCAGACCAGGATTTTTTGACGCCAGCCCGAGGCGGCATCCACGCTTCAAAAAAGGAAACCCATTTAAGTCGAAGGTCGTATGATGCCGGAGCACATGGGGGCCGGACCAGGGTCTTTTATGGCGGGTTTCAGTTTCAATGAACCCTTGTATGAAGTGTGAATCGAGAAACATGAAAAGTAAAAGCAGTCAAGCAGTCGCACAACGTAACTCGAAATGAAGCACGGGTAATGGAGCAGCCCGAATCGGCTAGCGGTTTATAATGCTTTGGTCTCAGTCAGGTCTAGGATAATCACCTCGGCCGGCGGCAGTCCATTACCCTACGAATTATTTTAACCTGTCCAAGAGTTGGCCATCAGCAGCTGCTCTCATCTTGCCTCTACTGTACCACGCCCTTAAAAGGACCTGGAGCACATATGCTCTCAGCATTGTACAAGCCGCAGACGCCACTGCAAGCGATTGTCCACCCTCTTGCACTCTTTCTCACGCTGATGTACATTCCCCTGACATTCTCTTACGGATTGTGATGTCTTTGAAGTGTTTGCCCCAAAGCTGCCATGCACTCAAATCAACCATAGCTTGATTCAATCGCTGGCACCCTAGGAGTGGCTCCATTACCGTTATGGGTTGCATGACATACGTGATTTTGTTTGTGGAGCCGCATCCCCTCTGGGCCAATCCAGCAGGCCATGTGGGGAGATTCGGCTTCAAGTGAAAACAAAGAAGATACTATGTTCTTTATTACGCAAATCGACAGCATTTAATGTGAGGAATGCAGCGATGCATCTCTCTTCTCAAACCCTGCCTGGCAATCAAAACACTGGAAGAGTGGAAGTCCAGACTTGGAGAGCTCAGGCTCTTAAACTGTATTCCCTCCCCTCCCTCCCAACAGTTGTTCGTCTCTTGGCATGGAAATTCGTCGTGAATAAAATAATTAGTGCCAATTTCTGGTAGAATGAAAGGATTAACACTTGACACCTCTCGATAAACATGACGAAGACTTGTAATTCCCGATATTTTCCGAACCCGAAAAATAGCAGAGCACGACAAGCCTTTACGTTTAAATATGGATGGCAATGTCGAATAGTCAACAAGGTAATGACCTCGTCTGTACCACTAGTCAACAGAACAAAGTCACGGAAGTTATGACCATGCCGCAACTGGCTTTGCCTGAACCCTGCGCATGGCATCATGCCATGCCTCTTTCTACACAGAAATAGGCATCGTACACATCTGGCATGACAGCCCTGAGAATCTTGCAATAAAATGTGATAGCACCCAGACAGTCCATCAAGGTTGCACTTACCCTGCTCCTTCTTGGCGCCCTCTGGACTGCATAAACACTGAGACGCTGCAGCCTTTTCAGCGCATTCATTCCCCAGTGATCAAGTCAACGATCGGAGCCATGCCGGCGTAGGCAGCCATGTCGAAGATTATTATGCCTAAGCTTGTTCCGACACCCGGTTTTGCCATGGAACCCAAGCTGGCTCCCAAAGAGACGACAATCAGCTGCGTCACACACCTCAGGAACTGCAACCAAACAAGACAATAATTTCACTTCGCCAAATGTGATCAGCACAAAATGAAAAGAGATGCACAGCACAGCAAGCAAGATCAACATGCATACACTCGAGGTTCAAGTGTTTTAAATCATGGATGCCAACGGACAAAGCAAGAAATGCAAATGTGTTTCTAGCGCCAAAATGTCCGAGCTGGGAGTGATCCACTCGGACCAGACCTTGCCTATGGGGTTCATTCCCACGCCATTGTCTTGTGGTTGTGTGCTAGTTGCTTGCCCAGCCAGTGGTTTCGTTAACTGTCCTAGTGTATCAAGTGCCTGAACCGATTTACGGGCACATGTCCCATGCACCAAATGTGATGCTCTGTTGGACTGTTAAAACTTCACAAAAATTCACCTGAGCTGAGAAGCCGCGCACCACCGTCACAGCCTTGCCTTGCACACTCTTCCTGGGGCTTCTTAGCGTCTTGTGAATAAGCAGAATAGTTGCCACCGTGCACTCCGCAGCATAGAAGAGCACAAAAGAATGCAGCACAGAAGACTGGTATTTGAAGAAGCGCTTGGTTGGTGCGTCAAGCCTAGCCAAGGGCAGGGCAGCGACATATTAGAGATGTGACCTTGGCGGGAAAGGAGATTCCACCAGGTGTCATGTGGTGTAGCAGTGGCATTAGTACTGCACCTCATTTGGCATTGGCCTCAGCGCAGATCAGCTAAATTTAAACATCATGCAAAAAGGGGCCAAGGTCAATACGAAGCTGATGCCGCAATTGCCACCTGTGCTTGTAAGCCAGCACATCACGGATCCAGATCTTGGCGTCCCGTAGCAAGGCATCAGCCTTGGCCCTGCCCACTCTCCACACCAACATCATCTCGTACACCCTCCGCACAGAAGACACAGCTAGCTCGCGGCAGCCTGAGACGATTCCTCGGTCAAAGCAAGGCTTGAAATCAGGCATGGGCGGAGCCGCACTGGGAGCCTGATGGCCCTGCAACCCATAGTGGGGGAGGAAAAGTTGATCTTTGCAGCAGCCGAGGCCTTCCTTCCTCACAGCTAACGGCAATGCCTTGAACGTGATAACCCCGTGATCCCCACCTGTTCATCAGCCTCAATGAGCAGCCTCTCATGCTCCAGTAGCTGCATCATGTAGCCGTTGAATTTGAGCAGCACTTGGAGTCCCATGCTGAGCACAGCAGGACAGAGTCAGGTAAAGCCACCCGGGTTGGGGCAGAGTCTCAGCTCGCTGATAGCTGGCTCACCTTCTGCTGAACACCCACAAAAGGTTCTTAGGATTGAAGACTGAGATCAGCGGATTCAGGCCCTCCAGGAATCCCACCTGGACACATTGCAACAAGATCATATGGGATGATGGGATTAAACCTCAGCGATTTCCGGGGAGGATGAGGAACCCTACTGCACCAGGAGCCGGCTGAGAGGCCTACCATGGTGTCCAAGGTACTTGTCTAATGGGCCTGGCGTTAGTTGGTCTCACAGAACCAAAAAGAGCCATGTTCTATGCAAGCTGATCTGATGCATCTGTGATGTCTTTTGCATCCAGTAGAGATACCTCAATCATCTAGCACCATGTACCCCATGACATGCAGGCAACTCGCTCAGCACGCACCTTCTCCTCGACAGGAGAGAACGCTGTGAAGTTTGATATTGATGCAATATCAGCCTTGGCGCTTGAGAAAACGCCGGGTCTTGTCCGATGCCCGATGAAAGGTATGGCCACGGCAGCAGCGGCAGTGCTAGCAGCAGTAGTGGTGCAACATGACGCTGCAAGTTCAGAGAATAAAAGCAAACCTTGCGCGGGCTTTACCGGCGGGCCTGCGAACATTCCTTGGTAGGGCTTCGCGGCCGCATAATACTGCAAACCCATCATAATGGATGCAATATAGCAATTGGCCTGCACTCGATGATGCCCCTGTGTGCCCAGCTGTGTTCCTGTGATTATTTCCGCCCCACCTCCATGGCCCTGCTTCATACTTCTTGTTACGTCACACTTTCTGGGGTGTCTGTATTCAAATTGGTAGTGTTACAGGTTTGTTTCCCGAGGCTTACGGGCTTACGCGTCTTCAGTCCTTCTTTCTCTGAAGACAACGACAGCTTGTCAAAGATGCGGCAGGCGTCAACAAACACATTGCTTTCTCTCATTTTCTTAGTCGGGAATAGTCTTCGGTCATCTGTCCTGGCTCAAGAATCTGGCACTCTCTCCATACCATATACTACCAGCACTTGCGACGCAGGTCTTATATTTGATACTTCCTCACTGTCCTGCGCATCATGTCCCACGGCAAGTCCTACCGTATCGAATCTGAATGCTCAGGCGCATAGTAAGATGGAGTCTAACAGTTTGGTTGCTTCTCGACAGGGATATTTCGCGACAGATGATCAGCTCTCATGCCAACAGGTGACTAGGGTCCTAATATGGGCATCCTGCTAACCACTTATCCGGCGCTGCAACTCTAACGATATGTAAGAATACCCCCCCCACACACACACACTTGCGGACAGTGTGATACAACATCGGGCTTCTACCACACTACAGAAGAAGGTTTTGGAATTGACATGACATGGGCAGGTTCTCCGAGCGCGACAACCTGTTCATGTCCAAGCTCTGTCCCTGCTTCTACTGCAACCATTCAAGCGACAGTGCTATCAAACGGGGTCATCCTGAAGCGATGTGTTACATGCCCTGCTGGCTACTCGGTGAGATGGCTTGCTCTTGGCATTTAGCTAGGGAATACCGGTAGTCCTCATATGTCCAAACACCGCAGACCAACATCTATGCTACCAGTAATCAGGATTTCTTCCTGATTGAATAATCAGGCTTTATTGCTTATGGTACTTAGTAGTCCCTAAAGTTATATTTCCAATGAAAAACTGTGCGTGCTAAGTTCTGTAGGAGTTGCATGATATACATGCTGTTCAGTCACAAACCAGGAGCTATTAAATCAGGACATCGTACAGATGATTTTGATCATAATATTACGCATGGTCATAAAGTCAAGCCCCAGGCCAGACCTGTCATAGTCCCAGTGTAATCTTCCAAGTAGGTGCATTTCTGGCGTCCCGGGATGCTTCTAAGTGGAAGGCTATATAGCTGTACAGTGCTGTATATTGATAAATGGACAGCGTAAGGTATCTCCAGGGTATGTTCAGGAGATATCCTTGAGATACCGACAGCACTGAGGGAGGCAGGGCTCATTACACTGTGATACTTTATTTCATATTATATGTTACCGGTATCAGCTTAATGCTACAGTATTGGTGTGCTTGAGTGCTGACTAATGAAGTAATTGTGCACTCTCCCATGGCCATTTGAGCTCAGGCTGGGACCTCTAGCAGTGGCCAGAGCAGCTGCATCCCCCCCGCAGCAAGTCCTGCCTCTGAAACCAGCACTACTCCCGAAGAGGACTGGAATCTGGCTAGAGGGCGCGGCTTATCACTTGGAAGCTACACAGCTGCAGTGACGGTGAGGTCCTTCTATGTGCAGGGTCGTTCACAATTTACCCTTTCTCAAGGAAGTGCTGTCCATGCACCAGGCTACTTTTCCCAGGTCCGCGGCAGGCGTTCCACCCGCTGTCTCCAGCTCATATCCTTTGGCAACTTATCTGGGGCCAGCAACACTGGCATGCCTCACGCCGCCGTCTGACAGAGCTGCTTGCAATGCTGTTGCGAACATGTGTGCACTGCAGCTGTATGCCAGGTGGGAATTGTCTTGTTGGGGTGGAAGTGAATGCTGCATGCAGATGCAGGTTGAGGGGATTTTGACCATGAGCATGGATAATCCGTGTCTCTTTGTCTCTGACGTTTTCCTCTTCAACTATAAGTACAGCCGACAGGAGAATGTATGCCTGCCCCACATGCCATTGGTGTGACTTGTTGGGTAGGCCTGGAACTTGGCAAGGCTTATGTGCCGGAGATCCAAACTCTGCTGTGGGAGGAAAGCACCTGTGATTCAGTTACAGCTCATGCAAGATGATGCCAGCACTCAGGCCATTATGATGGTGCCTTCATTCTCGCAGTGGTACAGCATCGACATCTCAAGCATGCGCTGCCTACTCACAGCTTGTCACGCGACTAGCAAACGCCTCAGACATAGGGAATGGGACCGCTGCTGCTCGCCCCCCGACGGACCCATTACCATGGTTGGTCTATCAAGGGACCAGCTATGACTCAGATGCTGACCTGGGCCTGAGGTGAGGGGGCTCATGCAACTGCTCTAGCCTTTTTGCATTGGGATGCCTGTCAGTGAAAGAAAAGTTGCATTGCCTATACTACCAGCCTTCAGAAATTTATTGAGAGTTGTTATTATACTCCTGAAGCAGTAGATGTTTGATCTCTGCCCCCCTCTGTTACTTTCTGTCTGGCCCCACAGCTTTGTGATGAGAGGCGGCGGAAAAGACCCCTCAAAACCCATATCTGTCATCACCCTTGTGCTCTCAACCTATGCTCTCAACGGCACTTGGCTGGGGTACCGGAACTGGACTAAGCAGTTTCAAATCTGTGGGACAAATAAGGCCGAGGCGGACAATTGGAACAAGTGAGTGGCATAAGGTCTTGGTGGAGGACACCAGTACCCCTTCTGTGCATGGGGTGTGGGAGGGATACAATCGCATGGGCTGAGGACCTTGGTGCAACATGTCACCATCAAATATTCAAGTTGCAGCTGGCTTGTTGATGGGCTGCATCATGTAAGGGGGACTGAATTCTTTGATGATATGTTTATCTCCCCTCCCCTGACAAGTCCTACATTGATTGGTTATACAGCATGATAATAATGGAGCTTAAACACTCTGCTTGATGGGCTGTTGACACCGCCCTTGTGAGATATGTTTGCTTAGGCAGGGCTCATGCTCATCTCATTTCACTGTTCCTTGAGCAGGTTTGGTTGGGACTATGCTAACCAATGTCAGATCAGCCTGACAGACATATTGCTGGAAGTCACAGATGGGACCGATCAGACTCTGTTTTACGACATCTTCATCCTGAATGGGGCCAATAGCCTGTACCCAATCCCAGTGGTCATTTCCCCTAATCTGCAAGCTACAAGTACAAACGGGGGTGAGTTTTGCCTTTGCTTAAAATACGTGCAGCCTGTGAGGCATAGCCTTGGCTTATCCTCTTGAATGAATTTCTCCCTCAAAATCTGCCAGGTGCTGTCCGGAGATTCTTCTATGTGGACAACAACTTGGGTAGAGTGCGGAACGCAGATGGCTCAGTGGGACCTGTCCAAGTGCGTTGTGTCCTCTGGGTGACGTAAGGGGCAACACAGAAATATATGTCTCTAACACTTCCTTTTTGGCAGCTGCTCTGTATCATCCTTGGCTGGATTTCTTGACTGCACCCTGGCCTGACCGAAAGCATAACAATTTTAATTATCATGACGCATTTGACTCATCCTTGCACCGTGCAGGTCATCCAATATCCAACCAGTATAAGCCTTGTCTTCACATTGCAAACGCAACCAAGGAACGAAATATTTCCGCCAGTGCTGTACATAACGTAAGACCTGCCCTGTATCCCTGGCAACTTGTAGTTTGACTGAAGCCTGGGTCAGGGCTAACAGAATTGATTTCCCAGGCGAAATAAACCATTTCTCATCGCAATTCGTACACAGTATGCTTGTTACACCATAGACAGAAAGCCACCCTTATCAAAAGTCGAAACCCTTGCCTCAGCCAGCCTGTCTTGTCCATAACCTCTGCTAGACGCAAGTAACATTTGGGATAATCTGCACAAAAACTATGCCTGAAGGAGTGGCACACATGCATCCCTGCCAAACTTTGCAGATATGCTGCCAGGTCTGTTTCCTCAAGCCCTGTCATCCTGGAGGCTGCATCGTTCCAGGTGTCATATGTCAACAACAACGATCTGGACAGCAAGTTCTGGTATGCTTGGCAGGTCAGTCGGTGACAAGTGCATAAGGCAGGCACGCTTGCAATCAAACTCGCATATCAAGGCATGGCATGCACTTCATTAGTGTTGCAGCTAATTTGCCAGTGTCTGCCCTTTGACTTGTATTTCTCCTGATGTGCAGATTACAATGATTGTCATAGAGTGTATCATCGCCTTCCCAATTTTCGTATGGAAGATGTTCTTGCTGATGCGCAAGAGACGAGCTGCCCCGGAGCAAACAGATCAGGTACCATCAAGCCGTGCCTGATGTTGTACCTGCTGCACCCATTAGATCCACAGCCAATGTGATAGTGGGCACGGTTGCACTAGTGTCGTGGTGTGGCTTCAGCCATAAGGCTAGTATGCCTCAAGTCATCTTCAATAGATTTCTTCATGCAAAAATATCCCCCCACTTACATAAATAGAAGTAGTCATGCATGCGTAACGGTCTTGTTTCTGCATGCCTATTCTCCTGGCCACAGGACCTTCTCGTCCAGGGCCTCATCTACGTCATTGACATTGGATCTGCCGGCTTGACTTTGGTCTTGCTGTTTGTCTCTGTCTACTACTTGGTGTTGTACAAGCTTCAGCAGGTGTGCCTGCGTGTTAAAGTATGCAGCTGCGCACTATAAAGTCCCCTCAGGTCAGGTTGGGTGTGATAATTCAGCGGGTCAGGGCTGGCTTTCATTTCGACAGAGCTTCTGTCCCAGCAACAGAACTACAGCTACAAACTTGAGTCCATGCCTGAAATGTCGTCCCTCCCAGCTCTACCTTCCCTGGAAGGCATTTGATGATGGTCAAGTTTGTATTGCTTCAAGGTAGTTGATGATGATGTCACCCTTGCCTCTAATCTACCCTCCCTCTTGCTTCTCATTCCCATTTGCAGTCTGTGTATTTTATGATGCTATCAGACGGTGCTCTGGCTAATTTCCAGATCACCGTCATCCTGGCTGTGGTGGGCCAGACTGTCGGCATGCTGAACCTCATCTACGAGCAGACCAAGACAGACATTGTCTTCCTGGATTGGGAGAAGCCTCGGAAAGTTTTAGCCAAAGATGGTGAGCACCGGTACTTTTTGTGCTCAGAACTTACGGTTGTGCTTGTGAGCTTGCAAATATACCCCTGAATGGCACAAGCAGTGGTCTCCCTTCCTGTTCCTGTCAGTTGTGAGTGCAAGCTTCGTTTTGCAAGGTCTAGTCTGTATCATTGCTATACCCACCACTATTACTCCTGCCTGCCTGCTGAAGGTGGTAAGGAGGAGACGTCCCCAGTCAGCTGCTGGCGAATGCTTCTGTTGGGCAATGAGCTGAACGAGCTTCAAACTCGGAGACTAACATCCCCTGGCTTCACTCTTCTGATGATGGTATGTGTTGATGCCATCGCTCCTTGCTGTTGGACCCTGTTTATTCTGTGATTGCTAATTAATGCCTGTCCCTCTCAGTGCATGATCCTCGTCGGAAACAGTGTGATTGCTTCTGGCGACATCACACCGTATGGGACCGATTACACCAAATACAAGAACAACGTTTCCTCGATTTTGCTGCGCTTTGGAACTGAGGCAGCGTTCTTCTTTGTCTTGTTCATTGGACAGGTTAGAACGTTGCATTTTGCACTTGCTACCCGCCATTCTGGCATCTACGACTGCCCTGTCTAATTTGTTTCTGCACTGCCGTTTTCAGGTCCTCTTCTATCGCATTATCTACTTCCGCTTCATCTCAAATCCAATCAATAACTTGGTGGACCTAGCGTTTCTGGCTAACATATCGATTTTCATCTTTGACGAGCGCCACTCAGGGTACTACATCCATGGCAGGAATCAGGCGCCACACTCTGATGCAGGTCTCCGGTAGGTACTCATGCACATCACAAGGTCAAGTGTTTTTGTTCCTTTGCCCTCCCCCCCCCCTGGCCCGCTCACCAATTGCCTGCTATTCAGAGACTTGAACATGGAGCTGCTGAAAGAGGAGGAAGGATTGGTCGGTAACCGAGGCCTTGTTACGAGTTATACCGGCGATAGCGCAGACCGCCTGAACGAAAATCAGATTTTCAACATTTTCATCCCCAGTGAGATTCGGGATACATTTGAGACCAAGATGCTCCGCCAAACAGCACAGGTATGTCCCCATGCACGCTTACATTGCTCAGCTGACTTTCACTTGCCTTACTATGACGTAACTGATGCCAACATACGCAGGCTGTTGAGGCTGCTAAAATGCGCAAGGGGAACATTTCCTCTTTTTTGAAAGGTACTGGTAAAATGCCAGACAGCAATATTACCACACAGCAAGACATCGGGACGACTTTTAAGCAGATGATAGATGATGTCGAAAGACACCATGCTAAACAGGTGAGATTTGCACATGGAAATAGTTGTTGATTTGCTGTGCAACTGAGTCTCATTTGAGGATGGATTTCTGCTATTTGCTTGGCATCCTGGTTGTGTGGGCTCTTGGATACATCTGATAACATTATTTGTATTTCCTTTGCTTTCCCACGCTCAGGTGATCGACCCTACCTATTTCCAGATGTTGACCATGCTACCTCCCGAAGCTGCGAACAAAGAGGCAATATTTTTGCATGACTACTTCAACAGCTTTACGTCTACCATGTACATTGGCCAAGAACTTAGACTCTATGGCTTTGAGGCTATTTTTTTCTGTGCCATCGATACATCACTCCAGAATGTAAGTTATCTCTTCAAAGTTAAGAGTTCAGAATCCCAATGCTATACCAACTCTCGCTTTCTTAAGATCACTTTCGTCCACAGGTCACGAACTCGGCGCTCATCACCTTCATTGTATCTTGCTTCCTGACTTGGGTGCGGACGCGAATGGGGGAGAACAACCTCTCCCAAAAGACCCTTATTGATCAGCATTTCCTGATGTAGTATCTGTAGCACTCCTGGGAGGTGATGCTGAGGACCTAATATGCAGTAGGTTCAGGAAATTTAAAACCCCAGATCTTATATTCAGATTGTGACCTTGCAATCTTTGGGTATTTCCCTGCCTCTCTCGTTGTGATAGTCGCAACCCTCAATAACCTACATCCTATAACTTTTCATCACGTTTCCAATTTTCTGCCACATACTACCCGAATCAGGGCCAAACTTGCTTTTTAATCAATTTATTAAATTTATCACGAGGTACTGAATATCGTATGTACATTTCCAACAGCCTACGGGGCATGAAAAGGCTCGTCGGAACTGCTTCATGCAGGCTTAAATGCAAAGGACAATGATACAAGGCAGTCTGCAGCAGCAAATACCGGTACCATTCAGCCAATATGGGCCAGACTTAATAGCTGCTATGAAAGAAGCCAGGGAATTAAGGAATGGATGATAAGACCACCTGACAGCTCTAAGGTAGAATATTGCATAGCCCCTGACCCGAAGGGTCCCCTCACTTAACTTCCCCTCACTCTTTTTCCTGCCCCCTGGTGTTTGTTTCGTTCATTCCTCCCAACCCATAGTTGGGCGCCCACGCGGCCGAGCCTATGTTGATCAGGGCCCAGAGGTTTAACGTCATTGACCCGAAGATTTATGCCCTCAGTGCCCGTCTTCACACCCTCGACGTTGTGCTGCAAACCCTAAGAGTTGTCCTCACAGTGCCTCGAATCTGAACACTGCCATGTGCAGGGGACTGCATATTGGTCCACTGGCCAGTTGCACATGGCTGTTCACACAGGTGCTGTTTTTAGTGTGCACCAGACAACCTGCAAAAAGCTGAAAGGCTGCCATGACAGGGCCTCTCAAGATCAAGCCATGACCGGCAGCAATGAGCCACTGAAGTACCGTAGCACAGCAATGCACCACTGGCCAGGTACTGGCTGAATTGTGCTGAAAATAACACTGACACAAACCTTGGGGCAACAACTATTGTACCAACATGCTGTCATTACCAACATTTAATTTAAATGGGAAAGCAAGCGGAATGGCCTGGAATGGGACATGCATCGAAACCTTGTATTAAACTTCAATGCAGTGATACTGAGCGACACCCCCCTGGCTGTCACAAGAAACCACTGAACCTTCAGAATCACTGCGCTCAGCAGTCACTTGCGACACTGGTGAGATGGTGACTTTGGGCAGTGAGGCTGAGAAACAGCTCACAGCTGTATGCGCTCATGGCTAGCATGTCGTGGAAATATGTCACTCAGACACAGTGCATGGCTATTGAGTGACACTGCTCCGTGCGTGTGCTCCATGTGCATAAAAACGGATTCTGGAGGGTCCCGACAGTGGGCCGATAATCTCGTGCAGCCTGATCAAGCTGCGCCCCAGTCTGCAGCACTACATGGAGGTACGAAGCTACGCACCTGACATGAAGATCGTATCGCCCAACACGTCGGGATGTCCGGACCAGTATCCCAACATCCACAATTACCGCATCGACCTCTCACGGCCGTTTTGAGCCAGGGTGGGAAGCCAGGACATTAAATTTTAATATTCCAGCAGTTTTGCGGTGTGCGATGCAATCAATCAAAGAAGAAGACACCAGAGCGTGGCGTGAGGAATACGGCAATCTTACAATTGGGTGTGCTGCCTGATGACTGGCCCACTGGCATCCCCCCCACACTTTACACCCTCCCATGCCCTCTCCCCACACTCTTCCAAATGCGCCACAGCCAAGAGGCCCATTGGCCATAAGCTCTACCACAAAAGACGCAACATGCTGTGTACCATGCATTACCCTGTATGTCAAGCGCATGGGCCGGCGAGAACCAGAATATTGGAGCTGCCAGTATTCAGGGTTCCTCACATTTGTCACCACCATGTTCAGAAAACGCCTGATCCTAGCTGCGGCAACACAACGAGGACATGCAATGCCAGGCGCACCATTACAAATTCTCATGCCCTGTCCTACATTGCACCAGTTTGCCTGGACCAAGCTTGCCAAGCGAGCTCAGACCGGACCTTCCTTCTGACGACTGGGCTGCCCCTCCTTGTTGTCATCTTGTGGGCCTTATTTTTGCTGCGGCCGGGGCAGCTGAAAGGCGACACGGGACAGCCGATTTGGGAGGAAGGTGACGGTCCATCAGAAGCTGAGGGAGAGGTACGTGGGCTTGACATTGCTTGAGACACTTCATGGTGCATGAAGGGGCATGAGGGGGTAGGAGGGGCATGAAGGGGCAACCGGCAGATGCATTTTGCCTGATTCCCTGTAGCCTGTGTATTGTGCTCCCATGGCCATCATGAACTCTTGCTGCACTGCAGAGCGATACTGCGGAACTGAGGGTGGTGTCCTATACTCCGTTTCCGGTGGATGCCAGCTACGTGGGAGAGAGAATGAAACTCAAAGTGGGGCTGGTTTCGGATTTAAAGCCCAGGTGACATATACAGCTGGCCCTAGGGTGACATATATATGCATGAAGACCCCAGTTTTCATCACCCGATCTTTGATGTCAAGTGGCTTCGTTGATTGATCTTGCGCCAGGAGCAGCTGCGCTCCTTACTATGCCGGTGACTGGCACTGATCTACACGAGCAGGGAACATTGACCAGGGACGTGGTCCTCAGCTTGTTCTCTCGATTCACCTTCACAAACAGGACGTACGTCTTTCCTCTCGTCTTACCCGGGGAGCTGCTGGCTGTGACGCTGCCCCGCCCCCTAGGGGTGGTGCTGGAGTGGGATGAGCAGCGGCGTTGCGCCGTAGTGTGCGGCCTTGCAGAGGGGAGTAACGCAGAGCAAAGAGCCAAGGTCAGTTTTTATTGGCCTGAGCTTGTTTGCGTGAATGGATTGCATGCTTGAAAGCTTTCTTGACCCGCCTGAGGACATGCCTCCTACAGTATAGCATGCAGATGCAGATGGACTGATAGAATGCTGTGTTATATTTTGTTTCCTTGCAGGTTGCGTCATTGAACAAGCGGCTAGCAGCAAATGCAGTGCTGCCTGGAGACGTGCTGCGGGCCGTCACCACCACATGCTTTGTCTATACGCAGCGGGCCTTGTGGGGCGCTGTGCCCCCCGAGAGGCACATTGTGAGCTGTTGTCCTCCTTGAAAGCCACTATCATGAGAATAATGAGATGTACTCATACAACGCTCTCATGCCTACACCCATTCCGTATTTGATGTCCAGCCTGCTGCCTTCCCTGGGCAACAGCGCTCCATGCTGTCCTCATGTGTGATTGTGCGCATCTGTCCTTCTGCCACCACATGGACTGTAACTCTCAAATAAGAGGGCCGCAGCACTGAACACTGTTCTCGTGTGCACCCCCATGTCCAGGTGGTGTATAGTGCTGACAAGCAGAAGTTCACGAACACACGCACGGCCATGCGGAAGGGCGAATCCAGGGACGGCCCAGTCACCCTAGTGATTGAGAGACTTAAGTCAGCGGAGTATGGGAGATAACCAGACAACTGCATGTCTGAAGGGGTGATGATGTTATTACAAATGTCGAGCCTTGCGCAGGACGCCTTCACATGAGAGCTCAGTGCATGACACATCTTCATGATCAGCATCTAGGGTTCAGTGAAGTTCATCCTGCTAACGGTGGAAACAATGGAGAGGATGCAGCCTCTCACACCCCCTAGAACTCTTCTCATGTTGATTCTACGTCTGGAGTTCTGGACCATGGGCAGAGATTGCAACAGTGTCGAAATAATTAGTGGGGTGGCGATGATTTTTGGTTTCAATATAATGAAATTGAGACTCAGGGGTGCTGCATCATCCTTAGATTTCATGGAATGGAGGCCCCTGCAAGGACGTCCGTAAGCATGGCCAGAATCGTCAATCTATAACACAGTCATTGGCTTGACCTTGGGCATCTTTGGTTTTTTTGTCTTCCTGGGCTTATCCCCAGGAGTTGTGTCAGCTGCAGCAGTCGCGCGCCCTCCCTCGGCACTGGCCTCAGCTGCTGCCACCTGCCCCTCCTCCCCCTCCCCTTGCGTCACTGTTGCAGTGGGAACTGCAGCGGGTTTGACCAGCTGCCACGTCCCCACATTGGTCTCTGGATCCACCACATACTCCTCCTCAACATCATGGAACTCGTAGCCAGCAGGGGCACCCCCTTGAAGAATGCTTAGAAGATCGGCCTCCACTCTTGACACTACCTGCGTATCAGGTATATGCCGTGTTCAGGAGACAGCATGGCCTCAGGTGTACAGCAGTCCTTGCACTGGACACGGGTCCCATGCTCCTTTCGCAACACTATCTGTAACATCTGTCAATGGGTCAAAACAACAAGCTGGCAGTGCTAGGTAGATCGACAAAGCAACCCATGCAAGAACTGTGCATTACGGCAGCGGGCTCATGGTACGACTTTCAGCAGAGATCACTACCTGGGGATAAATACCCTGAACATAAAAAACAATCCTTTGTTCACTGCTGCCTGTCGTACGTAACCTCAACACAAGCCGGCAAACATCTCGCTGTCGCACAGAGGTGCCCAGTCCTTTATAAAAGGCTATAGGGTGGATGCATTGACGTTGCAATAGCAGCACTCTATAGGCCACCGTTGTCTAGCTCAACACCCCATGCAACCAGCCCTTCAGTGCTCAATTTTGCGCGCTTCCCCTTCAATTCAGCTATTATGCCTGGGCATGTGGCCGAGCAGCCTGGTGAAGCAAGCCCTTCTGCTTCGTGTAGGCCAATATCCTAATTTAGTCCCAATTAGAGCAGTGGTGGACGTCCAGCCGCACCCCACAGGTGGTCTGGTGAATGCTAATAATACCCGGTTGCTCAGCCCTTGCCCCACCTGAGGGTCTACAGTTGGAAGCTTCTTGAAGTGGCGCTCACGTGCATTTTGCATTGGAGGCGTCACACCGTCTCTGCTCTCAGTCTGCCCTGGTACAACCTCACCACCCACGAGAAGCACCTGGGGGATATTTTAGCAAGGGCATGCGCATGGGGAGGCGCAAGTTGAATGGGAAGGCTGCCAGGGCCAGGCAACGAAAGTTAAGTGCATGTCTGTTGCTATTATGCATGCATTGGACACGTGATTTGCATGGGCCTTGGGTCACCTGTCCAATGTCTCCCGTCTTCACCAAGTTTGTGTCATCTAGTGTCTTGTATGATTCGCACACGGTGGGCAGGTCTAGAAGGTCCACTCTATGTATTATGCCATCAACCGTGATCTGGCCTTGCCTCCCAGAATCTGCAAACCATGCAGCATGTCAGGCACCCTGAACCTCGTGCTGGGACGATGATCGATCCACACTGCCGGAATGTTCGCGTACCTGGAAAGCGTAATTGCAATCCCTCTTCGTCAAGGGACTCTTCCTCTCTCAATGCTCTACGTATTCTATCCGCAAGAGATGGGTCTGCGAAGCGCAGCAAAAATTGTTCCTCTCTTGCAGCACTGACACCGATTTTTGACGCCATGTCTTATCACGAAATGTGATGGAAATTATAGCGATTATAAGCAAACTCACGCAGACAGAGCTGGGCTCCGTATTATGGTTAGAAATCCGGTTTTAGATAACCTGCGGGTCCCTGTGCCTGCCGTATTCTGCGAGCGAGAAAAGGGAATACCACGAAGAATCTTGCAGTGGATTAAGGAGAATGGGCTTGATTCATGTCTTCTTCCTGTTATATGTGATATTTGGCACTCCTGTCTCCTCTGTAAGATCCTCCCATGATGTCGGCAAAGTTGGCAAGGCTCACTCGGTGGATCCCTCACAAGATCCCAATCCCAACCTGAAAGGCTACTTAACTGTGGATGATGAAGGATCTGAATTGTACTACGCATACTGGGAGGCTGAAGGAAGCTCCAAGCAGGCATCCACTACGCCCATCGCCCTCTGGCTCCAAGTGAGGGGAGGAAAAAGGGTCTAACAGGTCGCTTCGCACTCATCCCATTCAATCCTTGCGCATTGATCTGCCGCCAGGGGTGCCCTGCTAGTATTAACCTGATGCACTCAGCCGCATCGGACTTCCGAGCAAAATTTGCCAGACACTGTTTGATCAACATTTTTGGCCACCAGCGCTGATATTTTGCTAGCATGGGCAATTGTAGCCACCATCCATTTCTGGTCATTCACCAATGTGAGCTGCAGGGAGGGCCAGGCTGCGCTTCAACCTTTGGAGGCTTCTTCGAGCTGGGCCCCTACATGCTGAATGCGAAGCTGGAGTTGGTTAAGAATCCAGGTGTGCGTCGCAGCTGCAGCAACTGCAACAACACCTGCACCACCCAAAGTGACTTAATGTACGCACTCGGCTGCCAGAGGCCTGCGTCACGCCCTGTCTTTGCAGCCCCCCGAAAACGTACCTCATGTCTCTGCCCCTACAGCCACCTGGCCTAATTCCCTCCGTGGCCAACCTCCGCAGGCATCCCTTTCCCCTGCTGATGAGTTCAGTCCCCTTGCTCCCTGTTGGGCCTCATCAGGTTCATGGGCACGGACCAATGGCTTGCTGTTGCTGGACCAGCCACTGGGCACAGGATACTCCCAGCCAGCCAGAAACGCAAGCATCCCCACGGACGAGCTTGGGATGGCTTTCCACCTCTACGCGGCCCTCCAGGTGACCTATTGGCCCACAATGACACACAGCATCCAGCGATGCCCCCCGCCCCTGGGTGTGTTGCACCCGGTGTATGCATCCCAGAGAGATCCGTTGCATGCTGCCAGAGTGCCGTGTGCTGCATGTCGTACAACGGTTGAGAATTACTGTGCGAGCCACCTGGGGTCAAACCCGTCTGACACAACAGCCCTGCTACCAATTTGCAGGCATTCTTCTCGCTCCACCAAGACTTGGCTTCCAGACCCCTTTTCATCACTGGCGAGGTGCGGTACAGCAGTACAGCGGAACAGTGTTTTCGTAAGGGTCAGGAACAGCTCACTCCCATTGGACCGCCCAGAGTCTACGTCTCTTGTGTTGCATCACTCTTTACAGTCCATGAGGGGCCATAGGATGGACCTACGCTTGCATCATACCGTAGCAGCAAAAATCTCATATGACGCTGGTTGCCAGAGCAGCCTGGCTGCCCCTGAACATCTGGTCTTCAATCATCCTGTGGAGTCTCTGCTTCCTAGTAGAGGTATAGAAGCTGCAGATGTACAGCCACAGCATAAACTTGGTGAAGTACAGTCATGTCCTGGGTGATGGGCTGAAGAAGTAAAGAGTCTTGAGGAGATGCCTCTGCACAGCTGGTAGAAAGGCAATCTCCCGGGTCACAGATAAATGCATGTATTTACCGGTTCGTAAAGCATGCTGGAGGCGTGGGTGAATGATGCCCCCTATGTTTACCTTTTCTTAGAGGAACACTGTTTTTCTTGCCACCTCGGGTCTCCACAGCCTCACCCTCCTGACCCCCCTGCTCTCCAACTGCTCCCAGAGCTATGCGGGCAAGTACATCCCCTCCATCGCCCACTATATCCTACAAGCCCAGGACATGGCTGAAACACCTAGCTCTTCTGCTGCTTCCTCTCCTGCCGGCCGCCCATCACGCGCCTCCAGCCTGCGGAAGGCACCGCGGGGATCAGGCACTGAGGCGCTGCTGCCGCGCAGTGGAGGGGCGCTGTTGCAGTGGAGACGGCTGCCAGAAGGTATTGCTGCCCCAGTCTTCCACCTGGCAGGTGAGCGATTCAGTGAATACTGTGGCACAGGCGGTCAACGGGGTCACACGCTAGGTGCATGGGACTCATGGCCACAAAGGCGACACGGATTTCATGATGATTGAAAGGATTTGAGGGCGCCTTCAGGAGCGTCCTGGACAGCCAGGTCCTTCGCCATGCTGTTTGCAAGAGAGCATCTGTGCAGTCTCTCCCTCCGGCGACCGTAATGTTGCTTAATGGAAGCTTCCCTGACGGCGTGTGCATTTTGCAGGTGTGGCTATCGGGAACGGCCTGACTGATCCTCGGACTCAGGTGCAGACCATGGCTGATGCGGCCTATTTCCAGGGCCTCCTTACCCCGGCACTGCACCGGCAGATCCAGGATGGCCAGCAGGAGGTGGTCTCCCTCATTGATGCCCGGCAATGGGCGGAGGCACACACGCGGAGGGAGGTGAGCTGACAGATGGAGGGAGGGCGCTGGAGTATCCATGACGCTGCTAGCCATGTAGCTCAGGCCTATGACTCGTGGCAAGGATGTTAATCCAGGCTTCATCTGTAAGTCTGGGGTCGATAACCATAGGGTGTTAAAATCAGTGAGTGCGCTCCAGAGGTCTGTAGTTGGCCCCGCATTCTCTGCGCTTCACTTGGGATTTGTTTCTCCTTCCGTTGCCCCTACAGACCCTGAGAGAGATGATCACCAACGTGACAGGCCTTGCCACTATGTTTGACACGCGGAGGGAGCTGGACTATGACAGCGATCACAGGGTGGACCGCTTCCTTAACCTGCCAGATGTGAAGCGGGCCATGGGAGCACACAAGGAGGTGCGTATGTAGATGCGGATGTCTGAGAGTGGGAGGTAGATGAGGGAATGTTTTGTTCGCCTGGAACGATGAAATGTTTCCTGGATGTGAATCAGACTCGAGACATGTGCTGATAGCAGGGCATGACACGCAATGAACTTACTTTCAGATAACCATAACAAGTGTATGAGTGGTGCCGCTCTTGCCCAATGTGGCAACCTGTCATCTCAGTGAATTATCAGGGTTCAGCCAAGTATGACCCAACTCCTCAACCCTAAACCCAGCTTACGACTATGAAGTGAAATTATGACATGACCCTGTTGATAATGATGACATGATTCAGCTTTAGCTACTGATGTGAGGTATGTGTCATGCCCTGCTGCAGGTTATCTACACCTCCTGCAGCGATACGGTGGGCAGCAGCATGGCCGCAGACACCATGCAGACTGTCAAGCACCTGCTTCCCGACGTGTTGGACCGCCTCCCAGTGCTCTTGTATCAAGTGGGTTGCTGGGATGATCTAGCACTGCTGTTGCAGCATTGCTGCAAGTGCTGCTCATGATCCTGAATGATGAGGAGGAATTGTATGTTAAAGAACAAGCATGTTCAAGAGCTGCTGCTGATTCTGAAACATAAAGCATGGTCCTATTATCTTCGTGTGGCCTGATGCTATAAAGGGTCCACGCAGTGCACGCGTCGTGCAGTGCATGAGACCTTAATATCTAATAACTGAACCCCTCAAAGTACGGTATGCATTGCTTCCTAGCATGCTTGCCTGGAACTGTGCCTGCGCTCCCACTTGTTGCCGCTCAGCCTCCTCTCGTGGATTTGAGCCCCCTGTGCCGCTCACTTCCTGTGACCTGTGTCCTGCATCCTGCCTCAGGGTCAGTTTGACATCCTGGACGGCGTGGCCTCCTGTACCTCCTGGATCAACACACTCCAGTGGCCATACCAACAGCAGCTCGCTGACGACCCGGGCAACCTGTGGACGGTGGGGGACCGTGTGGCAGGGTGGCAGAGGCAGGCGGGACATCTCACGCATGCAGTGGTGTACAAAGCAGGTGAGGGGCCGGACAGGGGGGGCCGGGGAGGCAGGCTGTGATTTGTCTTGGCTTCCTATGCTCACAGCATAGAGGCTGGGGAGCGCTACAGGATGCGCAATGTCCTAGGCATATCTCGGTTCGACCCCGGAGAGGGTACAGCGGACATTCTTTCCGCCTGTGTGGCGATGGGGCAAAGAGGCCGCCGTGCTTGGCGCAAGTACTAAGTGTTGCAACATACACCTCTGGGGCAGCCCCTCTGCGGGAGATCACTGTTTGTTTAAGATGGAGGCGTCTTGCGCAAGATGTCCTAGTGGCTAACGCCTCCTACTCGCACCATGGATATTGGTGGTGAACCCAACACATAGAGCTCCCCTGCATGGACACTGCAGCACACGTCCGGCATTTTGTTTTTGTCGGATGCGTGTTGGTGTGCCTGGCTGTTAGCATGTAGGCGGAAGGATGTCCACTGCATGATGATTGACCAGGTGGCTTGCAGCCCTCCCTCCTGAATCAAAGGTTCAGTGTGCGTCTGCATCTGAGGCTTCAGTGATAGAGATCCACCATGTTCGGTTTGTTGGCCGTGCCGATCACCACCACTCTTCGCAACCCCATCTTATGCAGGTCATATGGTCCCTCATGACCAACCGGAAGCCGCACAGGTGAGCGATGGGAATGGCAGGATGCTAATGCTGGGTAAGCAAGAAAACCCATATGAATCGGTGGGAGCCCTGCCCCCCCCCCACAAAGGAAGCCTGTCTGAGGGTAAATGGAAACAGCACTTGAACCAGATGGTGTTCCATCACTCTGTGTTCAGCCTTGGTACTTGTGCACTTTCATTATAATTATAAGCTCTTCCAAAGCAAAATTGTCTGTGTACATGCATATGTGGTTTCTGAGATATTAGTGTCACAACAACACAACTTGACTCTGGTACTGGTGCTAGAGAATGAAGTGCCCTGGCTTGTAGTAAGATACTTGTGATGACCATGCGCAGGCAATGTTGCACAACTGGATGTCTTCAGCGCTTTCTGCGGCCTTGCGAGGGGAAGTGTAGTGAGGCGCAGTGAGCCACGTACAGGGGACAGTTGATTGTACTTTTAAACTTGTTCGCTTTCAGAGGTTCCTTTTCTTTGGCTGATTGGACTCTGTGTCACGACGCATGATTGCACCGCACATGATGGTGTACTACAGAGAGAGATTATTCACCTTCTTGGATCTCCTAATTAGCTGCCTGACTATCTTAAGGCACATGTACTTAAGCAGTGATTCTGTCGGTACAGTCCTGTACCCCGTCACCTTGTAGTTGCCTTTATTTACAAATTTGATCATGAGCACAGCCTCCAGCTCTCAGCTCATGTTCAGGGCTTACTATGTTTACACACAAATTAGCATGCCTGATCCAGAAGGCTTATGCACTCTGTACTGCTGTGGAGCCCAAACAAGTCGCTGAGCACCTGACCACGCACCTGCTGAGCATGTGTTTTGCACCTACCTAGCACCTCGCAGCAGCAGCCCTGCTTGGCAGCAACTGAGACTCTGATTCCCCCCGAACATGAGTTAAAATGTTTCCTTTGCTAGGTCAAGTGCCGTTATACAATCAGCAGTCTAGTTCCTACAATTCCCTCCAACCGGTACATGGGCAAGTTGACGCCCCCCTGTTTCTGGACGTATAATCTGGTCGAGTGCTGTCATACAAATCAAGGAGACCATGATTTATTACACTTGATTGTGTGCACGGTTCAATAACGTTACACCTCTGGACCCGCTCAAAGCTCGGCCGCGTGGGCGTCCAACTGTGCACGGGTGTCATGCCCACAATCCTAAAAGCAGGGGCCATGCGCAAAAACACGAGAAACATTCCTGATTGAATTCCCCTACCCTCCTAAAACCCATACTTTTTCCTTTGGTACACAGGCACCAGCAATCAGCAATCATGTATTTATGATCTCTGTTTTATGAAATGTAACGTCTCATGCCAGCCACACAAGTAACAACAATCCTCAGTCACCTTATGAAGACATCATCCATATTGCCACACGTAAACTGATAGGCAAACAACACGGTTATTCATTTCAAACACTCAAGATGCATGCAGCACCATTGATACGTGAGGTGATGAGATCATATTTATAGATTTACGAACTAAAGTTCCAGCCTAAGGTCCAGATCGAATCCCCTAAAATCTTCAACGTTATCTATTTCATCTATGTCATGCTTAGGGTCTACATATGTCTGGCCCCATGCCCCGACATGAGCTGTGAAACAAAGCGGGCCAGCAGAGCGTGGCAAATTTACAATGGATGCATAAAGCAGGTGCCCGCAAACCAGCTCAGACACTCATAACTAGGCCAATGACAAACAGTAACAGCACACGTGTGACTTCGGCCCAGGCTGCGCTGTTCCCTTAACTGTCACGCCTCCCACGGGGCGTAGCTTTCCTTCTTCACAGGACAATGACAGAAATCCGTGCCGTCTCCCCCCTCTCCCCTGTGCAAGCTTCATATATGCATCTAATGACCCATATTGCGGGATTATGGTGACAATGTGACATGTCAAAACCTCTACCTCTACACAAGAAGTTTTCAACATATTATTTTCCATCCTTTCCTAGACCCCACCCCTCTGACTGCCTCTCCAGCTCACATTGATCACAATTTGTCGTCACTACCCCCTGAACCCCAGCCACAGCGCCCCCGCCGTTCCTTGCTCCGGCCGTGGCCATTGACAGCTCTATGGAGCAGCGCACCCTTCAAGCTACAGGCTTTGCCACCTCCGCTGCCATGAGCATCGCTGCCAGGGTTCTGGGTCCTCGTACAACTGGCCCTATCCTATCTTGTACTGCCTCTTGCCAGATAGACTTATGCACTTTGGATATGCCAGTCATTTCCTTTTGTCCCTTTTGTGTACTTGATCCCTGTCTGGGGTCTCATCCATCGCCGCCTCATCAAGACCACCACCGTGGCCAGGGCAGCCAGGAAGACAACACCGACCACCACACCAATGATCACAGGCAGGTAGGCCACGGCTGCAAGGGCCAAGAGGGCATGCAGGAGGCATGTGGCATCACGTGCTGCACAGAGGCGCAATGGACTGAGGCGCACGACATGGTAAGCAGGAGGGTGCAACTGCTAAGGGTAGGTGATCTGGTGACTGAGGGTCAACTATTTTTTTTTATGAAATTAGTTAGCAGGCATCGTGAAACAGGTTGTTTGTGGAGAAGAAGGAGATAAGGGAGACCATGCCGTACAGCCTTCATCCTGAAATGCCCTCACATGATGCGCGTCCAACGCTTTCTCCCGTCTCCAATGCAGCCTGGGGGACTGCTGACACAGCCAGTGGGATGATGGTTGAAGAGGGCGCAGGCGGATGGGGCTGAGGGGGATCTGGGACTGCGAACAGGAATACAAGCATTTTGGGTACAGTGACTGAAGTGGTTCGCAGGTCCAAGTCCTACGTCTCGTAATATGTTAATGCCTCTTCTTGGCAGCAAACAGATTGCAACACAACTAAACGTTGCAGCTCAGAGCCCCTTGGCCTCACTCTACATCTAGCTCTGTAGGCTACCACATCCTGATTTAACACTACCAGTACCGACATAGGCACCCTACAAGGCCTGCTTTATGTCGTACTCACCGAGTGGTGGGCTAGGGCTTGGAGGTGGTAGACCAGGAGCTGGCGACGGTGAGGGACTTGGAGGGCTGGGCAAAGGCGGTCCGGGGGATGGCGGGACAGGTGATGGAGGAGGAGGAGAAGGAGAAGGTGAGGGCGGATGGGGGCTGGGTGAGGGGGGCGAGGGACTGGGAGGGGGGCTGGGAGATGGAGGCCACGGAGGGGGCGGGGGCAGCGGAGACGGTGGAGGAGGAGTGGGAGAAGGAGGGAGCGGGGAAGGAGGTAAAGGATAGGGGGAGGGAGGCAGGGGAGAGGGAGGATGTGGAGGCATAGGCAAAGGAGGTGACGGTTCTGGTGGCAAAGGAGAAGGAGTCAGGGGAGGTGGCAGTCTGGGTGGGGATGGAGGTGGGAAAAGGGAGAGAGAGCTTGGGACAAGTGGTTGGGGTGGTTTGTTTGGCGGGGATGGGCTAAGAGGAGGGGAGGGGATATTGGGCGGGTTAGGCTGAAATGGTGGCAACGGAGGGAACGGGGGTGGCGGCGGGGATCGATCAAAGCAGTACCACTTGTTTGCCCGGTAGGCCTCTGATGCCACACCTATGGGGAAAGTGGGGAGAAGGTCCCAGTCAGCTTTAAAGGAGCATAGCACTACCCAGCAGCATAGCATGCCAAGCTGATGTCCAGGGTCATTCATTATGTTTGAATGTCAATGTCCATAAAGGTGGATCATAGCTCAACAAGGATGGGCCATTGGGCAGGATACCCTGGTGTCCAGTGCTGGGCCAGCTGCAAGGGACTATCAGCAGACCCTAGTGAGGGAGGGGGGGGGGGGGGAGTGAGCAGCCAGGAGAGAGAAACAAAGCAACGGCGCCCTTTGGCCTCTCTCTCTCCCCTTGACCTCACCTTCCATTGGCTTACAAATTTTCATTTCAGGGATGGAGGGTCCTCCTTGACATGTAAAAAAAAGAAAAACTGCTTGCGAGCATGTAAGCCAGGGTTGGGACGTGGAGGCATAAACTGATACCCTAATGCCCACATGAGTCTCAAAGGGGGGTCCTGCATCCCTTCATCCTCAGCCGCTTTTAGCCGATGGCCCTGCCTCACAGATAAAACAACTTGCCCTCTTGGCAGCCATCTGGTACATCGAGCACTGGGAGCAGCCAAAGTCATCCAGCCCCTGCAGCAGGCACACACAAGTAGGGTTACACCACTGGCCACGTGCAGCAGGCAGGGGCTGATTCTAACAGGCTGGTGCAGTCGGCACGGCAGTTCAGAATCACACAACTCCTGTACCTTTGGTGCACACCCTCCCAGAGGCCTGGATATCGGCCTGATAGGCGGTTCCTTATTGAGCTTCCCTCTGCAGCCTCATCTCATCAGCCCTCCAGCAACACAGCCATGTACATCTCTAAAGGACCCACTTGCTTGCACAGATTGCTTGTTGTGCAAGCAGGTGGCTTACTTGACAGGTGACTAAGCTGTCAAAGCCGATACTCCCATGGCACAGACTAGTCAATTGAGAACCCTGGACCCAACCTCTACCCATAACCTGGACGGCAATCCTAAGGCCATCAGCATCTGATCCATACATTCCTGGCGCCTTCACTGCGCCCGCCACACTGAGGAGAAAGTGGCAAATGACTTAGGGTGCAACCCTAGCCCACTGCCCCAATTGAGATGCGGACCAGCCTTTAAGGGCTCAGGGGTTTAACCTAGCCCGCCATCACCTTAGAGATGCATGTAAAGCATTCGTCGCGGGCAGTCCCTGTGACGACAGCGCTGGCGGTTCCCATGCATAGCTCGCATCCCGAGACATTATCCAACGTTGCATTGATCACGCATGTAGAGCAAGACCTGGACTCCGCATCTGCTCATGCAGTCATATGGGATGGGACAGGGCAGGTGAGGCTCCAGTTTTAAAGTGTCTCCTGGCTTGGCTGCATAAATTTCAAAATTGTATTGAACTCGGCTCTACTGCCTCATCACTCACATAGGCAACAGGCACCAGACCACCTTTGGGGGATAGCAAGAAGCCTCCACTGGGCCTATTGAGACCAACACGTGTCTGATCCTCGACTGGATGCCCAGTAGAGGGGGCTTGCGGACAGGTCTCCTCGGCAATTGGCCAGTAAGCAGCGCAAAGTCCGTCGAACCCAGAGCCATGAGACCTAGCCGGTACAACGTCAATGTAATGTGCCGTGAAACATTCCGTCTCTGATGGCCACAGGTCAATGCTCATGTGATAATCCCTGCCAGTCATCTTTTATTTATCTAAGGCCCCTCAGGTGCACATGCATTCATGCATGCTACCAAATTTTGCAGATGTCTATGGGGGGGGTCATGCATTCCCTCCTCACAGACACACAATGAATTGTGTGTGTAGTGGTATTTTGTTGATGCAAGCTAAGAGATGTTAACCAGCAGCATGCGTGTAGGGGCTGCTGGCTGCCTCGTGACCTCACCCCCTTGGTACCCTTACCCTTACCCTCACCCTTCCCTTAACCTTTTCACCCAGAACCCTGCTGGTCTGACTCACCGCTGGCAATGTACGTGGTATCCATACAGATGCCAGTGCATTCATAGTCCTTGCCGATGGACGCTGGCACGCATGCTAGGCAGGTCTGCACCCAGGCCTCCGGACGGCCTGCTGCCTGCTTCATGCATTCCAGGCACCTTGCGGGGGAGCTGCCGCCTCCGGTGACTGGCATGTTCGTGGTGCATGTGCGGCAGGAATCTATGGTGGCGTCCGTGTAGCTCTGCTCGGTGTTCTCGCACTGTTCACAGAACCACGGGACGTTGTTGCTGCCTGTGGCATTGAGCGAAGACGGGCAGGCGACCTGTGTCGCAGCGCCAGCGAAAGTCGCGATGTGGTAGCCTGGGCTGTAGGCCAACATAAGGACGAGTGATATAAAGCTGCAGCTGAGTCGACGAAACTTCTGGCTGCGATTGAGGGGCTGCTGAAGCCGACGACCGTGATCATTTGGTAACCCGATGTTCGGCATGGAACAATTCGGTTGGATCCTTGGCTATCTCCCGGACACTCTTGGCCTGGCCAGTGCGTGAAGGTTATAGTGCGACTACGATCGACTTGCCTGTCTGGAGGGGGGATGGATGCACTGGGAAAAGTCAGACGATGCGTCAGGGCTATCTCACAAGTTGAGTCTGGGGTTATTTCAAATTCTGGTCGTTAGATCTGGCCGAAACTTAACCGTCCCCCAAGCAACCGTTTACCTGATTTTTGAATTATGTAGGACGTCAGCTGGGGTAGAATCGGGTCGGAGAATCAGGGACAGATTAAACTCAAAAGCCCTTTCCAGTGAACACAAGGGCCCCAATTCCACTTGTCACCGGAACGCGGAAATGGCATGCCAGCTCACCCTCCCCAATTCCACTTGTCACCGGAATGGCACCGGAACGCCAGCGTGGCGCTGCCGTACCCGTTAAGTGCGATATTTTGCATCGCTCCTAATTTGGGAAAAAATTGGCATGAATACGCAAAGGGCCCAATTCCACTAGGGCGCTCGACGGAACACGTTCCGGTGGCGGTTTATCTGGTTGGGCGAGGCTTCAGCCACGCTGGCTGAAAAATCTTGAAATGCAATTCCACTTGTATCCGGAATGTGTTCGGGTACGGCTGAGACCGAATCTTCCTAGTGAACAGCCTGTCAGGCATTTGCCTTATCGCTTCGTGTATCTAGAGTGTTCTGTCTACTTGTCTCGCTTAGCATGATAGTCCTGCTTGGCAAAATGTCGAGTTGCAAGGTACGTGCAGCCAGGGATGCCCCGGCACTGTCGAAGTTGGGTGTATGTGGCAAATGCAGGCTGCTGCTAAACGATAGCCCAGGCGATCGGAGGGACTGCTAAGGGGCACACGTCGACATTCACCATTGGGTTGGCCAGATCGGTGCCAACTTCTAATCGGGAAAGATTCAAATGAGGCTCTTGTTAAGGATAAGCGTCGGCCATGGCAGTAGGAACGGGTGAAAAGGAGTATTCAGAACGAACGAAAGATGACGGCGATGAAAATTTGAAGATGAGGACGAAGTTGTCCACGCTGTCGGAGCGTTGATGCTAAGGGGGTGTTTCCACTGGTGCCTTAAACCAGTGCGGTTTGAATCCGGTTGCTCGCGATCGTGATTTTTTCACGCCTTAAACCAAAACTGTTTCCACTGAAATCCAGGAAGTTCACAGCGAACTTCCTGCCGCCAGAGGTCTGATCTAGGGGCGCCGAGACGTTCTGCGACGATTCGTGACCTCGGAACCACAAATGTCGCCGCTTATTTCGATCTGGCTATAGAAATGGCGTCTTTAATGACGAACGATCTTTCGCGCTGAGATGGTTCCTTAAACCAAGAGGCAACCAACTCACAGAATAGCTTAAACCTGGTCATCGACGAGGTATAGGCTATACTCGAATGCGTGGTTTCAGAAAGGCCTAAACCGTGTCGGTTTGCGGCAGTTGGGTCGAAATTGGGCCTTAAACCGTGTCGGTTGCCCGACAGAATAGCAGTGGAAACACGACCTAAGGCTGTGTTTCCACTGGCGATTTTGGATTCCTTAATCAGGGTTGGTTGAAATGCAGTTGGTCGCGAAGAATTCCTTAATCCGTTTGGTGTTTCCACTGAAATCGGACTGGAACCAACGAAGAAATGCTACAGCCAGCTGTAGCGCTGCCCCAACAAGATCCAGATCGGACCTCAAATGGAACGAATCCTCTTGCATGGCGACATAAAGCGGTCGAAAGTCTGCAAAATGGTGCAACATGCCTTAGCAATGGCGCCACATGCTTACACGACTAAGCTTTTGCGCAAATCCAGAAGGAAACTACTCAAACGCGGGAACTAGTCCGTTCGCGTTGTAAAACACAGGCCTGGTGCTCTGCCGCCATCCAATATGCACCGATTACGCACTGATGATGCACCTTTGCGATCTCCGCACCACAAGTGCCGCCTCTGGTTTCTATCAGACAAGTAAAATAGCGGCGATACGATTCAAAGATATTTATCGTTGTGAGCGCATAGTGACCAAGTAGGCAACCAACTTTCGGATTAAGCTAATCCTGGTCCTCGACGAGGATTAAGCTATTCTTTTTTCGGAGGCTTAATCCGTCCTTAATCCGCGTCGGTTGCCGTCGGTTGCCTCCTCCAGCGTCCTTAATCCGAGTCGGTTGGATGAGGAATCGCCAGTGGAAACACGGTCTAAGTATTTTTGCATCGCTCAAAATAGGAGCGATGCAAAATATGGCACTTAACGGGTACGGCAGCGCCACGCTGGCGTTCCGGTGCCATTCCGGTGACAAGTGGAATTGGGGAGGGTGAGCTGGCATGCCATTTCCGCGTTCCGGTGACAAGTGGAATTGTGCTCAAAATAGGAGCGATGCAAGATATGGAATTTAACGAGTACGGCAGAGCCACGCTGGCGTTCCGGTGCCATTCCGGTGACAAGTGGAATTGGGAAGGGTGAGCTGGCATGCCATTTTCGCGTTCCGGTGACAAATGGAATTGGGCCCCTAGTGGAATAGGGCCCAAGGAGAGGACGCGGGAACGGCAGTTAGTCAATTTTATATCTGCTGGATCAATGTAACCTATTCGACGACCTACGAGGTCGATGCGATCACGTCAACGCTATGTAGGACATATAACTATGGTTGGAATGCCGCCGCGCTCCCACGCGCCCATGCATGCTACGAATCTCTGCTACGAATCCTTATCATTTCCTCACGTTCATCAACGTAGAAGTCTCTTTTCTAGGCGCCCAACTAGTCCAGTCTCATCAGACTACAATGCAGATATGTGACCAGCTCGATCATCTTATCTAGGTATTCAGAATGGTCGGTAGCCCTTGCATCTTTGCATGAAACTTGTGATGGGTCCATTGATGTTTGATTGGATCAGTGATTTTGACCCTACGGTACACACACATACTGTTATGCAGCAACCTTAATGATTTTGGGTTTTGAAGATAAAAGGCCTGTGTAATGATTATGTACTTATCATACGATATTGGCTCATTTGGGGGGGGGTCAATGGGGATCCACCCTTCATCACTGATTATGTACACTTTCGGATTTTAGAATTGTTTACCGGTACTGTTAGACCAGTCAAGAGCTGGCTTTGGACGCCAAGACTGATACAGAAAACAGAAGCGGGCATGAGCCCTAACAGCTAGAAATCAAAAGGCAGCAGCATAGCTGCATGGCAGCTCTCCAGCGAGGTACGCAATGCCTAAATACACAGTCTCCAGGGTTCAGGGTTTAGTTGTGCGGAGTGTCAGTCAGGGGCCAAAATAATTATTTGTTGTGCGCGCTGTACCCTCTGCGCTATGCCATGGTAATAGTAAATAAAATCGCAAATATATATAAAAACGCTAGCGCGCTACTGTGAAATTCGACATCCGTTCATTGCCATCCACAGACTTTCAACAGTTGTACCGGGGCAGGCATGGGTGGGAAGCCCTGGATTTTATGGAGGATGTGGCACACATTGTTGAGGGCAAGTTTCTACAGAGGATGGGGAATCTGATTTACCAGTTTCCCCCTGTTAGACAGGGGGGGTCTTTTTCCTTCTTGGTCTCCAATTGTTTTCTCTCCTCTCTTTTCTTTTGACTTGTTTGAGGCTAGACTCTGCTACTCTATAAGGGGTGGTTAATCTTAGGACTGCCTTTCCTTTCGTGGGGGAGGGGGCGTTTTCGTCATCCTCCCTTTCTTTCTTCCCTCTTGCCCGAGCTCTTGCCGTACGATTGTTCTCCCAGTCTGACAGTAGGACGCCCATGCAGGCGAGCCTTGTATTGTGCAGGGCCCTGAGGTGTAATTTTATTGACCTACCGTACACTGCTCCTCTCCCCCATTCCCTTTCACACCCACCACCACCATGCCCATACGCCCCATACCAATCCCGCCTTCAACCTTTGCTCGTACTTGTCTACCTGTTACACCTCTATTTACCACATCCCTTCCGCATATGTCCTGTCCCCCTTTCCTCTCTCTGCCTTCCTCCGTCCGGTCTGATCCCATTTTAAGCACCTTTTGTTCCCAATCCCAGCTCAAGGGTCGTGTTTGCCACATCTTGGACCATCTTATCTTGGATTCTTCACAATTGATCTTCATACTCTTCTCCTTTCTTTGTGTGTTCATGACAGAAACACATGTGCCATCTTGATTCATAAGGTGCCTTGAATTTGATCAGTCCACTTTTCACCCTCTTCTTTCCACCTGTGAATGATATCCTCCTTGGTCAGAGAGGCGTGCCCCAAGAATCCATGATACCATCTTCAATCACTGGCGAAAACAAAGATAACAAAGAGCTTTTAAAAATAAAATTATTACCATTTGGAGGGTTAGCATTGAGTTAGCGCAAGTTATGTATGATATCTTGCGTTTTTTTCATTGCAGTCAAATGTGATGCTCTGTGGACTGAAAGGTTTTCACAATCCAGCGGGGCATCAGCGTTAACGCAGAGCACCACGGATGCAAATGGGGTGCGGGCACAGGTCCTAGTGCCTTGCACAAAGTGACAATCACAACCAGCTTCAACGCTGATTCCTCTTCAGACAGGAGGTTTGCTTTTGCCCTCAGCACTCCTTACCAGGTCACAGATACCAGTTAGGAGGTTTGAGCCCATCCACCCCCACCACCATTACTTGGTGCCTTGGGTGCTTCTGCCGCCGCCGCCTCCCCCTCTGCTGCTGTCTCTCCAGGGACCGCATCACTGCTGGGCTCCTCATCCACCTGCTCTACCGACCTATTGAAGATGAAGAGCTCCGCAGCATGCTCCATGGCAATACACACCCCGGGGTCCTCCTCGTACTCATATCTGCGTGTTGGAAACAATGGTCTGGATGCACGCAAGCCAGAGGGTTCAGGGCTCCCACCAGTATTGCTAAGGTTTAAAATTGGGGAAGACGGGAGAGGCTTTTGGGTCCAGGCGCTTCAAACGTGGATGCCGGAAATTTAATCAGAACCAGAGCCTAAGCATTTGTCCTCAGCTTGTACACAATGTCTTCGCGCATGCTCTGATCATGGAGCTTCAAGGGATGTGACAGGCATGGAAAACCTGACCCTGTCAGTGACAGTAAACTGCATGGGAGTCAGAAAAGCCATATGATCCACCTACCCTTTTTTCAAAATGTCCTGCCCCTTGACTTTCCACAGGGCGTCACGCCCCTCCTTGCTTGAGGCGAGGGCGAGCAAGGACTCCGCCATGGCCTGTCTCACAGCCACATCCTTCTCCCTGAAGCACCAGGGAATAGGGGAAGGTCAGGGGAGGGACACGTCACCCTTGGCAATAGCCCCCAATGACACAGTGTGCCCACATACCAATAAAAGGAGGACCGGTCTAAACAGGATGGGGAGAAGGGGAACAGGAGCCATGCTTCAAGGGGAAAAAACCCAGCCCCTTATTTCATCTAGCCAGGCTCGCCTAGACGGACTGTATTTTCCCTTGCCGGGCTACCCTTAGCCAACCAAATCCTTTCAACTTTCAGGTAGAAAAAATAAAATATTATATCCTGGTCTTGCCGACTGGAAGCTGCTTCCCAGCTCTCCACTGGCAGGCCTGGCAGCACGCACGGGGTATCAACTATTTTGGGGTAGGCTGGGTATTAAGTTTGATCTTATTATACAGCTCAGGGCTGCGTTAGCAATGAGTGCAGCATGAAAGACTAGCTGGTGAGCAAAGTCTCCCACTGAGGCTTGGGCTGACCCACCTTGTGAGCAAACCATGTTCACAAATGTGCACTTGGGTTGCACTCCTCACTCATGTAAACAATGCCCTACCCCTCCCGGTTGGATAGTTCAAGCCTTTTACTCTGAGCCTCAGTCCAAGAAGCTTTATGACGACTACCGGCAGCAACATTGCAAGTAACTGCAACGACGCAAAGTCTCTTGCAAAATCAAAGAGTGCCAGTTTTATCCCAACAAATCCTGATTCCTCACTTTGGCTCCTCTCCATCTATGGGCTTCAGCATGCGCATCAGCACGAATTCGTCTGCTAACAAGCTCTCAAGATTCCCGTCCTCCTGTCCGTGCAGAAGTCAAGTGGGACAAGAAGGCAGAAAATGTCAGCGGGGCAAAGGAGGCTGGTGGTGAAGAGGGCAGAAACGCAGCTTGCACGCCCTCCACATGCCTGTCTTCTTTTCAAAGCGGGTCAAAGGGGGCCGAGGGCGAAGCATCAGCATCGAGCATGGAGGGGTCTAGGATTCAAAGAAGAGGCACATGGGCAGTGTAAGAAGCGCGAAAACTGAACCGAGAGGCAAAGAAAAGGGGGGGGGGTCCACGTGTGCGACGAGCATGAACATCTGGCAAGGTATCGAACCCCCTGCTGGCACCCTGCCGTTAGGTTGTGTCCACTTGCTTTGCATTTCTTTCAAACACTTTCACCCTGCAGGTCTCCGTCAGGAGGAAACAATGCTGCTGCCAGCCTTTGCCCTTTCTCCACCCTCTTTCTCGTCCAGACCCATTTCCGTTACTTTCCCGCGATGAGCCCCGACCCCGCCTTGGTGGCCGCCAGTTGCTGCGCCTACCTCAGCCTGCATGCAGCAGTTCTTAATGGCGCCTGCTGATCCCCGCCTCCGCATCTCACTTGGGGACTGCAGCTGTGACACCAAGGCCTGCAACAGGCCTCTCCCTGGCTGCAACAACAGCTTGCGACCCTGGACGAGGAGAGCAACAGAGCTGAATGAAAGGACAAAACTATGCAAACCCCTGGGGGGCGCGCATACGAAGGAGGGAATGCAGCAGATGGGATGGTGTGCATTGCCTGCATCAAGTGTGTCTGCCTCAACCCTGCGGAGTGCTTCACCCCACGTGATCCAGACCAGCCATTGGTAACCGTCTTCAACCGCAATCCAGGACAACGCCCTCATCCCCAGCCCTCTAAGCTACCATCCTTTCCCACTTCAAATAGGGTTTTCATGCCAATAGGGATCAGTCAGCACCTGTGGCAGCCGCGTTGCGTTGACCACCACTCCTGCTAGGTGCTCAAACGGGTCAGGGCGGCCTTCCACCCAGTCTACGCCTGACACGACGAACCGCTTGAGAAGGACAGCCCTGCACGAGATGGTGTTGCTGTTACAGCGCAAACTGTGCATCAACCTATATTTTTTACAGGGACAGGCTGTGCTAACAGGTAGGGCAGTGAAACCAGAAATAAGCTATAGGGAAGCAAGGCGGACCTAATTTTGGCCTGATGGGATCTATTGCAGGCAGCAGCCATAGCGCGGCATAGTCCACATGGCACCAGCGCATCCAGCCCTCACGTCACAAGTTCAGTGCATACATGCGGTCTCGGCCACGAAATAGCCCTACGCATGATGGGCTACGCAAAGAGGGGCGCAGCTCTCTGCTAACAGTGCAGCTTGTACGTGGGACCCTTGCATGCCGCTCGGCTGCATTTACTGTGTGCAAGTGGACTTCATGCTGACGAGTCGAATGGACACATGATCAAGATTGCCTAGTTTGACGCTCACACGTTGAGGCCCTCCAGCTTGTCCTGCCCCAGCTGCAGCAGGTCCTTGCACCCGGCTTCAGACACGGTAAGGTTGCACAACAGCATCGCCTGAGCAGCGCAGCAGAGGGGTGGGGGATGGGGCAGGGCAAGGGGCAGACACCGTCCCTAGGGGGGAGGAGGGGGCAGAGGGAGAAAGCATGCAGCTAATTTATGCAGGGCTTGCAGTTGGCAGCAAGCACTCCACCTCAGCCTGCTGTTTTGAGTTCAAACCCCGAACCCTAACCCTGGCAGCCAGCACTCACCATAAGCCTGTAGTGCTGGCACGACCCCTCACGGAGATAATCCATGACCCGCCCGATCGTTTTCATAGTCAGCAGCTTTGCCCCCACCACGCGGTCCTGGGACAGATTGACCAGGCTTGTGAGAGCACACTCAGAAACCTGGATCGCCTCGGGTGTGGGGTCGGGCACGGGCACCAGACGCAGCATATGCACGAGCAGCTTCTCGAGCTTGCTCTTGAGCTTGTGGATGCCCTCTGGGGTGCCTGTGAGGCCTTTGATGATGTCTAACGCGACAAGGACAACCTGCGGGATGGGGGGGATAGCGTCAGGGGCAAGAAACGTCCACGGCCACCTTTGGGCCGAGCAAACACTATACATGGTAACCAGCCTCCTAAGCTCCCTGGGTCATGTCCAGTCACACAAGCTCTTCTCTGCAACGGGGCGCCCCATTGCAGCAGAAGGGTCGTGAGCCATGCACCCCAGCCGCCGCTAGACGGGTCATGTGAGAAGCCATGCACAGCCGCCACCCTGACTCAGGCTCTGTGTACTGATTACACAGTATGCCACTGGTATGATCATAAGTATACTCATGGCCTCTCATACCTCTGGTCGCTTGTCAGCTAAGAATCCAATCAGGTCTTCAAGGTCGTCCATGATGGTGCTCGTTGGCCGAGTCTGACAGGCAATTAAATTGGTTATTATAAGTATATAGACAGCTTATTTTGTGCGTGTTGAAGAAGGAAACGGTAAAAGTTCATATTACGGCGACTCCGCCGAAAGTACCAGAATGCCACCAGAATGCTGCCGAAAAGTGTGGAGATTTCCCGGGTGGGGATTACCCTTCATTTTCGTTGATACGTGTCATTGGTGGTGACACATTCGATCCTCCGCGGCTTCACCCCACAGCCTGCAATTAGTCCTTCGGTTATAAGGATACACACCTCGGGATACACTGGTAAAAATGACAAACCATTTAGGTCCGCACAGGGTCAGACGTCCGATAAATTTAGCACCTACACTAATCCTCATCTCTAGTGTTCAATTTCTCATTTGAAACCTGCATGGTGCACCATCTATTGCTTTAGCATGCTTCAGCTGGCGCATCAAGCCCTACTGCTTTGGCCACCAGCTGAATACCGGTCGAGTTTTCCCCCCCAGGAATTGCCGCTTTACAGCCCCCCGAAGGTGCTTTGGCACGTTCTAAAATGAACGCTGTGGTGCACCCTTGATACACTCTTCTATGAAAGCCGGTACTAGGTGAAGCTGACAATTTGGCCATTATTGTGCCAATTGCAACCACCATGCCAGTATCACTGTGAGTATGACTTGCACTACAGTGTTCTGATTTTTGTAGATAATCATGGTGAGGCCGTCGTGCTTCCATGACTCACCAGGCAAGCAGCTGCCAAAGTACGTCTTACACATGAAGAGTATGAGTTTATAATGCCGTCAGGGCTACAGCCTGTCAGTAACAGTACAAAAATGTGACAACAAAACAAAGAAAAATGACATCACAAAGCCAGGAAAAAAAATACGCACCCTGAGGGCAATGGTGCTACGTCATGCATACCAGCTTAAGAAAACAGCTGAGCTCTCTATCCCAATGATGTAGTCAAAACTGTATCGGACCTGCAACTGGCACAGAAATTATGCATTTCCCTTGCTTTCCCTAGCAGGCTATCGGTTCTGCCTGTACTACACTGCCGCCAGCCTGGTACCCTCAGGCCTGAACCAGGCCCAGCTAATCGTCCTCAATCAAACTTGTTCTTCCTGAACTAACAGCCAAAAGCGGGCCTTGAAAATCCCTTCAGCATTAGGTGAAACACTTCCGCAGGCGCATCATGGCAATGGACCATCATCTATTTATTTGGTCAGATACAGGAAAACAGCGACGCTGACGCCGACAAATGAGACGGCACCAATCACTGTCGTGGCCAAGATCACAGGGTTGAATTCCTTGGGGCCATCCTGGAGTGCGCTGGCCTGCTCCTCTACAGGATTCATGCCCTCGAAGTAAACATTTGGCTGCAGAGGGATGAGACAAGCAGATGTGAGTGTTTCTCTATGGACATAAGGATCATCAATCTGTATGCATGGCTAAGCATGGGGAAATTGATGTGTGATGCAACAGCTTAGAACAAGCATTCTTGAAGTGCCTGCACTAGACTTAACACCCTCCCAGCCAAAGACAGGAGGTGCAAGGTTGGAATGAGGACATGTGAGAAGGTCACACCACGCACCTGCACTGTAAAGACGTTGTTGTTCTCGAGTGAGGTGCCAGCTCCTCCCCTGTCCGTTCGCGTAGCTGCAACAGAGGACTTGGAAATATCGACGCAGATGGCCTGCTGTGTGAGCTTCACAGGGTAGATCTGTGGACCAGAGAGAAAACCTTCAGCAAATTGGCCTTCAACATGTAAGGCCTCAGAATGAGTCCCAACTTCCAAGTTTGGGCAGGACAGTAAGTGAGACCCCCGGCTGAAACCTGATTTTAGAGATTCAGGGATCTGTATCCGTGAACCTCATGAGGCAGGATTTGCGTGTGAGCCCTTCCTTACCTCCATCTTCCTGCATGTGCTTTGAGGAGTCAGAATTCGCAGCGCAGGGTTGTTGGGGTACCATGATTGAATGGAGCCATCCTTGAGGGAGAACAGCGTACCAGTGGCAGGGCATTCAATGCAGAAGTCCTGAGGAGGAGAAAATAAGAGGGGCGTTTGGTAAAAGGGAGTTGATGAGCACATCTTGGAGAGGTGCGGCGAAGATAAAACAAACACAAGTCTAATGGCTAGATCTCAGTATTACTTTAGCTCAGTATTCAGCCAGGTGAGGTCCCAGCTGGACTAACCATTGGCTAACTGATGTCAGACAATTATTAAGTCAAGAGGCTAGGAGAACAGCCATGCTGCTCACCTGGGTAAACTTGGCCGAGATGAAGCCCTCACTGTAAGCACCCTCTGAGGGAGCGCGGCCCTCAATGGCATAGATCTGGTTGCGGTACCAGAACATCAGTACTTGCCGCCCATCAACCTCTACCTCCTTGCGCGTACCTGAAAGGCGGGGCAGCAGGGGGGTAAGAGGTCGGGCATGGCTGGGAAAGGTAATAATGATGAGCTACAAATGACAGTATTAGCAAATTCTACATGGCAGGTAAGTATTAGGGTTAAGCACATGACACTACTAAATCTAGCTCATGCTGCTGAGCCTGGGGACCAGTACCAGGGGTCAGGCAGGTGAGTGGTGTGACAGTCAAGTACTGAAGTGCACCCCTTCAGACATGCACGCTCACCCTTGGGCAGCTCCTCAGGCAAGCAAACGGGGATCCATGTATCCTCATTGATCTTGTTGCTGGACGCTGATCCGGGTGTCACCGCCTTCACCTCTACGCAGCAGAAGGGGCGAGTCGAAGGGGGGGGGTCAGCACTCACGAACCAAAGGGGTGAGATGAGCGCCTTTATTTGCCGACCTTGTCCTGCGGCAGCGCGGACGACAAGTAGGCTAGCTACGCGCGAAGATGCAGTTTGTCTCAGGACGGGCCGGGCTACCACTCTGGGCGCAACGAATGCATGCTTCGGCAGGCAGGAGGGGTTTTTGCGCTGTGTCAGCACAGGGGACTGGTGGGCAGCTAGAGACATCTTGGACAGGGTGCAGAAGATAAAAGTTGAGTTCGGTGAGGGGAGACTAGATAATTGACTTGTGGCTGAGATGCCGCCACACGCCATATGCACCCCACAAATCCCGCTCCGGAACTTGATTCGGTTGGGGTGGGAAGTCCTGTGAGCCACTCACGCAGCTCTCCCTGGCCACCGACCACCGCTACATGTGGTGCTGGGGCGAACGAAAAGTTTAGCGCGACAACTGATGTAAGGAATATCCACTAAGCTTATAGTGGCGCTTGGGGCACCCGGCATGGGGAAGAAGTAGCGGCCACCTTCAGGACCTTCAAGTGTGCCAGCAAGTCATTTGGCAATTCAGTTCCTTCGATATTTCAGGCACAGTGGAGACATGATTAAGTTATTTGAATTCAAATGACCTATGTAGCATAAAATGCAGTGCCACCCCCTCATAACCCCACTTGGGCTCTAATTAACACACGGCATGCAGTCCACGATCATTGGCTCACGTCTAACATTCTTCTTGAAGACAGCATAATATCGCATGATTTTAAGTAACATCAGACTGCACACTGTTCATTACGATCCAGGCTGACGTAGCGGCTCAGGGACTGGCCCTTCAGTAAACGACATGGCCCCATAGCCACTGAACAGCTCTGTAAAGTTCGCAACATGTTACGCCTTGATCAGCAGCTCAGGCTCAAGCGGGTAGGCCAATATGAACGTTCAGAAAACGTTCAGAATAAAGGCTGGCCACTCGACACCTATAATAACACTTAGTCATTGAAAAATAATGTAAAACAGCCGAGAAAATGGCTAAAACACTTCCAGCAGAACAGTATTATCACTGAGAGAGCAGAGCACGCCTCGGACAATTCTAAATTCCTTTAACTTCCTTAAGCTACAGCATGCCTGAAAGTACTCGGAGCATGCCCATACACAGCCATCTCATAAAGCAATTTGTCTAGAATGTTAAACACAAATCTTGAAACAATCATCACAATCAGGAGCCAAGCTAATTGGGGAGAAAGAAGTCACATTTGCATGCAAGAGGACCACACCCTACTTTTGCTGTACCGCTCATCCTCGTATAATGCTTCCTGAAATCTGCCGATGTCTAGGGAGATGCGTGCGCTACCGTCCATTGGCGGGCTGCAGTATGGAGACAATGGGGAGAAGGCATCTCAGCAGTCAGCTCACATTTCATATGACATATTATGACCAAGGTTCGCAGGTACAAGACTACAAGTCCCATGCCCGTGCCCAATGGACTACAAATTCAAATCTGAAGAATTCAACAAACAGCAAATGAGCACGAGTGGGCCTGACGAGGACTAATACAGCCATTGAACAAGTCTCTAGATGCCTACATCATCTTGCTGAAAGCCTGCCTGCCTTTTTGTTGAAAGGTCACTTGACAACTCACCGGTTTCGATGGCTTCCTTCTCGTTATCCTTCCAGTGCTTAGCAATGTTTTCCGCTAGAGGGTCCTCTGGGTTGGGTGCGCTCAACAAGGCCTGAATACTGCAGGAGAGGATCACCGCAGCAGTAGCAGCAACACCAGCCGTTATAAACCAATTCGAACACAGCCACAGGCTTGTCCTTCATTACCCTGCATATAGCCACGTCCTGAGCACTTTCTATGTGGGTCATGTGGAGCTAGGTTGCCACACAAATATGCAACCGCCTTGCCCTTGCATGCACACCTGAGCAGGACTGTGCGGATTTGGAGGGCAGGGCTCCACTTGTCCTTCAAGATATCCAGGCAGATACGACCCAGCTTGTCAATGTTTGGGTGATAAATCTTTGTGAGGAATCGAACCTGCATAGAGGTGAAAGGCAGGCTTGATCAAGCATGCAGGGCAATTCGTGAGACTTTCTTTTATGCGGCATCCCTTAGCATGGACGCAGAACAGCTCGTACTGACAGGCATGAATCATAAGCGGGCATGTGGGCAGGAGGCTGCTATTAGAAAGCAAATCAGGGCAAGACTCAGGGCGGCAGCACACAAGATAGCTAGGACCACAGACAAACCTTGGGGGGTGCCATGGGGTAATCTTCCGGGAGAAAAAGCTCCAATTTGAACACCCCACCTGGTGCAAGGGATCAGCATAGATTTAGCATGCAACAGACCCCTAGAAGATGAACCATCCTGCCCATGTCATCCCACTACTCCTGGTATACTGGTATACAGGGAACGATTATGTCATCAAATGAACGACACCGGTGTATGACGTCTCCTGGTGTAAAAAACCAGTGTCCAATCTGAATGCAGTTTGTGAGCAGCAGGCATGCATCAGGTACTGCAGTACCTGATGCATGCTTGCTCCATACAGATTGCTAGGGGTATGCAGGGCAGCACCTTCATAGGGAGATTGCTGTGGTCCCAGAATCATGACATTGAAGTACCGCAGGTTGTCCTCGGACGGAGATGCGCTGATCCCCGGTGCTGTAAATGAGTATGTAGTGGAAACATCAGCGTTGGCATACAGCTTGTCATTTTCAAGACGATAGCGAATAAAATACTGAATGGACACAAACCTGGCTCGCTGAGGAGGCGCTGAGTTTCCTGTACAAAATAAGAAAAACAACATTGTTCCAAGGAAGATCTCGAAATCAAGTGAGGGCCAAGCTTAAAGCGCTTTCTACCTTGATAATTCTTCTAGGTAGCTGCGATGCTTGCATAGCCTGGTCGGCGTTCATGACGAGCCAAACAAATGGCGCAACAATTCCCGTGTATGGGGCTCAACACTATGAAGCTCAGGCTACGAGGACACTGGCCCCAGTTGATACAATCAGTCAATAAATCACTGAGCAATGTGTAATGAAGCGAGGAAGCTGGTTTGCTCCTCTGAAGCTGTACATTATTCATACCCCGCCTGCTGCTTGGCAGCCGACGAAGCCTCACCAAGGTGTCCATTGTCCGCAGAGCATCATGTCCATCTACATGCAGTCTAGCACAGTGCATAGATTTTGGGTAGGATGAGGGATGTGCATCAGCATAGGTAATGCATGAATGCATGGCCACAATCCTCATTGGCAGTCTGTGCTTTTCCGGTATATTCCCATGCTGAGAAAGATGCCTTTCATGCGATATGAAGTAAACAAGGATGATATTCCATGGATGTTCCATGCCAATACTAACCTGTGGTAAAATATTTATCAGAGCTCGCATCATCTGTCGGCAGACCGCCCTTTGTCCCGTACTCAATGATGCTTGATTGCTGCTCCCCGTTAATGCCTTCAGGGCAGGCTCCAAGGTCACCAGAGATGGCAGGCCATGAGACATGCCTATTGCGCGTCTGCTCCCATGGAGGCTGTCGCCCCCAAGGCCGCCCTGGCTGTGATCGGAGACGAGATTTTGGCCGGTGGCATCTCTGATGTGAATACTGCATGGCTTGCCAAACTGCTACACAGGTGTGAGGATGGATCGATAGGGGAATCTGGGGAGACACAAATGTGGGGAATTGGCCTGTGGAGTGAGGTGCAAGCACTGAGCAGAGGGGCATCTGGCATGAAAGCAAATGGCATGTACTTGCTCACACGTTTGAGGTCAGCCAATGGCAAATTGATGCCTCCTGGCTGACCCAAGACCTGGGAGCATATGGAACAACAAATCAGAACAGGGGAATCAGCACCATGCACCGAAATAAAGGAAATCCTCCCACCCTGAAGCGCGTTGAAAGCAACATGCATCCTGGAGTGGTAGACCAAATGCCTATTAAGGTTTTCAGATATAGTTTCCATACCTCTGGTTTTATATTTTATCCTAAGGGTGTTAGCAGGCGCATACAACTTGTAGCCGCAAGCCAGTCTAAGATCTAACATAATATTAAGAAAACAGGTTGCCATGTTCACACCTTGAGCTGTCAACAAGCTTCTTATCAACCAATGGAGGCATGAACTGGGCATAACGATCAGCCTCCGTGCTTGACTGGCCTGCTTCTCCTTTCCTCCTTGTAGCCGAGGTGTGGATTTGACTAGGGTAGAGTTCATACCTGACAACCGCGAGGACATCATGGCGACGGTTACCGCCCTGAAGCAACGCGTGGGCCCCTCTGGCTTTGTGTTCACCAGTGGCGGTATTGGACCTACCCATGACGACGTGACGTACGAGGCATTGGCCGCGGCCTTCGGTGCGCCTTGAACTGGATAGTAGGAAACAACACCAGACCACATGCGGAGCCTGGCCGGCCGGCTACCACTGGGCCATTTCGGATCAAACCTTGACCAGCCTCCGGCTGTAGGCCCGAGCAACAGGACACCCTCGGCGCGGGCTGTGATGTTGCTCAAATGCAATTGAAGTGCACAGAACACAACACACAAAATATTGGCGGCAAATTTCTAGGGATGGGCAGACTGGTCCTTCTTGGCGCCCAATGGACTACCGGCAACAAATCTGAAATCTTTCAAAAACAGAACCTGACCATTTCGCCGCCATTCTGTCAGTCCATCAATCACCAGCCCTCCAACCTGACTACTAGACCAGCGCAAATCGTGAACCAAGATCCTTTTCAGTTTGATGAGAGCATATCATATTTCCTTTCATGCTTGCATTCACACGGTGGACGGCTTAACTTCCTGTCAATCTGTCATTAATTTAAGATTCTTTACTCCCCAACTCACCAGCTTGCTTTGTCCTGCATCCCTATACCCTCTCAAGGCAGCAAGCATTATGGCTTCCAATCCCAGCATATTCCCTTTGTAGACTGAGTGCAGGTTTATGGCCACATGTAACTTTCACTTTTTCCGCCCTACTAACTCCCACTGTCAGCCAGTTTGCCAGTCTACCTGAAACAGCCCTAGGCGTAGCATTCCCGTCCTATACAATTTTCAGCCGTCAAGCTTCCAACTGAATTCCCGGCATTAACAACCTTCAGGTGTCAAATTGCGGCTGCACGAGCCCACCGTGGCGCGCATGCGTGAAGCTTATGAGAAGCGAGGGTTGGAGCTAAATGAGGCCCGTCTGCGCATGGCCATGCTGCCGGACCCCGCAGATGAGGTCCTGTTCACACCCGGGATGTGGGTGCCCCTTGTCAACCTGAGAGGGGTGTACATCCTGCCAGGGTGAGACGGGGGGCGGTGTGGCTGCTGGTCTGATCCTGGGCTGGGCTGGGCTGGGCTGGGGTGAGACTGCATGGGCTGGGCCAATGCAGGGTAAGGTGCTACCTGCAGATTTTGCCATACCGGCACTCATTTTGTACATCTGTACGTGCGGTCATGATGTTTGGCTTTCTTGGCCTGCTAGGCTGCTGTCATCCATAATCTGCAGCAGCGCTGTCAGTCATGAGAATTGCCTTGCTGCTGCTGCTGCTGCTGCTGACTTGTCTGCTCCTGCCTGTTACAGGATTCCCCGCCTCTTCCAGGCCATGGTGTCTGCCCATCAGGTGAGACCCTCGCCTCATTCAACCAGGAGGGCGGACCAAGATTTGAGCTGTTGGCATGATCCTTTATAGATAATCATCATTGAGATTAGGTGCAACCTAGACGCGCCAAGTTTTATGCACTGGTGACATAGAAGGTGCAAAGTCAACAGCATATTGTTGGATGATGAAGTAAGTTCCTTAGTCAGATCCAATGAGAGAGGGAGAGGTTTCTTAGTCACATCCAAATATCCAATGAGAGGGGGAGAGGTTTCTTAGTCACATCCAATGAGAGAGGGAGATTCTTAAGCCGTCACACGGACCTGCCAGGCGTCTCTATAACACGTTACTGTATCCGCTCCACACCTGGACGATAAAGAGACCGCTGTATTGCGAAGACTCGTCAAGCTAGAAGCTGCGTCCCATGCTTTGGCCTAAGTGTGCGGCCTGGTGTGCGGCTTGCCTGGTGGGTTTTTATTTTTGTCACAGGCTCCCTTTTATGGCCTGTGTGTACCCAAGAGCACATGCCGCCCTGCTGGTGTGTTCCTCTTATTTACTCAACGAGTGTTTCTGGGACAACCTCGTGTTGTCTGTCTTTCAGGATCGTTTCACAGGCATCGCTTTCTACTCCGCATCCTTGTTCACGGATCTGGGCGAGGGTGATCTGGCTGACCCTCTGGCCAAGGTGGCAGCTGAGCATCCCAAAGTAAGGACGTGTGTCTTAGCTCAGAAACTCAGACCATGCGTTCACTTGTCCTGAATTTTGAGGCTTTTAAATGACCCGTTATTATTTCCCACTCACAACTCATGATAAAGACCCTGATGAAGACAAGCCATTTACCCTCATCTTGGGAGCTTGTAGAGGCCAGGAGTTCCAGGGTAGAATCATCACGATACTGACAGTCTGGCTTCTTCCGTGCTTTGAATTATTCCTGTATTTGTCTTGTGCCCTGGCCCTGTAGGTATCCATCGGTTCATATCCTAACACTGCTGGCGATGACGTGGGACAGGCTTTCAAGGTCAAGCTGCAACTGCATGGTCGGGACGAGGCTGCTGTCAAAGCAGCAATCGAGGCGATTCGCTTAAGCCTAGGGCCAGTTTTTAAAGATTCCTAATGTTTGCCAAGTGGATCAGCACCATAATGGAGCAGGCATTCATAAACAGCATCTGATGTTGTTTTTTTATGGCAACATTCGAGGTGGAGCTTTCCAGGTGGACATTTCAGGTGCATGGGATTCCCCCCGCTTCTCACCTCCCCCAATTTTAATCAGGAGCGGCTCAGCGGCAGTCAAATGAAACCAGGTGAAACTTGAAAATTCAAAATGTAGGAGGAGGTAAATCGTTGGATGTCTGACAAGGAAGTACCTGTAGGTTCACCGCATTGACCATAGGTACACCGTACTCATGTGACCCGGCCGCGGCCGTGTGACGGCCTTTCGGAGCCATGGGTCTGCCACATACCGTAAATGATGCAGGGGGATGATGGATCTCTGCATGGATCCAACCGATGCTGTGGATCTGTGATCTACTGCAACGCTACTCGCAACCAACCCCTGCTCGCAACGAGCGAGACTTTGATGCGAGGTAAAGCACTGTCGCAGGCAACGATCCATTACGAAATTACAGTCGAATATGAGCTGTCTACGGATACTTGGTTTTGTTGGTCAATGAATTACTAGGTGGGGTTTGAATTGTTTGGATCCTCTGTACATGGCTCGGCGACGACGTCCTTGAACTAAATCGAAAAGCCCTGGGAACCGCTGCCGGCATGGAGCTTGCAGCCGAACAGTCAGAGCTGCAGGCTGTAGAGCCTAAAATGAGCTACATGAGGAAGGTGTCAAAAACGCTGCGACGCCAGTTGTCGCGGCCGGTGTCAAAAACGGTGTATAACCCAACGTTCGACAGCTCGTTCGATGGCGTGCAGCAAGCTCCCAACCAGGTGCAAATTCGAATAATGAACGCTGCTTGAGCATAGACTGGGGTTTGCACCCGAAATTTCCATTGCTAGTGTGCCGCATGCGGCAACGTCTTTAATGCAGGTGCACCTCACTTGGGACGTTGCCAGCGAACAGCGCTAAGGCCAACCGGCCACAACAATGCCAGGACTATTTTGAATGGCTTGCTGCTTTCATGCTCAGGCTCGGGACGTGGAGGCTGCGCTGCCTGGGACGTCTGGCCAACAAGGTGCAATGCAACCCTCGGGGCTGCACAACACCCCTCGGGGCCCCCAGGCAAGGCCTTCCTTTCAGCTTACCCCAGGCAGAGGGAGCCCAGGGGCAGCAGCTGAAGCTACGCACCAGGCTGCCAGCCGACCAATGGTGCCATATGTCCCAACTTCGATGCGGCAAAATGAGCACCTCCCTTCTGTGTATTCAGTGCCAATGAAGAGCTGCACCTCCAGCCAGCAGCCTGTGTTAGGGGGGTCAGTTCCTCCAGCACACCCTCAGCAATGGCAGCAAGGGACGTGGGGACAGGTGGCGTCCTCTAATCTACAACCACCAGCCCCTGGCTCTCAAATGGTGGCTGCGCGGCCGCCCAGGCAAGTGCAAGTGTGCAACCAACGCTATATTGTGCACATGGCTGTCCTTATGAACATCAGCTGTCAACAGGTAAAACGAGCATCACAATCCAGACTCTTCGAATCGATTACCCCTTTTGCCCCTACAGGATGTGCCTAGAGCTCTAGATGGAAAGATTCACACAGGCTTATCTTGGTAGCAATGAAATGCCTCTCATGTGTCATGTCACATAGTTTAAAATGTTGAGAACCCTGAACAAGAATTTATCAGAGCCCCAAGCCAAATGGGTTGCTGGCATGCAGCTCACTGACAGAGGGTCCATGCATGCCAGCAGGCAGGGCACCCGGAGCGGCCCATATCAGGGCTACGCCTCAGGCAGCTGGCTGGAAATTGAGATGCGGAATGATGTGGATGACCTCGCGCACAATGTCGACAAATACGTGACTCGCCGAACGAACAAGGCGTCAGAGGAGAATAAAAATGGCCTTCTTGAAAAGATTGCGCAGGTGAGCAGGTCATACTCTGTCCATGGGGTGCAGAAACCATATGAGGCCATTGCATGATCTCTTGCATGATCATGTACCGGTATACCAGTAGATACAAATGTCTCGCCGCATGAGGGTTAGCTCACAAAAACGACAGTTGTCAGAAGAGAAGACGCTCCACCCAGTGCCCCACGCTGCAGCCTGCCTCCCCTCTCACACTCGCATTGCACGCTGTGCTTCTCATTGGCTAGCCTCCCTCACCTCCCTCCGGATGGCTCCCTGCTGACTTCAGAGTCTCCCTCCTCACGCAATCGGTCTGCCCATGTACCTGACTGTGCAGCTTGAAAAGCGTTCGACCCAGCAATTGAGTAAGATCCAGGAGATGACGCTTCTGCTTCCTGACGAGGATGGGCAGTACAAGCTACTAACGCAGGAGCTGAAGAGCCTGGAGCAGGTCAGGAAGGGGCACCTCATCGCTGCTCTCACAAGGCTCCCTGGAATGTGTCTGAGCTGCATCCTTGTGCAACAAATGTCAAATGTAGATGCACCAGCCACATACTACATACTACTCCTGTCATCGGTAGGAGCAGATGTCCAGGCTTAAGATCTGTCCTCATAGACTCCATTATATTGCGTAGTATTGGTGGTTACTGCCCCTCTCCGCATGTCTTGCATCTTGAATCTTTATGCGTCATGCGTGCTTCTGGCACACTGCTTTCCTATGCTATGCCTTTCCTTTTTCATTTTCCATCACAATCTCAGCTTCACCCTGGCCGCTCGCTGCATCCTTGCAGACAGCCTTGCTGCCTGGTCCTCCGTTAATAATGATCCATGCAATGACCACCGGACAGGCTGCCTGAGAATGTGCATGCGTGCCGCCTGACAGAACAACACGTATGTCCTCTTACCTGTTGCAGGACTGTGATTTCTACTACAACCTGTACCAACAAGAGAGGACAGCCAAAGAAGCAGCACAACAGTCAATCTCTGAGGCCATCGGTGAGGCCCGGCCAGTACCTCTAATCCCTATATGCCCAGTGGTGCTTACAGTACAACAAAGGATGACGACCAAGGAGCAGCTTATTCGCCCTTTCCTCTGGTCGCCAGGCAGGAGCGGTCAAAGGCCTCAATTTCCCCTGCCGTCATGCTGCTCTCTTTTGGAGCGCTGCTTTAAACCCTGCTCCCCAGGCTGCCTTCCCGTATATGAATCAATCTATCGTGGATTTATGGTGCTGGGTCCCTCCTTGACCGCAGGGCACCTGAATGACATTGAGGTTGAGTTTATTCGCATCAAACAGCTCGTGGAGGCTCCTCTGGGCAACGAGACCCTCGCTAGCGACACACAGGGCATGCAGAACCATGACACAGGACAAGGCCTGCCCCAACTTATTCGGCCAGAGGATGTGCTGGCTGCTGAAAAAGCAGTGGGAGGGATGAGGCTGCAGCCTTGGCCAGACCTGAATCGGGTAAGAGTTTCTACATGGTATATTGGTCATGGCTGGCCGCTGTGATGCATATTTGTCATTTGGAAGGCACATGGACAGCATGGCCCAAAGGCCATTTGGTTAATCAGAATCAGCATTCAGTAGCACACACAAACCGGATCAGCGCTGGCATAAACACACCATCACTTATGTATATTTACCCCTGGAACCCTGGAACCCCTGATTTGAACAAAATAAACCCCTGCCATAAACCCGTCCTGTTTGGTTGCAGATTTTTGTCAGGCTGGCCCTAGTCCTTTTATTTCTTGGATGCATCGCTGGAGCAATCTTGGGAACGTACTACGTGACGAAGAAGTAGGAATAAAGGGTCTAGGCTGCGGCAAACAAAGATTGTGGGTTTGCCTTGCGCTGGCTGGCCGGCTTCCCACAATTACATGCTAGGCAAGGGGGAAGGTGGATATACGCGATTGAGCATGCTAACTAAGACCAAGATTTGAAAGGGTCTCATGCCAGGAGCTCTCAAGTGCCCCCAACTTGTCAAGGGCCAGTTGCTGAGAAAAGACGGACAAGTCAATGCCAGGTTTGGGTCCCAAGTGTTTCAAGTACAGCACTAGGGCACATTTTTGTGCCATAAAGGAGACAGGATAGATCTCTGTTACGTGCTTTTACTAGTCAGACGGTGTTTTTATTGACTGGGCTAAGTGCTGCAAGGGCTTTACCTCTCTCTAACTTGATACTTAAACTTTTTGAAGGCTAGTCTCTTCAGGGGCTGGGAATACGGTTTGCCCGACCTTTGTGTTCTTCTTGTTTGGTGGGTGAACTTGCTGTCCTTTCTTTCCTCTTGTGCATTCTCCCTTGAATGTCCTAGCTGACTTCTTGTTTGCCGACGTGGCCGAGCTTCTTTTCAGCATCGCCCTGAGGTGTAACGTCATAATCCCCTCTCTAACCCATATTTCATTGAAATCTTTACGGTATGATTGAATTTCATGAAGATGCTGAGACTCCTGACTCATCAATTGGGGGTAAGCAAAGAGCCATCGTGAGTGCCATGGCAACAATATCATATCCCTTGAGAACTATTGTGGGAGGATAAAGAAGGCAGTGATATGGTATACAATTAATTCATAGGGGGGAGGTTCGAAGGTGGAAATTGTGGTTGCGATGAAGTCCATTTATTCGATGCCAGGACGGGTTTTCGCAAAGTGGTTCCAGCACTAAATAATAGTGGGGGAGTTCTCAAAACGACACACTTAGAAAAAAATCTCAACTTCTGTGAAAGGCATCAGATTTAGAAGATAGCCACAAATAGGTACACCGCTGCATGCCCTTGTCAAATGCTCTGCCCCCCTGGCGTGCTATATTGGCCCGGGGGACAGGAGAGAGGCTGCTCCGCAGATAAAAGGACAGGTACTTTGTTAACAAGCCCATTTCTAAGTCCCAGGACAATGTTAACCTGCCTTGGTCAAAGGCCTGATAGCAGCACATTGGCAGTCAAGGCCATCAGCGCCAGGTACAACAATATGTCGCATGCGGCTGTTGAGAAAGGTTCGGCCAAAGATCCCTGCACCAACATGCTTGTCGCTTGCACCATCTGCAAGAGTGCTGAGGGTACCATCCGTCCTTATGTCAGGATTTACCACCTTGCACCGAGGGGGGGCAAAACAAATAGTCAAACACCCCATCATAAAAAAATGTGAAACGACCCCTGGCTACCATCCCCCCCCCCCCCGCCTCCGGAACCTAGTAAAACCTTAATTTCTCAGTCAAAAATCAGAATTTCAGGGAGGGAGCGGGGTCAATTTCAATCAGCTCGTCAGTGCGCTTCTAATGGTGTCGATAAATGTACATGGTTCACAAATGTCAAGTGGTGAAACAAAAGAATATACCATTGCTCTTGCTACCACCTGCCAGCTACCTATCCACGCTAGAGACCATGAGGCTCCAGAAACGAGAGGAATCTCGCACGAGTGGCAGCAAACTAGCATCTACCTTGAACGTGCTGACGTGCTGCTTCAGAAGCTTGGTCCTCTGCTTCTTGGGGAGTTCCTTGCCCACCCACCCCACAAACTCCTCAGCGCTGATGGCATATCTCGTCACATCTACCTCCGTCAGCTCCTGACCAGGGTGGGCTGACTCCATGTGATCTAGGAAGTGATAGCTCCACACATAAGGGCGGACGGTGCCCGCGATGCTCCTGCAGATGGTGCAAGCCGCTGGTCTGTTGGTGCAAGGATTGGTGGCAGAACCCCTCTCAGCAGCTGCATATGACATCTTGTACTTCAGGGGGCAGCGGGACTCGACTGCTAGCGTGCTGCTGGTAGAGCCTTTGCCCAACTCCGTTTTGCACAGGCCTGATGTCCTGTCGTCACACACAATGCCACAGAAGCCGCATGCCTCAGCACCACTTGGCTCCAAGCTACACGCTGCTCCACATTGGCGCAGCAAGATGTGCGCTCCGACGTGCAGTCGCATAGCTGATAGCTTGATTATCTTCCCACAGCCATGCACCTTGAGGTAAGGCCTGATGGCAGGGCCTGTGAGCCGCAAATGGCCAATTTGCGACAAAGGGCTGGCCGACAGGAGGTGCGTAGCCGGGGCAGCTGGAAAGCTCTCGCAACACCACAACATGGGGGGCGCTTGGGTTGCTACATCCGAAGATAGGAGCTGCTGCTGCGGGCTCTCGGGTGAAGCCTCAGCAGCAAGACCAGCAGCTGCTGCTAGAGCGAGAGGCTCTACGGCAGCCGCATGCTCGATAGCAGCAGCAGCAGCCGGAGCAAGAGCTGAAGGAGTATCAGAAGTAAAAGAGGGGTATAATGATGTGATTGTGCGCTGTCGCTTCGTCGAGTTCTCCTTGGCCAGCCTCTCAGCTCCTCTCTTGCACTCTTTCCCCTGTTGGTGATTTCTTAGGGCCACTGGGTTGTCTGTGAAATTAGGACCTTCAAACAATGCTCACAGCAGGTTGTCATTGCTTAATTAATAGTAACTACCAATGCAGGTACATCGTGTGAGTCCATAATGGGTGTACGCACAACGGTGCATATGGTTCCAGAGCCATGACACCCCCCATGTCAAAATTGCATGCCAAGAGGGGTCTGGCATTCTGTATGAAATTTTTTATGATGCATATATGTAGCAAACGACAGTGGGAATGCAGCGCTGCAGCTATCGTCACAATGTGATGTTTAAAAAAAGATATGCAAAAATCCAAAAAAGGCCTTTTTCTTTTTACCCCCCTCCCCCCCCACTTTGCCCCTCCGTATCTCCCAGCCCCCTGGGTCAAAAACATTTTTAAGACCAGATATGGAAAGCTCTCGTCAAGCTCTACAACTTAAGATGATGGGGTGTATTCAGGTTTTTCTTGCCCCCCCTCGCCTGGTACACCACATGGAATTAGACCCCCCTTCAGCATCTAATGGAGGCAGATTTGGCAAGATATGTCACCAGCGCTGAAGAGTTAAAGGGAGAGCTGGGCAAGGAGGTGTAGAAAGGTGAAGGATGGAAAGGAGTGGGGTTGAATTGCTAAGCAATCATGCATTTATGGGAGACAGGGCTCGTGGGAGGACCCCAGGCTGAGCTTAAAGGTGAGGCAGGGAAGAGTGACGTCGAGCCATGCAACGCATTTGTATTCAGGGCTGCTACCAGTCCAAGAGTTAGATCCACAGGCTGAAATACAAAACCTAACATACATTTTTTGCACGAGGGGGGATGGAGTCCAGCTCATGTGGAGTATATGGGAGGGAGGGGAAGCTAACAGGAGATCATGCATGGATGTGAAGGAGTGGGAGTGGATCTCATGAGAGGGGGGGGGGGTCAGGCCAATGGGTTTGGTTCATGCATGTATGAGAGATAGGGTGCTTGAGCACACATGGAGCATGCATGCGAGGAAGTCAGTGAGGAGCAGTGGGAGAACCTGTAAGCATGGAGGCCTGGAGGATGCAGTCAAACCATGAGGAGAGGTCAGGCGATTTCGGGGGAGAGGGTGATTGAAGGGAAGCAGCCATGCATGCTAGGGATGGCGGATTCAAAATGACGAACGCCGCATGGATATGGGTCGTATTGTGCTGCATTGTGACCAGTATGCGAGAGCTTGCCAAACGAAGGGGAATTCACTGGAAATTACAATAGAATCCGCCCGCGGTTCATAAGCATCTTGTGATGGAAAGATGGCCACTGCTGCAAGATAGCCGGGCCGCGAGCGACACGTGTCACTCCCAAACATGCATGCACTTGCACAATCTTTTTCCTCAGCATTGGCACGAGATTGAAACTGATCGTATGATATTTCATGAAGAGAGTAAAATTAAGAAATAAGGTTCAATCGTCACTGTCTGACGACGAATAAGATCCCCAGCCCCCGTGCCCGTGTGGCTGTTGTGTGCAGGGGTTGTGTGACATCGAGTACCGCTCCACATTTCTTAGGTCAAACTTGCACTCACAAACACTGGAGAAAGCCGCGCTAATAGATAAGCGGTCCAGCACTGTATCTTTCAAGATATAGCAATGAATCAGGAGGACCAGGAGCTGCTCAACAGACTGAAGGAGAAATACTCTGGGCAGGCTAGCAACAACGTGAGAGAGAGCGAGGCTGGACATCAGCATATTCTCATGCCTCATCTCTAATGCACTGGTATCGATATGTAGGATGCAACAAACCTGGATGCACGATACGCGATTGAGCCGGCACGCCCTAGCGTCATTGCCCCAGGAAAAAATTCATCCGAAATAGACGCCAAGATTTGCATTGTGTGCCACGGAACAGGAGTAAAAGTGGAAGACTACAACAACCGACGTCTGGAGGTAACAGGCCTGAAATCTTACATGATGTGCTTCGCATGCTTGCCTGCCATGCATGGCATCCTTGACCAGTGCCATCAAGGGATCCTGAGCCCTTCATGTGGGACCAGTAGGTGAAGGTTGACTAAATTTGTTTCAAGCACTGCATTAAGCTACGGGAACACTGCTATACTACCGGTACACACTACACTACACTACTGGTAGTCTTGGATGCCTGTCAAATCTGACTGCTAGCTACCTCTTCATGGCCATTGTAGCAGGGTGCCCCTCCTAATCACACTGCTCCTCTTGACCCTGACATGATCAGAGCTTCTGCTCTAGCTGTAAAGGCAAGGGAGTCAACTTGTTCCGGCATGGAGTTGAAATGGAGGAAAAGGCGCATAAGGTCACTCCAGCACCCGACTCTCTGGCCCAAGCTATCAGGTACAAACGCAAACCTCGGGTCTGCCACTCCTGTCAAAGTGCCTTGAAATCTTGAGGACTTGCACGGGCAATAGCTCCTCTAATGCAGCCTATGTGCCTCATGCCGTGGGTGGAGTGCGTGAGGTGTGGCATGGTTTGGATGACTGCGTGTAATGTTATGCAATGAGGCTGTGTTCCGGCTTGCCCCCAGGTCGCGAGAGGTTGCAGTGTAGACAGTGTAGCTTGTTAAACCATGGTTTATTGGTAACTGGCCATGAGGGCTATGAGGCCCCTGGCTAGTCTGTCAAGCTCCTCAATTACGCGCCACGTACTAGAGGAGTGTGAAGCTTTCCTACACTCCTGGCTCTCTGGACTAAACACCTCACAAGCCACCTCCTCATTCTGCACGTAGCGAGAAGAAGAGCAAGCTTCAAGCTGACATTTCGGCCATTGATGACAAGTTGGCGGGCTACTTGCAGGTGATTGCGACATTGCGTGCCCGATGCAGCCTGTCATGTTGCACTTGGTTCATTGCAGCCTCATGTACCCTGTTTATCATCCTGAATGTAGGTGTAAGTGGCCCCCTCTTGATGAATATTGTGATATTCCTGTTTTGTCGCCCTGTCAGCCTCATGTGCAACCTGAGTTCCCCTCTACTAGCCTGATGCACAGGTTTACTGAATCCGTTTGTGAGGCCCCGCTGGTATGCACCATCCTAGGCAGATTTTCTAAAGCTTTCAACCCTTGCACCCCCCTGGCTTGCAGGAAAAAGCGAAGTTGGATGTGGGCAGCAATACGGACCAAGATCCTGAGACCTTCAAACTGGCAAAAGGCTTTGAAGCTCAGCTGGATGCTCAGATTGCAAAACTCAGCCAGATCCGACAAGCCCGATGGGACAGCCTGCAGCGATTTGTGCCTCAGCCTGCTGTCATTGTCGAATAACTGACGACTAGCAGCCAAGGGTTACAATCTGTAGGTGGTTGACCTGATGGTAGGAAAGGAGCTTACGGCCGGAAAGCATCCCGGACATGACAACCTCAGAGATTAAATGGGGACATTTTGCCAGTATTCCTGACCATCCAACGGCAGCCCGGTCGCTGGATGGTCAGAAAGAGACTTCCATGCTGCCTGAAATGGTATGACAGAAATAAGAAAGCCACACAGGGAGTCAGGGCCACGGACATCAAGCACCGCAGCATAAGCCGGGGGTTTTATGTAGATTCAGGGTTTCCACCTGTCCACAAGGTGGCCCACAGCCCTGATAAAGGAAACGTAACACATACCAGAGGAAGGAAACATACCAGGAGGAGACATCGGCCACCATAACACTCACACGAGCCCACTGCCAATGTCCGTGCCGGTCCAATGGTAGCATAGGTGCAGCCGTGCAGGGCATTCATGCCCGTCATGCTAGCCAGCCGGAATTTTGCCTCAAGGCCCACAAAAAAATCTGGCTACAGACAACAAGCAAGGCCCTCGATAGATCTGTAACATAGTCCTTAGCAGCCCACAAAACACTTGGGACCAAATCAAAACCCAGTTTGTGCGTACCGTACCGTAGTTTAGGGTTCAAAAGTACAAAAATCCCTACATCCTTGTACCGGTCTGTCGTATCCTCCAGCCTGTAAACTCAATGCCTCAGTTTCCAACCTGTCCAATAGGAACTCTCCATCAAGCCCTCTCTCTTTCTAGGCAGCGAGAGGCCAGCAGGTTACTTGCTGCGCAGGTGTGCAGCTGAGTACTGGTTTCGGAGGATGAATGCCTGCCCTAGCACACCCTCCAGCTGCGCCTCGCGCCATTCACCGGTTGGTGGCTTCTGTAGGAACATGATCATGTCCTGGAACTCCATAGGCTCCAGCTCCCTGCGCCCCGGGAGGCAGAGTGCATATTTCATAGTCAACAGTTCTGGCGTCAGTAAGAGGCACACAAGCAGGCCCGCACACACACACAGCCACGCCTCTTTATTTCCTAGTTTCACCACCCCCCACAGGAACCCTAAACATCACCCGTACATGCGCCTCGTCAGCAAAAGCCCTGAGCCCCTGACCCGTAGTCCAGAACGCCCGCCCTACCTGCGCCACATTACGAGAAAGGCAGCACATGCATACACGAGGAATTCGGCGAACTTGTGGCTGCCTTCGGCTAGGTACGTGTCCCACAGCCTGAAGGAGAGCTCGAATGGAACCTGTGCAGAGGTGTGTGGTGGGAGACTGGGAGGACAAGCAGAGGGGGTGCATTCCTAATTCCTATGCCCAGCCCCCCGCTCAATGTGAGCTGCACAGTCTGCTTGTACACTCTTGCCGCCCACCTTGAGTTTGAACATTTGATATTTTTCTGTCAGGAGTGTCAGCTATCCCCCCCCAAGTCACGGGTGCGCCAATTTTTTTACTGAAACTGATACCGTTCTCAAGTGCCCAGTGGCTGGCCTGATTGATTGACATGCGCACTGAGATGATTCTGTCAGGCTGCCTTCACTTAACCCTGACTGAACCATTCGCTGCGTGGTCCTTTTCTATTAGGCTCCACACTGGAGGCGTAAGCTCCATTGGAAGCACAATCCGAAGCGACGGACCGTGCTTGTTACCTCCTATCAGTGCCATGGACGATCAGCTTATGGTCACCCCCCATGCTTCTCCACGCACAAAATCTCACACACCTCTTTCGCTGGGTCCAAACGATAAGAGGTTTGGCTGAAAATTAACAACCATCAAAAGCAAAGTACGGTACATTTTTGGCTGCCAAGGCAGTCCACTGCCCTCCCCCAGCTCCCTGGCGCTCCCCGGCACAAACCCAGAACCCACCTCCCGGATGAGCAGGCAGTTAACCCATCTCCACGCAAACTGGATGAAGTCAATGCTCTCCTCCTCCAAGCGCTGCGCGAGAGGCGGCGCAGCGCTGCGTACCACCTGGTGGATCCTGAACACCGTGCGCTGGATCCCCGGCTGGGCGTAGGTGTAGTGGTCCTGGATCGCCTCCACCAGCTTGCATAGGCACCAGTAGCAGTCCGCCTCCACCTGGAGCAGCATGTCCTCCGCCAGCTGCTCCGCCTGCCACGCCTCAATGGGACCGGGCAGGTGCTCACCCAGGAATATAGCTAGGAAGGGGGTGACGAGATCGTTCATGCCCTGCACATACCCGCTGGCAGGATGGCGGATGCCCCAGATGTACAACAGGCGCTCCAGCGACTTCTGGATCTGCGGCTCATGGAAGAAGGGCACCGTGGGGGCAGTACGCGGGACATCGAGCACGACCTGCCGCAGCGCCGTCAGCTCCTCCTCAGAGCGCTCCGAGTTAGAGATGTCGTAATACTGCGGAACCATCTCCGCGTACTCCTGGCGCTTGCGCCCCAGTGTGACCGCCTGGCGGGCCTTGTTGGGCGGCATGTACCCCATGAGCAGCCGCCAGCACACTGGCCGCAGTTCTGCAGGGATCCCATTCCAGCTCAGCTCCTGAAGCGCGTCTAGGTCAATGACGGGCTTTTCTAGCAGCTTGTAGAACTTGTTTAAACGGTGTCCCGAAACCACGGCCCGTGCGCGCGGAGGGGTCGGTAATGGGGATGTGCCCGGCATGTTAGCCCCTGCCCCGCCTGAACCTGTGTCGGTGTACTGCCCCGCTGCTGTACCACCGCTGGTAGAGGTCCCTCCAGCATTGCCCACACAGCTGCCTAGGCCATTTGTCCCCCCGCTCGCGCCCATTCCCGACGAGTCTACCTGGGCCCCCGTACCTAGCCCATGTTTGAGCCCGGACTCTGATGACTGCATCGAGAACAGGTTGCTGACTCCGCCACCGCCTGCAGGTCTCTCTTCATGCATGGCATACGAGGCGGATGCAAAGCCCGCGTCCCCCGAAGCCTCGCCACTGCCGCTCTCTCGACCGCCAGCGGCAGTGGACTCTTTGAGGTTGAGCAGGATTTTCCCTGGCAGGTTTTTGCTGGCTTTCAGAAGGCTGGTGAATCGCTCGCCGATTTTGTCACCGAGGTCGCTGATGGGGCCCTTGGCCTCTGCTGCGGCTATCCCCGGCAAAATAGTGGCCTCAGCCATGCCTCAAAGCTCACTCCAGACAGGACGTTTGGACCTCACACGCTACCAAGCACAAACAGGTGTGGCAGAGGTTATCCTGCATGAGAAGGCACATGGTCACAAGGCTGGCAGGTGCATGGGGGGTCAGACAGCATTGGGAGGGTTGCGTTAGGAGGGGCTTTATCTCAGCAACAGCTTCACGCATGCTTGATAGCAATAATGTCACTCACGACTGAAGGGAAAGAGACGATTCCGCTGAGAGTTCTCCGGGTGACTATTTTTGATGTCTTTTCCAACCAAGCACCTCATAGTCCGAGACTATACAGTTTGCTTTACTCCCTAGCAACAGTAGCACCACAACCACTGCGATTTACATAGAGGGGAGGATCACTCTACGACGACGTCTTCGCAGCAGTAGGTATAACTATTGCAACGTAAAATAGATCGGTAATTAAATCAACCGGACGAGATAGAGGTTTCTATCATTCGGCTTGACCAGACCTCGGAAAAGCCCTCGCTCGATTTTGATTGCACGTGGGCATGCCATGAAATCGGGAAACGCCCCCTTCGAATCTCGCTGCTCATAATAGTTGGAGCCCGAAGTCAGCAAGACAATCGGGAATGTTCAGGTGCCTATGCATGAATACATTCCATAACGTCGAATGTATCTTTCAGTGGCTAGAAAATGCTCACCATGGAAACTCGTGATGACGAAACAAAGATGGAAGTAGACGTACCTCTCAGTCGACAGGGACAGCAATGCAAATCAATCGCGTCATAATGACTCCCCCCTGCAGACGCACGACTGATTGGAATGATAGCGAGGTTACAACGTGCATCCATGATGGACCTGGACCTGTTACACCTTCTGGGCGGCCATCATACACGCACTCTCATGGGATGGCAATCATGGCCTGAGTGGTTAATAAGACATCACGGTGGCGTTGATAGGTGTCAGCCAAGTGACTTTCGGGTAAGCCATGCATCTCCTAAGATAGAAGTTACTAGTTGTTGAGAGCACATAGTTCAACCTCTGTTGCCCTCATCAATGCTCATAGGAGTGCAAACACGAAATCTCCTTCAGTGCAAGAGTGCTTCTGATACTGCTAAAATGAGTAACAACTGCCACGGAGGGGAGTATAATTCATAGCGAAGCTTCAAACTTGAAAAAACACAAGACAGAACGAGGTGACCTACGGACCAATACCGATACATAAGGCCTTGAAGTTGGTGCATGACATGGCAATGCAGAAATTTTCGTGGTGCGGCCTATGACTCAAGTTCATGACACATTGACACTTCAATGTTGGCGGAAGGCCTAATGTCTTGGTATCCTTTGAGCAAAAATTAGGTGATGGAGCCATTCCTTTCAAGCCATGCTTCACATAGGGAACATTTGCACGTATCACAACACGCATGTTTCTTCCTCATGACTGGGGCGCATGGTGGCACCTGATTCAAAGGCAAGGCATATGATGGGATTAGTGTGTTGAAAGTGACACAAAAACTCAAAATCTTGAACAGGTCCATGCAGTGGGGAGTGCGAATGCAAAGAGGAGCGCACTGTCTTATGCATAGCATTAATGAGCTTTTAAGCACGGTAGCTCTGCACAGGAAAGCTGAGTCTAAGTGCCATATCAGATTTGTTGTGTATCAGGTTACCGCCGGTATAAACATTTGTGATACTATCCATCCCTCAAAATCGGATAAGATAAAATTGATGGAAGCATCTCACGCATGGCAGCCGTTCAAGCCTCAAGTTACAAACATTCATTGTACAAATCAGTACGATGCATGAGGCAGGACATATCTCGACGGAGCACAAGCTAGTTGAGCATATAAATTCAGTTTATACTAAAGCCAAACAAAAAGTCACCTTTTGGTGTTGTGGGTTTTGGGATGTCAAATATTGCGCTTGCCAGGGCATGCACCAAAGAAATATCGGACGGCAGCTCTGGAGCCACAGGGAGCGCCTCCAAGCTCCCCACATCAGCCGCATGAGCCAGCTGTTGTTGTAGCATCTCCTCAGCGCGTGCATACAACTCGAGATCCAGCTGGTTGAACCGCCTGACAGGAAATCAATCAACGACAAAGCTTGGTTTGAGCTTTGTCATAACAACGAGGAGCATGCAGCCATGGCTCACGGGTGTGTGCATGCATCACCTCACCTCCAATTCCTCCCATCACCTTTGAATTATTGTAGTCACTAGCAGATGCCCACTCAGGTTGGAATGCCTAGCGTACGGATGTAACATTTGACTACAGGAGTTCAGATTTCCCACATTTCCCACCTCAATTCTAAGGGGCGGCAAGGCCAGAGGCCTATTTTTATTGTCAGAATCATTAAACCACATCCAATTTATGTCAGGACATGCATTAAAACTACTACTAGGACCTGCATGAGCACTGCCCGGACATGTACAAGCATGTTCAACACCTGCGTCAGTGCTCTTCGCACCAGCATGAACACTGCCAGACCCAACATGGTTGCATGAACAATTTTAGGACATGCATGACTCAGCATGAGTACTGCTAAGACCTGCATGGGCACTACCATAGCCTGCATAAATGCTTCTAGGATATGTGTGAGTACTACTAGGACCTGTTTGAGCCCTGTCAGGCCCGGCATGAGCACTGCTATGCCTTGCTTGAGCATGGTCAGAACCTGCAGGAGCACTGCTTGGGCATGCATGAGCACTGCCACCTGGGACCAGCGGGAGAACTGATAGGATGCCGGAGCCATGTCAGGACTGGCATGAGCACTGCCTGAAGGCATAAGCTACATGAGCATCACTAAGACGTGCAACAGCACTGCCAGCAACGTCTTACGCTCAGATATAAACAGTCATTCATGCCATGAGCCATGGGTGGGCCGCCTGCTCAGCGTGACACCTTATGGCTACAATGATTGAGGGTGATATCGTAGCCCTGGCTGCCTTGTCAAACCACAGGCCGCGGCCGTCAGGCATGGTGAAGTTGGCGAGGCTGATGCGGGAGCGGGCCATTGTGCGCGCTTGGGTCTGGTGAGAGCACACTTGATACTCAACACCCAGGGGGTGAGGCAGCTGGCCAGAGCGTGGCGCTTGCCCTGTACCCACATACAGGTTGGGGGGCATTGGCAGTTTGGGCACATACAGGCTCATCTAGCAGGCTCAGGACAGCTGAAGGAGGTCAACTTGTCCACATTTAAAAATCCACGAGGTGCTCATAAGCCGACTCCAACTCCATGTCCACGGGCGCTTCAATTACAAGCAGTTTCACCCTGTATCAGTGACCCCCAGCTGAGCACACCCAGGCTCGGGCCCAATGAGACCCATTTCCAGGCCGTAGTGAATCCCTGCTAGCCATGCCTGAGCTCTGACCTAAAAGCCATTATCCTCCCAAGCAGCTTCCAAGCCATGCCGAGGACACAAAATGCACAATCTGCAGTGCCACATCGAGGAGAGTGCAGCCTGCCCATGAGCCTCATGGAGGAGTGCAAGCAGCCCATGCACTATTGGGAGTGGAACCCAGACCTGTGCTAACAAGTGCTGTATAAAGATGTGCCTGATCCGCGCAAGAAAAAAATGCAGATGAATAAATGAATTTGAAGTTTTTTTTAGCTACGTCCACGTACCGGTATCCCTGACACCTAACCCTGAACCCAGACTCTACCGACTATGCTACATACAAAAGCCGACCTGTCATCGAGGCACCCCAGGATCCCAGCAACAGTTAATTTAGCCCAGGCATCAGCTTACCTTGGGCTGTGGGCTCCACCGTTGAGGGTTGCACCTTCTGTCGCTGCTGCTGCCGATTCCGACCCACATGGGCTGCCCTCCAAACAAGCGCAGCAGCCCACTGCAGTGACGATGCTGCCCATTGAATCAGTTGGTGAAGCAAAGCCCTTGGTGACAGATTGGGCTGCAAGCAAGGAGAGTGGATTGGTGCGGGTGGTGGCCGGCAGTGACATCAAGCACACACAGTGACACAGGTGACACAACATGCCTCGGCCCATACCATCAAACAGCCCCTGTTAGAGCCCGCACTTGTAAGGCGACAGGCAAACATACGGTAGTGGATAATCACCCGATAATTACCACCATATCCTCCTCGGTAGCACGCTGAGCAATGAGTGTATTTGGAAGGAGGCTATTCAGTGAGCAACTGAGCACCTACGGGCACAGGCAGTTCTGCACAAGCTGTTGCATGCCGCTATGTCCAGAAGCATGTACCAAGCCCCAATATATCCACTCCCACTCTCGCCACCACACATTTCTCTTCATTTGGCCCACCTTTCTTGGCCTGGACCTGCGGGTGGGAACCCGTCTGTCGGGTTGCAGCAGCTTGAGCTTGGAAGCTTGCTCTGCCAGGGAGGGGCCAGGAGACCGCGTGGCAGGTCCAATTATAGGGTTGTCTGCAGTTGTACATGCCTAATTTGACATTCAAACATCAAGGCATGTCTTGTAGTCAGTGTAAACGGTACATCATTCTGTTTCACTAACGACGTTTCAGTAGTGGAAGTTGAATCATGCATTGTCTAGCTTTGGCTGGAGGCCCAAGTCTGCTTGGATGTCCTTCTTCAAAAGAACATGGGAACATAAAATGCTTTGTTGGGAGGCAGCATTGGGTCTGCGCAAACCTGCTTCCTAAGGGGCCTTGATAAGCAACATGTGCCGCGAGCCTCTCATGGTGGGGGTCCTTCATTAATATCTTTGATGTCCAAACAAGACTTACCAGAATTTGTACCGCCTGCAAGTTTCTGACAACTAGCCATGTCAGAGAGTTGTGACCTAGCCAAAGGAGGCCATGGCTGTTGGGCAAGCCATTTCGCATTCAGCATGAGAGACAATGATATTCATGTCCTGCAGCATACTGACAGATGTGCCGGTATTTATCGAGCCGATTGCAGGCATTGGCTGTATCAGATTATTCACCATGTTACGGCCTTCAGCCCTTCACACATTGCATTGCTGGTCCTACCCATGTCTGCTTGTCATTGTTGTACCCAAGAGTGCAGGTTGAGGGAAGAGCGCTGCATGATGATGATACGTCACATCGCCTGTAAAGGACAGCAGTCACCTGCCCGCCCCCATCCCTATCCCTGCCCTGTCCCTAGCTTTTTAGACACAGAATCCTCCGTGCAAGAGCTCTGGTTCACACTTCCACACACCCACTGCCTCACCCTATCCAGCTTGTAAGCCGGCCCTTGCAGGCTCTTCCCCAGAGCAGCCTGCGGCATGGACCAGGCAGAGAGTCAGGACACAGGCTGAAACGTAGGGTTCAGGGTTGAGGGTTGAGGGTTCAACGTTCAGGTTTCAGGGTCAAGGGTCAAGGGCGTACATATCGTGAAGTGGGTTTCCAGGTCCAAGCCCCTCTTGACCCCCAGTCGACTAGGAGGGGATTTAGAGCTATCAGCACACAAGGGCTATCAAGCACACAGCGCCCCTGACAGCCCCCCAGAAACTAGGTCCTAACAGTCCAGGCATTCCATGACCTTCACACAATAGGTGCCAGATGTAACGCATGGCCTGCGCTGATATCATTCATATGTAAGACAGGACCTGGGTCATAAGCAGGCAAGGAGGAGCCCCTTTCACCCTCCGGCACACAGCCCACAGACCCTGCCCCCATGCCCTTGGCCCGCCTCTCAGCCAGAACATTGCCCTGCCCACTCTTACACTTGCCGCCTCTACGCTGCGCGCTAGCCTACTTGTTGTCCCTACGTGGACGAATCTGATGATGCGAGCTACGGCCTCTTGCAGCAAGCGGGAGCGCGTCCGACCGCTCTCATCCGCACACCCGCGTAGCTTGTCCGCACTTCCCCAGCGGCTATGGTTGGTGATACCAAGCACCTAGGGGAGGATCAATGATTTACATTCAATGGGATACCAAGAACAGCCCAGGGTCAGATTCCATGTTCTACCTGGATCAAGACCCAGGGTCGGGATCCAATGAACTGTAATTCGCATTCCAGTTAGCTCAAAATACTGTTATAAGTAGGGTGCACAGATAAGTGTGCACAGATAAGGGTGCACGGATTAGGGTGCACGGATTAGGGTGCACAGATTAGGGTGCATGGATTAGGGTGCACGGATTAGGGTGCACGGATTAGGGTGCACAGATTAGGGTGCACGGATTAGGGTGCATGGATTGGGGTGCACAGATGAGGGTACACAGATTAGGGTGCACGGATTAGGGTGCACAGATTAGGGTGCACAGATGAGGGTGCACGGATTAGGGTGCACGGATTGGGGTGCACAGATGAGGGTGCACAGATTAGGGTGCACGGATTGGGGTGCACAGATGAGGGAGCACAGATTAGGGTGCACAGATTAGGGTGCACGGATTAGGGTGCACAGATGAGGGTGCACGGATTGGGGTGCACAGATGAGGGTGCACGCAGATTTAATCATTATCTAATTTGATTTGTACGCTAGCGCGTAATGGGGGGGGGCCTGCCCGCGAGCATACCAGTACGGCAGATTGATACCCTGGGCCGTCACAGTAAAGCATGTTGAGGGTTGGCGTTATTCTTACAAAATCTCTCACTGGCCAGGACGACTAAAAAAATTGCAGGTCTCTAAATAGGTCCATCGATCAAGTTCTGGTGTGGGTAGAAGTGGTGTGCAGATCGGGATCAAAATTAATCTCGATCCTCGGGATCCTGCGTAATATTATTGAAGGGGTGCGCAGAGGCAAAGTGCGATTACGGTAGTTCCTGGAACAAGGCCCAGGGTTTTTATTTGACATGAAATTGGAACGAATCCCAGGTTTGGATGCCAAGTTGTAATTGGGTCAATGCCCTGAATATGGAGGATGTGCAGTACTTGGTGCACGGCCCAGGGTTTTGTGTCAATATCATAAGGTTTCTTCAAGCGTTCACGTTTCACGACCAGGGCAAGGTCACGCAGCATATCAAACAGATGTAGCGTGCATCACCCCTTACCTGGTATGTCTGTCCATTGTGCAGCAGCTCTCGTGCTAGTGGATGGTTCACAAACTCCTTTAAAGACATGACGAGCAGGTTATCGTAAGGCTCCAAGGGAGGGAGGAGCCACGCCTGCACCTCGGTCGTCAGATTCCAAACAGACTTGCCCAGGGCCTAAGGCAGCAGCATTGGGAGGGCTTCATAAATGGGCCAATGCATGAAGGTGTGAGCAAAAGAGTGTGAACAAAAGTTGCAAATTGGCTCAGATGTACAGCATGTGTAATCAGGGTGCCACGCCTGAATTGGCCTTCCTAGGCCACGTGCCGAGGTTGGGGAAACGTGCTATCTCATCGTCAAATCTGAATCGGGGAACGGCATAGGATTCATACCGTTCAAAGCAATATGAAAGTGTTTTAGTTTTCTCCAATGTCTACGCATTCACCCAGTAGCCCTTCTGAAAGGGAGAGGCGGTGCAATCATGAATGCCAGGGGGAAAGGACCGGGATCCACCTACCGTGGGAAAGACAAGAAACGGAGGGGGACATATCAGAGCTGACATCCAGCATGCCAATGATCCAACTGCCACACTCACCTGGTTCCAAAAAAACTGGTCGCCGTCAGGGTGTTGAACAGCAGCCCAACTGCCTGCAACCAACAGGACAGGATCAGATAATACCATTTCAGAGTTCTACGCGCTCATGAAAAGATTAGATCATGATTTATCTGACCAAGACAGAAAGTGATTCTGCACACTTCTCAGCCCCACCCCTTGAATGGCATTGTATGCTGAGGCCACACAACCAAATTTTAGGGTTCAGAATTTCAAGTAAGCTTTGACAACTGAGCTAAGCAGCCTCTGCATGACGTACGTGGTAAGGGGTCGAACACTTCACGCCCTAGCGCCTCCGCCTGTGCACAATCATCCAACATGCATGCAGGAGGTTAGAGCACTCCAATTGGATTGAAGGCGTGGGGCAAGCAAGGTGCGCTACAAGAGCGGTGCCCCCTTCAGTGACAGGTGCCCTACCAGGCAACGCCAAACTTGTGATTATTTCAGGTTGTGTTTATGCATCATCCTGTGGAGGCTGGTGGGCCATTGAATGGATTTGAAGTTTTGCGGAACACCCTTCATGGCTCAGACCAGAGATCTGATAGTGATAAATACCGGTACATGAGGAAATTCCTTTCTGCTCCACTGCACTCAGCTAGCTTCAGGTTAGGGTCTTGAGTAGTGGATGTGGATAACCGTTCAGCCCCACATGATTTTCCTCTTATCGTATTTTCGTATGTTTCAGTCCGAGGACATGTTTTCTTTCATTGACTGATAATTGTTCAGTAGCCCAAAGCGTGATGAAAAGTATGAATGCACCCATGCCACGGCGGGTGGGGCACCCGCGCCCGAGTCCCCCGGCTGGGGGTGTGGGGGCGAACCCCCCGGAGGTCAGACACAGCAAGTTGCGCAAGTATAAGAATCCTTACTGAAAATCAGTGCTTATAATATAGTTGATTGACCGAATCAGTAGCCCTCAGTCAGTTGATTAAGATACACACTCCAGGCAAAGAAGACAGTGGAAGATGTCAAATCGATTGCCGACTGGTGTTACTCTGCTATTCTGCTACACTGCATGGCGTTGCAACTACTTCCTCTGGTGCTGCAACTGAAGGCAGGCTTTGATAAGTTCAGATATTAATCGGTCATTTTCCAAAGAGGGAAATTCTACCAGAGGTGCAACCAACTATGATACTATTCATACTTTCTCTGGGACGAATCGTCTGCTGAGGGGGCTCTTGAGATTATTCCCTCTCTTCCCACACCTCCCTTTCCAACTTTTCTTCCCCCTTCTCTCCCTGTCTCCACCTCTTTTCCCCGGGCTATGAATTTCCCCATGGGCTGAAAATTAGCCCTTGGGCTACAAACTGGAATTCAAAGAGGGGGGGCTACTCAGCTGCATCCCTTCCTTCCATTCCCTCCCTTGCTTCCCTTGCTCCCCTTCTCTCTTCCATTGGCTTTTCCCCTTGGCTTCTCCCTGGGCCAAAAATCCCCCCCCAGGCTAGGAACCATTAATAAACTGAGGGTCAGAGGGGAAAGGCCCCCGAGTTAATTCTCTTTCCTCCCTTCTCCTTCCCTCTTTCCTTAGATTGCCCCCTGGACGTATTTCCCCTTCGGTAGTCTCTATTCAGAACCTGTGGCTACTTTTCGCCTATATAAATACACTGACTCAAAAGGTTCTTAAGCACTTGAACATAATTGGTATTTATAATGAAGAAGTCCCTTTCATTCGATGTTTCAAACTAGACATTGACATTCTCCCTTCGCCTGAACTTGATGTTTTAAACTTTGCATAAACATTCACCCTTTGCCTGCGGTCCTCCTTGAAGAAAGGGACCAGATGGCTCCACGGCCAGATGTCCTCTGTTTCCGTCAACCCGGGCTGCTTAACAAAGCCCTGCGCCTCCGTTCGGCCGCTGACCTCGATGGCAAACTCATAAGCGGATATAAACCTGCCAACAGCCATAAGACACTCATAAGCAGACGCCTGCCTGACAAGGGGAACAAGCTGAAATACTCTTTCCCCTCAGCCAGGGATACATCACCAGCACCATCAGCACCAGAAAGCAGCCCTGTCACCAATTTGAATTAGTTTTGGTCGCTACAAGTAAATGGATAATGATTTATTATGAGGAAATGCAGCAAGGGCTCCCTCGATCTGTCGCAGTCTACTTTGTCGCTCATGTGCTCATTCCAGCCAAACATGCCCTCTATTATTCCCCCCTCTTACGACCATGGCTGCATGGTCTCACATTAGCCTGTTTGCACGGAACCTTGCTACAAGGGCACATGGGTGCATGGGATGCATGCGAGCCATGCACAGGTGCACATCTGTCCACTGGGTCCCTGAGGGTTGTGGCTACTGAGGTCCCCTCCGGCAGAGAAGACGCGACAAAGCTGTAATCGTCATGCGAACTCAGAAGTGTGCAGGATGCTGATGCCCCTGCATGGGTTGACACAGCGTACGACTTGCCACACCAGCTGTGGGCTGGGGTCGCAGGCTTGAGGAAGCAGGTGTGGAACGTCTTGCCTGCTGCACGCGGTATGTGCAGGTAGTACAGCAAGGGGCTGGCGTAAGTGGCGTTGGAGTCCGCTGCTGCTGACCCTGCACCAGCTGCTGCTGTTTTGGGGCCGGGCACATGCTGACCGAGGGCGCTCTGCAGGTAGCGGTCCAGTGCTGCCTCGCATTGAGCTGACTCCAGCGACGACGACGCCGCGAAGAGTGTCCAAGTGTAAATCAGCAACGCTACTAGCCAAGCATCTCGCTCCATGATCTTTGCTGCCTAAATGGCGTGCGCTGTGCTGCGAGATATGTTTCAATCTGGTTTCAAAGACCGGTAGATCGGCATCTTATGAGATCGACATACTTTTGGGAGGCAGCCACAGGGTGGAGGCAGCTTTAGCTCTAGCTGCCGATGCTTGGCGTGTGTTTGCGCTCTCTTGTGAATAATTTGAGAGACCACCGTGACCGTGTCCAGTTCCAGACCCAGTTAGGGTTTCAAGCAGGGCTGAGGGATTGGCTGAGGGGGGATTTGAAACTGAAATGAACCCGTATGAGTACCGTAGGATTGAAGGCAGGCACTAATGACACATTGTTATAATTGCTGGTGAATTTGTACGAAGCCCTGTTCTATATAAATTGTACATGGCTCTCAACTGATTTGCAAGCCATGGAAGGCATCAGATCAAATTTAGTCTCTCCATTGCATGCCTTTCCGAAAGCAAGTAAGGAACATCCAGGCTCCCCATCACACATAGAAACAATGATGCGACAGTGGACCAACACTTCAATCTGCCTGCCCTCCCATAAAAAAAAGTCAAACACCCCATCATAAAAAAATGTGAAACGACCTGGCTACCCACCCTCCACCTCCGGAACCTAGTAAAACCTTAATTTCTCAGTCAAAAATCAGAATTTCAGGGAGGGAGCGGGGTCAATTTCTATCAGCTCAAAAGTGCGCTTCTAATGGTGTCGATAAATGTACATGGTTCACAAATGTCAAGTGGTGAAACAAAAGAATATACCATTGCTCTTGCTACCACTTGCCAGCTACCTATCCACGCTATAGACCACGAGGCTCCAGAAACGAGAGGAATCTCTCACGAGTGGCAGCAAACTAGCATCTAACTTGAGCGTGCTGTCGTGCTGCTTCAGAAGCTTGGTCTTCTGCTTCTTGGGGTGTTCCTTGCCCACCCCCCCCTCAAACTCCTCAGCGCTGATGGCATATCTCGTCATATCTGCCTCTGTCAGCTCCTGGCCAGGGTGGGCTGACTCCATGTGATCTAGGAAGTGATAGCTCCACACATAAGGGCGGACGGTGCCCGCGATGCTCCTACAGATGGTGCAAGCCACTGGTCTGTTGATGCAAGGATTGGTGGCAGAACCCCTCTCAGCAGCTTCATATCACATCTTGTACTTCAGGGGGTAGCGGGACTCGACTGCTAGCGTGCTGCTGGTAGAACCTTTGCCCAACTCCGTTTTGCACAGGCCTGATGTCCTGTCGTCACACACAACGCCACAGAAGCCGCATGCCTCAGCACCACTTGGCTCCAAGCTACACGCTGCTCCACATTGGCGCAGCAAGATGTGCGCTCCGACGTGCAGTCGCATAGCTGATAGCTTGATTATCTTCCCACAGCCATGCACCTTGAGGTAAGGCCTGATGGCAGGGCCTGTGAGCCGCAAATGGCCAATTTGCGACAAAGGGCTGGCCGACAGGAGGTGCGTAGCCGGGGCAGCTGGAAAGCTCTCGCAACACCACAACATGGGGGGCGCTTGGGTTGCTACATCTGAAGATAGGAGCTGCTGCTGCGGGCTCTCGGGTGAAGCCTCAGCAGCAGGACCAGCAGCTGCTGCTAGAGCGAGAGGCTCTACGGCAGCCGCATGCTCGATAGCAGCAGCAGCAGCCGGAGCAAGAGCTGAAGGAGTAGCAGAAGTAAAAGAGGGGTATAATGATGTGATTGTGCGCTGTCGCTTCGTCGAGTTCTCCTTGGCCAGCCTCTCAGCTCCTCTCTTGCACTCTTTCCCCTGTTGGTGATTTCTTAGGGCCACTGGGTTGTCTGTGAATTTTAAGACCTTCAAACAATGCTCACAGCAGGTTGTCATTGCTTAATTAATAGTAACTACCAATGCAGGTACATCGTGTGAGTCCATAATGGGTGTACGCACAACGGTGCATATGGTTCCAGAGCCATGACACCCCCCCATGTCAAAATTGCATGCCAATAGGGGTCTGGCATTCTGTATGGAATTTTTTATGATGCATATATGTAACAAATGACAGTGGGAATGCAGCGCTGCAGCTATCGTCTCAATCTGATGTTTAAAAAAAGATATGAAAAAATCCAAAAATGCCCTTGTTTACCCCCCTCCCCCCCCCCCCACTTTGTCCCTCCGTATCTCCCAGCCCCCTGGGCCAAAAACAATTTAAGACCAGATATGGAAAGCTCTCGTCAAGATCTACAACTTTATATGATGCGGTGTATTCAGTTTTTTTTGCCCCCCCTCGTGCCCTCTTACCACATTGCAGGTCACAAACACCGGAAAAAGTCCTGGCACAAATGAAGTGAATTTCCGGCAGCTTCCTCCAATTGGCAAATACTGGAACAGAAGTCGGGAAAATGGTGACTCATGCCATTTTAAGAATCCAAAATTTAGCATCTGTTTCCTTCGTCATGCCTGGCTTGGTCCATTGTTCTGAAACGATGAAGAAGGAATTCAGACAAAGGGAAGTCGGAAACCTACGATCTAATCGCATATTCCTGGTATGTCATCAATGACATATACCGGTACGGTACTCATGAACCATACAATATTCTAGGGAGGGCCTGTCAAACTCTTTGCCCTGTTGCACCTTGGACAGTACTATTTGTTGAGCCCCTGGTTGAGTAGGACTTCAGCACTCGTGTTAACATTCCAAAACCAATAACATCCATGACAACTTTCAAATTGGGCACCCCATGCACAACAGCAATGACAACTCATGTAGGGCCAAACAAAAGGGAGGGAGGGAGGAGGCGTGTTGGGCACATAAAGACGTTTGCAAGCATGGGAGTGTTGACATACAAGTAGACAGTCTGTAGCGTTCCTAAAGCCACTAGGTCTGAGATGGCATTTTAATATACATGTGATATACATCTGGACTGTGCAATGGATCATATACCGCATCCTCAGGAGGCACAGACAGTAGATAGCGAGGCGGTGCTCTTTACAACATAAATACTATAGTACATCTGCACCAGGTGTGCAGGTTGCTACACAGTCCCATGCATTCCTATCGGGGATGCTACAGTATGTGGTGTGGTACAAGTTCTGCTTGTTGGCAGGTTCCGCTATGGGTTGCTTGCTGTCTCCCTGTTTGCAGGATCTGCTGTGCATCGATAATCATCCTGCTGCCTGTGCTGTTGCAGCCTCCATGCCCTGCTTGAGCCTGTCTGCCTGCTTTGCAACATCGGCTGCTGAAGAAAGGTAGCATTTGTCATGTTCTGCTTGCCATTTTTCGTCCTTTTCAGCATAGGCCGTGCCTTGTTAGCTGTCTTGTTGCCTGTGAAACATCATCGACCGTGCGCTGCTATGCTGTCTTGCGAGGAGGCCCATGATTGCAGCATGGGCTGTCACATGCATGACCTCTATTGCCAGTGGAAGTTCCTTACCGGTTTTTCATAGATACCGCTTATTTCTCATTTCGCCATTCAACTGTGTACAATTCTGCGACAGCGCTGGAACATGAGCCGATCTCCCCCCTGCCCCCCCTGCCCCCGCCCCCCCTTGGTTGTACGAACGGTCTCACACTTCGGCGTGTCCAAACCACCGAAGTTTGGTGGTCCTAACTGACATATCCTACCTGAAGATTCACCTGTGCTCTGTGTGCCACAACGAGAATCGAACGAGGATCACACTCGTTGGATCGCACCTAAGCAACAGGACCGACTCCCAGTGGCATTTTGGCTACAGATCTTACGACACGTTTCCTCCTGTTTTGCCTCTTGGCGTACGTTATCGTGACATTTGTAATCATAAGCTATGAAACAATACCTTGTATTCCTGGTAGTGGCACTGGTTCCATCCTGTGCCATGGCATCATTGTATTCCAAGGGTGATTCGGTGGTGCAGCTTACTCCATCAACTTTCGACAAGAACATTGTGAATTCCGAGGGAGTCAGCATCGTAGAATTCTACGCCCCATGTGAGTCCAGAGTAATATGCCTGCATGGCAATATGTTTTCAGCATGGCTGGTTCTGCATGCGGCAGACGCAAAAACCTTTTAAGACATACCAGTGCCAAGATACTGAACGGTGGAACTAACTGAAGCTTACCTATTTGAAAAAAGTAACCATACCTAATCACCTGCTGGTTGAACTGACTGAAGCTTTCGAATGCACCAAACACATTTCAGGGTGCGGCCACTGCAAAAACTTGTCGCCGGTCTACAAGAATGTTGCGCAGAAGCTGAAGGTGTGCCACATGGAATGTCACCATGTACTCCACTCGTGTGGGTTTGTGGCCCATGAGAGCGACATGGCTCACCTGGTGCATGTGCAGTTTTCGTTAAACTGCATATGGTGAAGTGTGTCGTAACTGCTCAAGATGAAAACGGATGTGTCGTGCGTGCATGTGTGTAATGTGCAGGGTATTTTGACTGTAGCTGCTGTGGATTGTGATGAAAATGCCAACAAGAAGCTATGCGCGGCACAAGGGGTGAAGGGCTACCCAACAATCAAACTGTTTGGTCCTGACAAGATGAAGAATCCCTACACTGGGGAAGTTTACAAGGAAGGCTCTGTCTACCCTGGTGAGCCAGGGCCATGGGTCTGATGATAGACTGCCACATGTCTCTGCCACACCTTTGCTCTCCCTGCAGCAGCAGCAGGGCTGCAGCCGCGTAAATCCTTTCGTAGAAGCAAAGCCCGGACGTGCTTCACGCAGGTGGCGCCACTGCCAAGGGCCTCATGGACGCTGGCACAGCCCTTCTTAGCAGTGCGCACATCACACGTGCTTCAAGCCTCGAGGAGTTTATAGAATTCACGGCCAACAAGCCGGACGTGGCCAAGGTATCAGACAGGGAGCCTTGGGCTCGCCATAAATTGGTGCTCGGAGGGCCAACCCCCAATTCCCTTCTCTATCTTATATTCAAGCCCTCTGCCGCTGCAAGTGGCCGCGACATTGGCTTTTAATTCAGATATAAAACACATATTTATGGACAGCATCAAATATTTGTATCCCCCACCTTCTGGCTTTGTTTTCCTCGCAGGTGGTGTTGTTCACCAGCAAGAAGGAGACCCCCACCATGCTGAAAGCCCTGTCCATGCAGCTGCACCACGGCCTGGACTTTGCTGAAGTGCATGAGAGCGTAGAGGACATTGTGCTCATACACAGCGTAGAGCAGTTCCCATCCGTCATGGTCATGAAGGCGAGTGTGAGAGTGCATTTAATAAGGCTTGATTCCTGTGGGTGACACTGATCGGTTTCAGTGGTCTAGCTTGGTTGTGCCTTTCGAATGATTCATGGGCAGGCTGATGATGGGCAGACAGGATGGTACGTATCCGTATGCCAATTTTCCTGTTCATGATCATCAGTGACCATCCGGACTACCGTGGCTTCTTGATTTGTATGGCCGGCAGACATGTGTTTTTTACCTGTCGTAACATGGTGTATGCTCTGCTCCCGCAGGCTGACGGCAGCACTGAGTTTTACACCGGTGACCTGAAGGCAAGCCAGCTGCTGGAGTTCCTAGCCCCGTTTTCGTCTGAGCCCCCAGAGGAGCCTGCAGCTGATGACAAGTCCAAGCTGAAAACACAGGTAAGGTGGCTGTGCAGCCTCCCTATGGTCCAGTTGGCCTGAGCTGTAGAAGTAGAAGTAGGGAGGTAGCAAACAAGCATTTATTTAATATAGACTAATACACGCGCTTGTTTAGCTGAGCGCTAGCTCAATTGACTGACCGACATGCAGAGCAGGAGCTAGTGCGCTTTAGTTGGTTGCCAGACTGTCAGTTTATCGGATCCAACGCCTGCTCCTCTTGCGTGTTGTCGAAACTGCCGCTGCCCCACCCAACCTTGTATCTAGGTGGCCCGCATGACACTCACGGAGGCTGCTGACCTGGATGTCCCAGAGGACATGTACCTGCTAGGGCTCTACAATCAAGGTGGGCTAGACCTGATCCGTTTGAGGGCCAGAATGATGCATGCAAATGAAATGTGTTAATACAGGCAAAGGAAGGTTTACTCAACATGCCATCACGGTACTGATACGGCTTCCTACCCTCACTGCTCCCCGTGTTACCCCTTTGGCTGCGACAGGCGGCGGCTCTGATTGCAAGGACAGCCTGGCTGCCTTCAGCAAAGCTGTGCTCGACATGCAAGAAGTGGTGAAGGTGGCACTGGTGGATGTGCCAATGGACAAGGCTGATCAGGTAACAAAACGGACAAGATAGGCCTGGTAAAAATCGGACAAGGCAGACCCAGTAATATATGTATCTGGCGGTTCAAAGGAGAGGCGCCTGGATCTTCCCAGCTAGGTACCTGCTGGAACCAAACCCTCAGTCACCAGCACGATCATCCACGCAGAGGGCCCGGCCAGCAGGGAAAACCAGCAATGTCTGTGTGATCTTTGTGCACCCTGGCTGGCTCCCACTCGCCCCAGCATCCTGATTATATTGCTCGTTGGCTTGCTTGGCCGCGTCTGGTTCACTTGGTATCTCGCCTGTACCCCGCAAACCCTGTTGTGTACAGGTGTTGCGCTATGGTGCCAGCGTTGCTGGTCTGAAGAGCCACCCGTGCAGTGTCCAGCTGGTGCTGCTCCCTTTTGGAACGGACAAAGGAGACCTTGATGACTACATGATATTCAAGGGTGAGCTTCAGTGCCCAGTAGCTTGTCATCCAATCCGCTTGTTGGATGGGATCAGGGTCCTGGGGCTTGTACCCCCATGTGACACCCGACATGTGCATGCATGGCCTAGGCCTTAGGTCGCCCTAGGGAGCTGCCCTTCCTGCATATGCGTGTCAGTGTGAATGCTGGCAGGCTCATGGACCTGTCCAGCAGCAGACGCAGCAACCAGGTTGGGTGGTGTGTGCGTTCTGGACGCCTTTTTCGTCCTCTGACCCTGGGCTGCCTCCTCCTCTCTGTTCTTGTGCAGGCGAGGTAGAAGGGAAGGCCCTGCAGAGGTGGGTGACCGATGCCATGCCCAGCCTCCCTGCGCAAGTCACAGTCAACTCCAGGCAGGCCTTCTTCACACCCAACTATGCATCAATGGAAGGCGATGAGGGTGACAGCCGGGCTGCTGCCCTCATTAACATCCGGGTAAGCCTCTCAACTGCTTTCCATACACCTTAAGGTGGCTATGGGGGGACAGAAAACAAGACTGACAAACACAAGAAGGGAACGCTGCATACATGTTGTGGTAGGGCACTAGGCACTGGGCAGACTTCCATGTAGTCCTAATTGCCTCATTTCATCATTTGCAGGGATCAGCTGTGCTGTTCTCGTTCCCCTAAAATCCAGCTGTTGTATGATGACGCCTAATTTTCCTGCTTGTCCCTGTCCTGCCCCCTGCATCAGTCCATGACAGGTTCCCCTGTTGCCCCCCCCTCACCTTGCCTCTCCATTCTCCAGTCTATTCTCGTCACCAACAAGGAGGAGGCCCCAGGTGCCTTCAAGGCACTAGCTCTGAACTTCCGCTCCGCAGGGCATGGCCTCACCTTCGGCTGGGCGCACTCATCAGAGAAGGAGATCATGGAGCAGCTGCGGTTGACCAAGTCCCCGTCCCTGGCGCTGGTGTTGATCCAGCCGGTGCCGGACAAGGGTGACGGCTACAACCAAATCAGTGCAAGCCCCTACACTGGCCCGATGAAATACAACGCCATGGCCAAGTGGATGAAGGGCGTTATTGACGAGCTGGATGTGATGTCAGGTAAGGGCGATAGACCCCTGCACCTGAGGTCCGAGACTCTAAGTCTGTCCCCTCCTTCTTACTAGGAAGGATTGAGAGGCCATGTTTGACATGTGGCCCTTGGCGATTCAAAGCCTGGCAGGTAAAGTTCAATGCTTTCCAGACCACATTTGGCAGGTCGCTGGGAAGCCATCACTTGGCTGATGGGGACCAAACCTTGACCAGCATAAGCTTGTGGTTTGCTGCGCCAGGCACTGCCGGCCACACTCAATGTAATTGTGTGAATGCTTTGCTCTCTTTGTGTGGGTATCTTGCTGGCTTTGTTGCATATCCCATGCGTGTTGCAGCTTGTGGCCCGCTAGCCCATCCTTCTGCGTCACATGCATGATGCCAAACAGGTAAACTGGCAGGCGGTGAGCAGGGTGCTGCTGCAGAGCTTGTGCCTGAGGTGACCGATGACTCTACACTGGTTCAGCTGTGCTCCGGCCAGGGTGGCATCTGCGTCCTGGGCATCATTGATGCGGCAAATGAGAGGCATGGGCAGCTGAAGAAGGTGGGGGCATCTTTGGTTGCTGAGGGCAGCACTTGGCTGGGGCCGAGCGACAGGAGGCTGATGCCGCATGGGAGACGAGGGGAGAGGCTTTCAGTCCCCTAGTCATATCTCCAGCTGTCTGCATGCCGCGGCTGATATCCAAGGCTGTCAACGCTGACAAGGTTCCTCCCTCAAATAAACATGCAGGCCTTGACTGGTGCGGCCTCCCTGGCCAGAGACCAGCCCTACCATTTCTGTTGGATCGACGGAGCCAAGTTCAGGTGGGGATGTTTTGTAGGCAGCAGCTGAGGTTACAGACCGGGGCAGGGTGCACTCTTTTGCGATGACATACACAGGGAGAGAACACCTCGAATAATGTTCTGCAAATACCATGAACAGCTCCACCGCTCACCATCACTACCATCAAACCTACCAGTGTCAAGGTCAGGTCTTGCAGCAGGGCACCTGATGACCACCAGCTTGGAGCATCATGGCTGGTTGTTACCGTGTCTGTGTGTGCAGGCCTGTCGCTTCAGCGTTTGGCCTCATGCCCTCGGACCTCCCGGCCGTCGTGGCACTCAGCGGTAAGCGAATGCGCTACGCTGTGCTGCCCAAGGTGTCCGGTGGCTCCGAGGATATTTCCACCTTCATAAACGGTGTCTTGAGCGGGAGTGTCAGGACGACCATGTTGCAGGTGAGGGGCTGTTCAAGTCAGGTGGCTGCTGCATGTTGCCAGATTTGGGGATTCTATTGAAGGAGGGGACTTGACTGTTTGCTTCCAACCTGTTCTCCCACGCTGACAGGAGTGCTCGTTTTTCTCACGTGTAGGAGCTGCCGGCTGTTGTCGAGTCGATCGCAGGTGACCAGGCCCCAGTTGAGGAGCAGGATCAGGAGGCTGTTGAGGAGGAGTTCGACTTGTCGGACATCATGTCTGAGGAGGTGGAGGGTTCTAGCAAGGAAATGAAGATGCGGGAGATTGAAGAGCAGCTGGAGGTGTGTGGATGTCCTTGTATCGATTGTGTGCCCTAGCTTAGACAATACTGCCCCTAATAGGTTCCTTGCGCTACATATGCTCGACCTTGCCAGCCCCCTTTGTTATGCTTACGTCAGGCTTTCACTCGTTATTGCTTACTGACTATTGTGCAGGCCGAGGAGGCAGCTCGGGCTGCGGCAGCCAAGAAGCGGTCTAAGAAAAAGTCAAAGAAGAGTAGGAAGAGCAAGGCAGCCAAGAGCGAGCTTTAAGGGCCCCAATGGAGGTGTTAGAGCGCTGGAATGATGGAGAACGTGAAGGGAGCTGCATAAAACTCATCTTATGCAGCTGGCCTGGCTTTTATGAGGGAGTTGGTGGTCTCACAACCAGTCCTCATGCATGCATTTTTGTGACAGCGGTAATTCAATACTTTGTTAGGTTGCTTGTCAGCTCTTTCTGGATGTAGGCACTGACAATTGCACTGACAGCCAAGTAGCATATCTACCTATGATAACATACAACTATTCTCAGTGTGTTCGCTAAATATTAGTCTTCACACCGGTTTGGTGAGATCATATATTCATCGCGACTGTGTAGCTTTGACTGAAGCAACAACAGGTGACGACCTGCACCACAAAAAACAAAGTAGTGAGTCAGTGGCAAAGCAGCTTGGCTCCCTTTGAACCACATATAAGCAACACTTAAAACACCAGTACATGAGGGCATATCAACAGGACATCCTTGCTTCCAGTGCCCTAGCGTCTAGTAGGAGAAGCATGGGGAGAGGGGGCGCATCCGACTTTCACCAGATTCACAGGGGCAGGCATAAGTGGGAGGCTGTGGCTATTGTACATCAGGTGGTGGACATCGTTGCAGGCTAGATTCTTGATGAGCTGGGGAATTGGTTTTATTGTCCTCTATTTGGGGGGGTATATGTTACTTTTTATGTTTCTCTCTTACTTTCTGACCTTATTTAATCTTTTAACTTCCGAAGTACTTTATTCTTCAGGGGCGAGGAACCTTCATACTGCCTTGCCCTCTTTTGGGGTGGGGGGAGGGTACGTTCATTCTCCTCTGTGTTCCTCTCTTTTTCCCCCTCCCCTCTTAACTTCAGTTTTTCCTTCTCCCACCTCTGTTGGGCGCCAACGCGACCGAGCTTTTCAGCAGAGCCTCGAGGTTTAATGTCACTGACCTACACGACATGCCCATGCTCACCTGCCAGCAGCCGGAGCTTCGAAATATCCATCTTCGAGGTCGCTTGCTTCCCCTCCCCTTGTCCAATTGAGCTTAGGCTGGGCCCCTTGCCCCCTTCACGGAGAGTTTGGTCCATGGACAGCTCAACTTCCGTTTCTCCGTGCTGATTACGCCGCCGGGGTGTACTGAGCTGATTGGGTGGCAGCTGCACCGGCCATGACTCTATGGCTGGATCATCAGGCTCATCAGACAGCCCGATAGCTGGCAGCACCTGTAGGGCATATCACTTGGGAGTCAGGCAGACTGGCAGGAGGAGCTTCAAGAACTTTCTTGCCATGTCCTAAAAGACAAAAAGCCTCTTCAGTACAGCCTCTACAAATCCGCTCTTAACATCAGCTCTACACAACCGCTGTGCACACATTCGCTAAACACACCCGCTGTACACACCTGTGGCACCAATTTCCCTTGCACCTACCCGGTCCTCAAATGTGTATACGGTGGTTTCAGAGCCATCCTCTTGATGCCCAGGAGTGCATTTGACGATGCTGAAGACGCGCATGGGCTTCCCCTGAACCAGAACCTCGCCTGAGATGAGATCAGACATAACGAGCTTGGTCAGGCAAAGGGGAAGAATACTTCATAATCGTGACTCAATGATCTCTCTAGTATCTCCTACCGTCAAAAGCAAACGCCTCTGTGGCCTCTGTGGAACTCTGATGCGACGGAGCAGACCAACCATTGCCTGCCTTGAGCCGCTGCATATGCGCCTCACTAGCAGCTGCAGGCACCAGCAGGGCATCCGGGGCGAAGGAGCCATTTGTTCGGACTAGCTGATTCGTATCCAGCATGCAGCCTCCACTCGCTGACCAGGGACGAGCATTCCCTGCGGGCGTGCCTCCCCTGAGTACAACTTCTAAGCTGGGGATCTCGCTCTCGGCTGAGACCACCATGGGCTTGCCAGTGCTCCCAGCTGTCACCTCTGACCATCTCCCGTGCCCCGCCTCCAAACGCGAGCCTCCCTCCAGATGCCGCTCGGCAGATTGCTGCAGTGGTTGCACCTCCGTTGGCGTGTACCCCGAAGTGAGTAGCCCGCGCAGCTTGAGCAGCACCTGTCTCAGAGCCTGCTGCAGCTGCCACAGCGCCTCATCCTCACCCATGGCGGGTGAGCGGTACCTACGCCCACTATCCATGTCAGGGAGCTTCTTGCTGGAGGCTTTGGTCACATTCCCGGCCATCCTGCCGTTAGTGCCTCCCGTTTTGAGATGGACGCCCCTGTCGCTTTCGTAGGCAGCGCCTGGGTCAGCCGCCAGGAGGCCATCAAGGACCTCTAGTGCAAAAGCTCCTGAATCCAAGCAGCTCAAACAAGCGGGTCTGCTTTGTAGCAGCAGGAGTAATGCCTCAGCAGCCAGAAATGTCGAGTTGCAGCTTGACGCCGAGGCTAGGACTTGAAGTAAGCGTTGGGGCATGCCCTGAAGGCTGCAAAGGTATGGACGGAAATGTTATGTCAATGTTGCGCTGTGCCGTTGGTAGTGAGAGAGGTGTCCAGCATTGCAACAGAGCTGCTGGATGTAAATGCGACAGCTTCAATGTTTGTGCAAACAAAATAACTGTTTGTGTGAACAAAACGACTCTTTTTGTTAACCAAACGACTGTTTGTTGCAAGTCAAGCAAGTCAGCAGTGAAAGTACAAGGAGCTGAGATCCAGAGGACTCAGGCAACAGGCAGCTCCGAATGAAAGCCGATTGCAAACCAGACGATAAAGCAAAGCCAGCGGTAGGTGGCAGAAAGGAAGGTGGTGTGTCAGCACTGGCAGAGCTCATACTCACACTTGGCTCTCTCGGACGATGCTGCTTGCATGTTTGACGGCCGCATGCAGCATCACCACCGCTGCTCTCTGCAGCTCTGCCGGGTGCTCATCAGCACCTAGCAGGCGCTGCCCCACATCAGCCCAGACATGCTGTCTAAGCATGTGCTCGTGGTACCTGCAAGAAGGGGTGCATCCCTGGGTCACTTGATACAATGATACAATGATACAGAACAAGATTGAAGCAACATCGGCCACATCAGGTATTCGTAAACGCTGCGTAAACCGAACCAGCGTCTTCTCATCCACCCCCTCGATAATCACGGTTCGCCAGCCTCTCACATGCACCATCGCCTAGTGATCTTCCTTGCCAAGGAGCAGAATCTTTTCGTTCATCTCTTCCAGCACCTCCAACAGTAATAACGGTGCGTTTGAGCCTTGGGTGACCTCCACCATACCTGGCATCACGGCTGATAGCTGTGAGGGCATCAACGGCCGCCGCTGCTGCTCTCCAATCGTCATCATAGGTAGAGGGATAGCTGGGCAGGCCCTCACCATGCAAGGCTTGGGGCCTGCCTGCAGCCACAATGCTTGGACAAACAGAGAAGTGCAACAGCAATGGCAGCAGGTCCAGGAGATGCAAAGGCGGGGCACAAGCAGCAGAGCGCTTGCTCTCTGCCACCGATGCAGCAGGGGATAGGCCCAGGTTCAGAGATGTGCTCCAAGGGGATATTCCTGATAAAGAACGAGGCAGCCTGGAATCCACGAATGCCTTGCTGCTGGATGCCTCCGACAGTCTCGCGAGACACTGCATGACCTTTAGAGCATGACGGGGCCTGAGTGGCATGCCCGCAGAGGGGAGATAACTGCTCGTTGCAGGACCCTCCTGGATGGCAGAGGGTCCAGGCTGTTGGAGTATTGACACAAGCGTGGATAGCAGGCTGGTGACTTGTGAAGTAGACGGGAAGCTGGGAGGAGCCAGGGCACACAGCAGGAGGGACAAACAATGGTCCAGAGAGGCAGCCTAGGCAAAGGAGCAAGGAATAAACAGAGATTCAACCAACTGTCAAGATATCAGGACTGAGAGGACTTTCAAATCTTATAGCGTGTCCGTCAGCACACTTCCTAATAAAGCTGAAGACAAATCTGAAAGCATCACATGCAAGCAGGCACAGGATCTTACAATGCCACAAGTCCCCTCTTAAAGCTCTCTTCAGTGCCCACCTGGTGATCCCTGTCATGGTCCCTGATACGCTGCCCGCTGGGATCCGAGGAGGTCCCCTGGCTGCTGTCCAGTTCAGCTTGTAGCAGCTTGCAGCATTGCCCAATGGTCACCTGCCGTCTGCTCCGCATTGAAACCATAAATCGTGAGCTCATACTTGTGCACATCAATCACGCGGCATGTGCAGTCATGGGCCAAAACTAGCATGTGCAGTCATGGGCCAGAAGTAGCATGTGCAGTCATGGGCCAAAACTAACATGTGCAGTCATGGGCCAGAAGTAGCATGTGCAGTCATGGGCCAAAACTAACATGTGCAGTCATGGGCCAGAAGTAGCATGTGCAGTCAGTCAGACAGGCAGACATATGCCGTCAAACAGGAATGAGCATTTATTCATTCAGACAGGCAGGTAGGCCGGTAGGCAGCCAAGCAGTTAGTCAGTCAGGCAGGTACGTGCAGCTAGTTATAGATGATCACTCGTCCACAGTAAGAAACAAGCATGATTTATTAGCAAGATATTGGCTGGTTCTGCGACGCTCTTGTGTCAGGCCAGTGTCAGGCTCCTCCTCTGGCTAGCTCACCTGGATGCCTCTGCGCCAGGGAGGTGCTCCACAACTCTTGCCAGTGTAGCCAGGGCAGCACGAGACACCTTTTCCAAGGCAGGCAGACCGGCTGCAGCGCACTCGAAAAGGGCTTGAGTCACCAGATGGGCAGCGGGCTCCACCGCCTGCCCCTGCGCCAGGTCGCCCACCACCGATAAACACCCAAGCATCAGGCTATCCAAGCAATCTGCGGAGAGGCAAGTCACGCAGCAGCTGGCCCTGCCTCGGCCTTCAGGCACCGATTGGATGACCGTTGCTGCCAGGGAGAGGTCAGCACGGCTGTGGACGCTAGGTGAGATGTTCATATTTGCATGAGCTGCTGCCGCAAACACCGGTCTGATTGTCTGCAGTGCTGACGACTGCGCCAGCTCGTCGCTCAAGGCTGCCCTGAACTGCCAAACGGGTCCTTTCTTCGAGCTGTCGGCTTCAGGTGCTGCAACACGGCTCCCGGGGCGAGCGCTGTTGCTGGGTGATGGCCATGGCTGCGATGCTGCATTTGCATCCCTGAGTCCCTCCCTTGAGGCGCTCCTGGAGGTTATGGGTGACGTTATGGCCGGCAGCCCGTCCCTGCCTGACGAGGCATTCCTCTTGAGGGAGGCAGCCCTTGCAGTGTAATGTGGCCTCCAGATCTCAAAGACGGTCAGAAATAGCTCCAAAAGCATGCCTGCACGGTACCGAATGTGGTTGTTTGGATGGAAGAGGGGACCAAAGCGTGCTGTACGTTGGTAAACGGTGAATTAAACACGTATGAAGGTATTGCATGTAGAAGGAAAGTCTCTGCTGCTAACCAAAGTCTGCTTTCACTAGTTTTTTGAAGTGCGAGCATGTGCGCAGGTGTGCTGCGTATGCTAAAGCTCCCTGTCCAGGAAGTTACCATGCTTACGTTGGTCATTGTCTTGAAGCAGGGTGGTAGCTGCACCTGGAGGCAAAATGACAATCAACAGGGTAGCTTATAATATCACTCTGTTAAGTATACGGATGTTTGGATACAATGGGTGCCTCAGAATGTGTGCTGGAGCATGGGATCTGATGGTGGGAACGAAGACGGTAAATGTATGAAGGCTTGCCTGCAGAGCCTGCCAGGATGAGCGAGATGCAGTGCAGGGTCAGGGCTAGAAGCCTTGACAAGGCCTGGGCCTGCTTGTCCTCCCGACGGAAAGTATGCAGCTGGAGGTTTTCAACTGTGCGCAATAGAGCCGTTAGAGCGCTTGAGGCCAACTGCCTCGCCCCTTGGCATGTGCGGGCATGTGCGATTGCCTGCAGGAGGGTGGTCTCTGCCCCTGCAAGAACGAGGAAGTAGGGGATTCAATCGATAATGAATGGCAAGGCCACGGCATTATATGCATTATCCGAATGTGTAAGCCATTGATTCTACTGACCATGTAAATCAGAGCCATGGCTTGGTAGGAAGGCCATGCTGGGTTGACTTCGTGACATGCATTGAAGCTCAAAGCAAACCAAGCCTAGAGATTTTGTTGAGGTAACGATTTCGCGTATCATTGGTTCATGGGATCAAAGATATTTATCGGATTGTGGGATGGCTAGCAGAGAATGGGAAGCTTGTCAAAACTGACCATGTCAAGCCCTGATGTCAAAGCAGTACGTAAGCCGGTTGACTTGACGGGCAGTCGTCGAGAAGAGTACCCATGTCTCATGCTCATGCCAAACAAACTTTGCAGGTCGACTGTTGATATTGCTCGGCATGTGATGAACCATTTCGTTACATTGCTCTATCAGGTTTCCCGGTTGGCAGCGGTGGTTGGCACTTGGCAGGGATTGCTCGGGAATATCCATGTCGCTGTAGCCAGCAGCCATACAAATTTTCTAACTTGCAGGTTGACAGGTGACACTGCGGATCATGTGACGAAATATCGTGCTGCGTTGCTGGGGGTGCAAATTCGGGCCTGAAGGTTGCTCGCATTGTTCAGTGTGGCTGTGGATGAAGCAACTGCGACGAAATTCTTCACAGCGCCAAGTGCCATGATGGCATGCACGGCTAGCGTCCAGACAAAGCAGAATTGCAGCAGACATGTGCGACGGCGGTGCCACAGTATTCCACGAAACAGGCATGCACGGATCGACGGTTAGTGAACGGTTCTGTGGACGTCAGCTGCACCGGCAGCGACAGCGATGAAAAGAGGCGCGGCATACGCAACAACGTCAGCAGCATCACCAGTTGTTCAAGGTGGCATCAGAGGAGCATTCACAGACACAGAAACAGCAGAAACAATCAAGCAAAAACGATTGATGGAGGGGGACACGATAGGAGCAGTAGCAGGAGTAGCGGTTGTGAAGAGGCGAAACAGAGGCAGCAGCGGTGAACAGAGGCTCAGCAGCAGCGACGGCAGTAGCAGGATAAGAAGCGGGAAAACAAGGCACGGCAGCAGCAAGAACAGCAGCAGCTGCTGTGAAATATGCATGGCACCAACAGGAACAGAAGCAAGAGGAGCAGGGGAGGATTTGAAAGAAGGCAAAACAAGACAAGCAGCTGTTGTCTCCAGGGCTGCACATGAAGGAAGGGTCCTCCACATCCTCGTTCAACAACATCTCCAGCACCATCGCCTCAGGCAGGGGCTGGCCGCCGCCGCGGATGGCGCTCCCCCTGCCCAGCGCCGCCCAGGACACCCCCCGATGCATCTGGGCCTTTGGCTGGCGCAGCAGGAGGCGGCAGGGACCATGCAGGAAGCGGTTCTCCCCTCGTGTCAGCCCGGCGCTTGCGATTGTCGGGGTCCCCTCTGCCAACTGCATCCAGCTGCGCCCGCTCGTATGCTGCATCAATAGCGCTAGCACCTCTGTGACAGGTAGCGGCTGTAGGTCAGTCGCTGTCTGACGCAGTTTGGGAACGGCTGATCCCAGCTCCAGCTCCAGCTCCAGCAAGGCACCTACCAATTCACTGCACCAATTGTGGCCTCCGGTGCCCTGCCTGACAGCGAGCTGCGTGCATGTCGGCCGCCATGGCTGTCGCTATGAGTGGGCTGTCTTGCTGTGCTTCTGGTGCGACCGCTGCATTGTAGAAGCGAAGTACATGCTGTCACCAACTTCGCTGTAACGGCTGGATCTGCAGCTTACCTCATGACCCCCCATCTGGCAGCGGACGCAGGTTGCCATGCAGCCTGGCTCAGATGCTGGAGAGAGCTGGACTCCATCCTGCTCTTGAGGCAATGCCGCGGCCTGAGGTGATGGGTGGCCCACACCACATCACCGTAGTTGGCCGCAGGCGCTGCATAGGCAGAGGCCAACTGGATGCGTGTAGGCAGATGATGCCCGAGGTGCACCTTCGTGGCCATGCGGCGGACACGCTGCAACGTCGCAGCCAAAGGCACCTTTTCAACCTTGCATGGCCTTCCTCATGCTGCCGCTCTCGTGCTGGATGATGCCCAATCACTTGAATTCCTAGACACACTTCAGCGCTACGGTATCTTTTCTGAGCCGTACACACAAGTATGGTCTGATTGCCGGCGCTGAGCTGCTAAGCGGCTGCCAAACTTCAGTATCTCTGTCTTGCTGACATAGCCCTAGAGCTGTCTGACCGCCGCATATTCATCAATTCATGCAGGGCATCTAGCATGCGCTGCTGCCCTGCCGGGCTGCTGGCTAGCAGAAAGAGAGCGTCCACATATAAGAGGCACCTGAGTCTTCGCCCCCCCCCCAGCACAATGCCCTCTGCCGGGCACTGGGCTGCGGTGGTGCCCGGCAGATCTCTGATATAGAGACTGAAGAGGAGGGGGCTGAGTGGGCACCATCTCTGGGTGCAAGGCACAGGGCATTGAGCTGGGGGTGCAAGACACAGGACCAGTGCTTTTATGGCCGTCTGTGAGCGTGTTGACTGCACCTTTGTTAAGCGCTTGCCCATCACGTAACAGGCATGAAGGCATGGGCATGTGAAGCCTCTTAGACAGGTACTGCCATAGCTGCTCCTGTGGCACACAGTCATAGGCCTTGGTGAAATCCTCAAAGGCCACATGCAGTTTGCCACGGCCTCGTTTCAATTTTTAGTAATCATTCTGTTCACAACGACGATCTACATGGCTTGTCACTTGAGAGGGACACACAATGGACATGTGGGGTACAGTTTCAGTCTGCTCGCCCCCCTCGTATGACAGGTCACAAATGTAGTGGCTTTCTGAGCAGGGCCCAAGGGTGTACCTTTGTTGACATGCTGCCCGGTTTTATTCCTCTCTGTTTTGTCTTTCGTTCCCCCGCCCTCTTCCTTTACTTTTCTCTTTCCCAGTCAGACAGTTGGGCTCCCAACCGCCCGTGCTGCCAAGCCTCTTTTTTGAAACCCAGAGGTGGATTTTTTTTGGCATGAAGATGTTTAGATAAAATAAAAGTTTTATGCGAGTGAGGGCAACTTGCATGTTGCCCCAACTGTACTGCATCATTCCGGTGAATTATGTTGCTTGGACCAAAACAATGGTCATGAAAAGGCATTTACCCCATACGGTACCGAAGGCTTGGCACCCTTTTAAGGCTAGTTGTAGCATGCCACACAACCACAGCCCAGCCAACATCATCGAGACCAAGAGGGAATCCAGTCAGACAGATTCTACATGTGCCCCCCCATAGTTTACACGGAAGCGGCATTCGATGCCGATATGCAGTCGCGCAGCTAGGAAGCTGTATTGACAGAGCATGGCAGGACAAGGAGCACGTGTTGGAGCCCACCGATTTTTGCAGTCACACAGAAGTTTTGCAAGACCAGGTTGGACTTTCAGGCTGGATTTGGGCTTGGATATCCATTGGATGACCCAGGAAGGCCTGATTGGCCAAGGCCTTGGAAGGCCCAGGAAGGCCTGGCCAGGTGTGGAAGGGGTCAGTGGGAAGTCGTGAAAGGAGCTCTCCACTACTCAAGACACGCACCGGCGTTTTATATCTGAATACTTATAATGGCAATCGCACCCATATAAACGAAAGCATAATGCGACAAGAACCCGACGCCACTCCCATCACGTAGGCGTAGGAGCGATTACCCGCGGTCCGGGAAACTAGTCCGACTGATTCTTCTCCGCAGTTTTAGCCACCAAAGCCTTCTGAATAGATAATTGTCGACATGTCGAAGGGCAGCGGCGTAAAAATCCTTGTACGGGTCCGGCCCCCCCTGCCGCGAGAGCTGGCGTTCGACACCGCGGTCGAGGTCTTATCAGTAAGTCTTTGAAATCACCTTCCAGTCATCCGAAATCTACCCGCTTGGTATCATCGGACTGGCCGCTTGCCCCGTCACTTGCATGGCTTCGAAGCAGATGGTATCCCTGCACGCAGACCCGTCACAGGCATGGGGCAGGAGAAACTTGCTGCTATTTTTATATCGCATATCTGAAGGGAGTGGCACGCAGGGCATGAGTGTGGGACTGACAAGCAGTGGCATGCTCGCTCTTGCATTAGTTCTACCGTGCATGGCACGCTCCCTCATTGACGTTTGTGTTACTTAGGCCAAACGCCGTTACTCACAACTTGAATGCCATGAATAACAAACACCTGCTGATTAAATCATAACATACCATTGGTGCTGATGCTCTCCTGCATATACCTTGCCCTTCATGTATCAGTCGCGGGAGGTTGTCGCTTTCAAGACGGACCAGGAGTTTGCGTCAATTTATGATGCCGTGCTGGGGGAGTCCTCCACCCAGGAGGAAACCTACAAGCATGTTAAACGTGGGTCTCGGGGGTGGACACGGGTCTGTGGACAGCAGAGGCTCAGAGTCTTGTCATGCATATTGTGTCGGCGTGTTGCTCACTTCTGTTGGCCCAGCAAGCACCCGCGGAGCAGGATGGCCGGGCGGTGTGCTGTTCAGCTGCCCCCACCCACCTGACCCCGTCCGGCCCCGTCAGCCCTCCTGCTGTATCCTTGAAGGGCCTGGGCAGCGGGGAATGTACCACAAGCTCTCATCTTTTCCAAGCAGCGTTCTTACATCTGAATCTATGTTCGACTCCGCGATATGCATGGGGATTAGGTTGTGCATCATCATGCCTGAATTGTCAGGGATGGGTATGTTAACAAGGGAATGAGGGTGTGTTATATTAGGGTTTACCCTCTCGGCAGTCCTCCATGTAATTCCAGGATTTCGCCGACCCTCCCCTTTTGTTCACTTTCAGATGGCGTGCTGGCGTCAATGTCGGGGTTCAACAACACAGTCATTGCATAGTGAGTTGTGGGGGGGCAGTGCATATCATATTTTATACAGCCCTTAACGCCAAGGAGTCGCATGGAAAGAGACCTGTGACTAGACAGTTCAGGGGACGCACTGTCGGCTGCCTTAACATCACCAGCAAGCTTCACAGCACGTCTTCACATTAATTATTGCATTTACAAGAGACAGGGAGCGGGCAAGAGTCAGTGTCTACTGAACCCTGCACCTGGGTGTCGTGTATCGCTATTTGTCAGTTGCCATCTGAATCCCATTTTGCTTGTGTATGATACAGATCAGACATCTCTGGTGTGCATGTTTTATCTCAAACAGGCCCACAGTGGCATCCTCATGCATGCCCTTGTGTTGCCAGCCTGCTAAACCAAGGGGGGGCCAAGCTGTTTATGAACTCGTGAGCAATATGGGGTTGAAGTCCCCTCACACACTCTGACCACCATCTCCCTTTCTTTCCTTTCAGTGGGCAGACGGGTACCGGCAAGACTCACACTATGATGGGCGACCACGGCGTGGATTTCATGGAGCAAGACAAGGAGCGCCAGAGGCTCAGCTTTGGGATCATCCCCAAGGCGGTGCAGGACCTGTTTGTATTTTCAAAAATGCTTGAGGTCGGTCCATGCCGCATTCCGTTGCTGACCCCCTTTTAGTATGAAGGGGCTGGCGGATGGGAGGGGATGTCTTGGGTGCCCTGGTGAGAACCATCAGCCTTGGTTCCTCAAGGCCTTAAGGTGATGCAGGGACATGAGGGAGGGAGAGGGAGGCCTTTTGGGTTATAGATTGCAGATTTGAAGAGCCTGTTGGGCGGCAAGAAAGCTCATGTGCGTGATGTGGCTGGTAAGCGTCAGCCATATCAGGGATGCCCTGCCTCGAGGGAAAGGCCTGGATAAGGCATCATGCCTGCTAGGTGTGCTCAACTGTATTTCAAAGCTGTTGTCAGCACGCTAACAGCTAAAACAGAAACCACAATCGCTTAAATGAAATTGCTCCAGGCGTCAAACCCAGATCCCCGGATCCGGATTTGTCCAAGTGGAAGTCGTTAGACCAGGAAGCAGTTGGAGTCCAACTGGCTTCCAACTCCAGGAGGCAGTTGGACACAAGTGTCCCATAAAGATACCAGAGGAGCAATCAACCCTCTGCTTGACGAGCTAGTGAAATAAATACCATCAATCTATGTACCGGCAGTGCTGCACTCCAGGCATGCCCATGGGCCACACATCGTTACACATGTCCACCTTCTACCTGCAGAATAATGTTTGCCTGGAAAATGCCAAAATGACAAATACCTGGGGGGAATTAATTGATTGTTAGATAGATTTCTCAGACAATTTAAGTCATCCTGCTGCTGACGCATAAATCCCCACATTTCTATGAACCTGCCATCACCCCACCTAACCGCCACACCCAGCTCATCTCATGGCTCCCCTCTCCCCTCTAGTTCTCCTCAGCTTATGCTCGTACCCCTCACGTGTCTGTGCTCCAGTCGCGAGAGAACTGCTTGGTGAACATCGTGGTATCCTACCTGGAGATCTACAACGATCGGCTGTACGATCTTCTGCAGCCCTACAAGCGAGGTAGCACTGGCAGGTGAGGCACTGGGAGGTCCAATGAACGCACACGAGACGGCAGCAACAGCTCCCTGAGTGTGCAGCTTGTCAGATCAAGATGACATGGAGAACAGATCCTAACAGACACCTTTGTTCTGCCTCTGTCTCTGACCCAATATGTGAATCGTTGAAAGGTTGGTCAGGTGAATGCCGATGACTGGAGTAGGGGGGCACAGCTCCAGCATCTCCATCACCGAGCCAATGAGTTGGATTTCTAACACATACAGCTGGGGGTTGGATTGGTCAGGGCTGTACTCCTGGACAGGGGGGTCTACCCAGCTGCTGTCTGCTGGGTGGGCGTAAATGTCGCAAAATAGCCTTTAAATAAGTGGATTTGTGATGCAGTGCCTCTTGGATGGCCTCTTCCCGGAGCAACCGCAAGTGCAGCTGTTGAACTTTGTTTGCAGGCGACGTTCCTAAATGTGGCTCAAGGGATTTCAGGGTTCAGGTTCGAAGCACGACTTGATGTAGGGTGTGGTAAGTAAGTGCCACTTAATATTTCCAAAGTATACACAGGTTAGCCTTTGAGGGCTCACCTTGAGAGGGATCAGGTGCAGCCTGCAATAACACACTGAGCACATGAATACCCGACATGAGCCATGACGAGCCCAGGATGCAAGGATCAGTTTATCAGGCAGCTTAAAAGTTCTACAGGTCGATGCCTGTAGGGGCCCGCCCGGTGCAAATCTTCCTAGACCCTGATAAGGTTAGGCCTCGCGCTGTTGAGCAGTCAACCCTCCCCAAGTCAACCTTCCCCAAGCTGACATGTATGAAAGGGATGAGGCTGAAACCCTTGCAACCGTCCCTCTGATATCACGTGCTCAGAGGAGGCCAAAGCTGAAATGCTCTTTCTGCTAGCCTACAGCCGAACCTTGCTGCCCTGAACGTGTTTTGTGTGGATACCTGGCTGCTGACACACCAGCATGAGCTGTGCCCTGCATTGCTCACAGGGACCCCATGGACATTCAGCGGCGGAAGGAGATTCTAGAAGTGCATGAGGACCCACACGGAAACACGTTTGTCCCTCACCTCGAGTGCGTCAAGGTAGAGGAGGCTTAGCCGGTGGACACTTTGGGTGGGCGGGCTGTGATTGCTGCTCAGGGTTTCAAAGCTGTGGTAGTGGCTGGGCAGCTTGGGTGAGCTTCACCCCAAGTGCATCAGGGGCTGCTCATAACTAAACTGAAGGTCTGAAAACACTGTGCTGTTCTTTCTTAGTTCCACTCAGCAGGCCATCAGCAGGGAAATATGACAGCAGGACAGCAAGGAGGGGCCTATCCTCTTCAGCTCCAGGCGGGGCAGGAGCGCAGGTTATGTCAGCAGGTCGAGAAAGGTGCATCTGGTCACCATGTGGTCGTGCTGCAGGACCCTGATGGGAATGGGAGTTAGAGGGAGGGAGGGCTTGGGATCTCGTGTTGATGACCTGGGAGTCATAAAAAAATAACATATGAAGCCAATTGCGAAGAAGCCTGGAACGATCTCCTTGCTCAAGGGGCTGCGTGATCAGGCTGCATGAACATCCCATGGCAATGCTTGTGACTTGGCCTCCTCCTCAACGGCTCTCTGTCTCTCCCTCGGCACAATCCTGGCAGGTCAAGACCCCTCAGAGCGTCTTGAAGCTGATCTCAAAGGGGAACCGCAATCGGGCGGTGCGGCACACAGAGATGAACATCAACAGCAGCCGCAGCCATGCCATCCTGCAGATCTCCATGGAGCAGGTGAGACAGGCAGCAGAGGGGCTGGGGAACGCAAGTGGCAGGATGTCCAGACTTGTTTGACCTTTGACCTCTTTCCGTTGTACTGCACCAGGGTTTAGGATCAAATGTGCAGGGTCAGGGTTGGTCAGGGTTCCTATGTTGTACTGCAGCCTTGTATAGGGACTAGAGAGGCAAGGATTGCCTTTGAAGGAGAACGAGGGAATGGGTTTGCTGTGTAGCTCAGGCCTGGTGCACGAATCAGTGCAAATACTTTGGCACACGGCGGGTTGATTCATGTCGGGATCAGAGCTTCCAGCCCTGATTTACAAAGGCTGAGTTTGTGTGTTTCTGCTTGTGCTTCATGGCCATCATCTGTGTCGTGCTAGGAAGAAGTAGTTTGCCATTGATGTGCAATAAGGGCACACGGGACATGCAAGGTGCTCTAAAACATAAAATAGTTCACACTTTTCCCAGTGGGGCAGTGGCCTAGCCCGCCCCGTCACAGGTTCAGGATTTACGGTTTAGGGTTTGGTCAAAACCGTCTAGCCTGCCCCATTCCAGATTCATACTCATACCTGCCTCTCTGACGCTTTCCCCAGTGGCCCAACAACGGGAACGACGGCAAGGTCATTAAATCGAAGCTCAACTTTGTGGACCTGGCTGGAAGTGAGCGCTGGAACACGAAAGTCGATATGGCGGTGAGTCCACCGTTTCTCTCGGGCTGGGACATAACTGGTTGCGAACAATGGGCTGGGTGGAACGGATGGAGTTCATGTCCCTCTAGCCTAGTGCCAGGGAGGGATCCTGATTGAGGGAGCCTCATGAGCTTGACAGTCGTTTGTACTCTGAACTTCTTGAGGGGCCTGATGATTTGTGTATGCATTTTCCAGGCCGATGTCTTAGTATTACGTGGCATTGTAGCGGAGTGTCAGATAGCATGAGAACGAATGTGGAAGCCCTTACACCTGGCGTGTGAATCCCACCCCACCTCCAGCTGTCATGAGTCATGACCTGTTTCCCCTATGTCCATAAAAGCAGTGCTGTTGGGCCATGCTGCTGCTGAGGGGAAGCTGAGGGGAAGCTGAGGGAATCGCTCTGCCATTCAGTCCACACCACATCATGGTACCCCAGGAGCTGTCCACTTTCAAAACCGGATGTGTGAAATTGGTAGTCAGTGATTACCGTTTCGTGAATATTTAACCCTCAACCCTCCAACCGTTTCATACCTTCCCACTGAAGCCCAGCCTCCGCCCCCCTTTGCTTCAGGCTGAGCGCATCAGTGAGCTTACGTCCATTAACAGCAGCCTGTCGGCCCTGTCGGCTGTTGTGGCGGCCCTCAGTGACAGCCGGCAACACGTGCCATACCGCTCCTCAAAGCTGACGCACTTGCTGCAGGTGCGACATTGTACAGTGCAGGACAGGACAAGATGTAGGCGATACTGTATTGGAGTATAACGAGATGCAGTGTAGTACAGCATTGCTCTGCACAGGTACTGCATGTATGTCTAGTGTGAGAGTGTGGGATGTATTTGGTGCACGACATTTTGGTAACGCATATTTCAATATTTGGTGTGAAGGCATGAGGTCTTTGTTCAGCTTGACTTGATATTGTTCCAGTGCAGTACAGGGAGGCGTCACTGTGCCCGATTTGCTCTTGAGCCTGCGTTGTGGGCCTATCCCCAACTGAACTGCATGCTGGACAACTTGGGGGCCTCCTTCTAGCTTCACTTGCAGGCCCACTGCCCCTTATTTGTACATCTGACCTGAACCCTGCACCCTCTGCCGCAGGACTCCCTCGGAGGCAACTGCCGCACCACGATCATCACCACCGTGTCCTCATCTGGGGATGCCTTTGAGGAAACGGTCTCCTCACTCAAGTTTGCTGATCGAGCCGCGAATATTGGGAACAATCCAATGGTGAACGTCACAAGGTGCGACCTTCAATCAGGCCTGACACATTGAAGATGGAAGCAGCAGTGGAGGGAGGGACGATTCATCGCTGCGCTCACAGGCATGCATCGCCGGGCTGGAATGTTTCAATGCGCCCCTGTCTGTGCCTTCAAGATTAGCTTTTCCCCTTCAGTCCTGAAGCTGGGCCCTACCATCAGCCAAGATCTGAGACTTTAGATGGCATTGGGATGTGGCTCAGCCTCCATCCGACACATGCACACACATAAACAAAACAACCGTGCATCTTCACTGGCTGGAATACCAAAAAGATGGGCCTTCCCATTCTGCAGGGATATGTCCAGCGTGCTTGCAATCAAGGAGCGCGAGATCCAGCGGCTGCGTCAGATGCTCGCGCAGCTCACTGCGGGCGGCAGCAGTGACGCGGCGGCAGCGGCAGCGGTTGCAGAGTTCGGCCCTCCCTCCCCCTCCGGCCTCCATGCCGGTGCCTCCATGTCTCCCGCTGAGGCTGTGAAGCTGCAGGCCGAGCTGGGGGAGATGCGCAAGGCGCTGGCTTCGGAGCGTGCGCTGCGGGTCGCGGCGGAGGCGCAGCTGTTGAGCCGCTCTGGTGGTGGTCTACGGGGCGGGGGCGAGGCATCGGAACGTGGCATCGGTGGCGGTGCGGCTTACCCCTCCGATGGCCCTGACTACCTGAAAGTGGCGACACCGCCGGCACTGTGGGGAACGGATGCTGGGTCCCCATCAGCAAGCAATGAGTTCATGGCATCCAGAAGGTTTGAGGAAGGCCCGGTTGATGCATGGGGCCCCTCAGAGAGTAGCAGCCCCGTCCGTCAACACCCCCGCGCGCAGATGCGGCGGGACGGAGCGGCGACGGGGCACCGTCGGGACCGGGGGGAGAGCAACGGCCGGGGCAGCAGGGCCAATGGTGGCAGCAGGGCCGACAGCAGCCCCTCACGCCATCCGCCACCCTCCACCTCAAAGAACGCAAACTCCCTGGACGACGCCATCCGCGCCATCCGCATGCGGATCGAGGAGCTATCAAAGCCAGGGGGCGGGAAGGCGAGTGGCGGCGGGAACAAGTCGCCCAGAAGAAGGGATTCATCCCTCAGTCGCGGAAGCATCTCGAGCCCCTACAGCCAAGGCCCAGCCCCGGCAAAATCAGGGATGAGCGGACGCAAGTCCCTGGCCACTCCGGCACGCACAACCAGGCCGGATTCGCGGGGCAGGCCGGATTCGCGGGGCAGGCCGGATTCGCACAGCCGGCCCACTTCACAAGGCGGCAGTGGCCTCAGCTCCCCAGCCGCTGCCAAGCCGGCTGCTGCCTCTGGTGGATGGGGCCGCTCAGCCATGCTCTCCAAGTTCTCCGACTCCCCGCTTCAGATGCCGGGAGGGTACGTCCCTCAGCAGCGGCTCTCCACATCCCGGCCAACACCAGTGCTCAACACACCTCCGGCTCAGATGCATGGTGTCGGCTCTGCGCCCTCAACCTCGTCGGCCTCGTCCGCACTCACCGCACCAGCAGCTTCTGGCGGCTGGGGCAGGGCAGCACTGTTGAGTAACGGAACGGGCGCAGTTTCCACGGGGAGCTGGGGCCGGGCGTCCCTTCTAACCCCACCTAGCCCCTCTGCTTCTGTCGATCGTCCCCAGTCGGACATGCGGCTGGACGGAGGCCACGATCCGGCATATCCAGACGCCTTGCAGCAGCAGCAGCAGCAGCGGTACGCTTCGGCGCCCCGGCAGCAATTTGGCAGGTCGACGGTGGCACCTACAGGCCTGATGCCGGGATCGAGCGGCAGCGGTGCAGCTGGGGCCGGGCGTGGCTCCAGTGGGCCGCTGCGCTCGTCATCAACCGCACGCAGTAATAGCCGCGGGAGTGGGGTGGGATCAGCGGGCGGGGGTGGGCGCAACAGCTTGCGTAAGACGGGTGCAGGTAGCAGCTGGGCGCAGCAGGCGGCCCCGGCAAAGTCCTCCCTCCTGGACAAGGGCACATTGATATACATCCTGGGGGCATCATCAAGCAGCATGACAGCTAAGGCCATGGCAAAGAGGGGATTTGCAGTATGAGACATACCTTTGACTGAAAGGGGGGAGCTTGCAGTATGGACTGAAAAAAATATAAAATCGATCATGCAAATAATTGCACTGGTTGTCTTATGTCTGGGCAAGCTTCGTGGCAGCAAGGTTTTTCAGGCTTTAGCTTCAATTCAGCTGCAGGAAGACCTAAGGGCGGGGAGGCTGGGTTCAGCAAGCCCTGTTGTTGTTAGCGCCAGGGGGTACCACTGGCCGTAGCCTAGTCAATATTTGGTCCCATATGACCCTGTGATGGCCGTCCAGAGGCTGCCCTGAGGCGTTTTGGCTTGCACTAACATTAACACTGACTGATACAGGTATTATTTCGATTCACTGTTCTTCCTTGTTTCTTGGTCCACCATGTGCCAAGTATGAGACTGGTTCCTGCAAACCACTTCAGGTCAACGAAAGAGTCAACAGAACAGCCGAGGCCAGGAAAGACAGATTTCAAGTGTTGCACTCACGAAGCTTGCAAATTAACAAATAAACGTCCAGGGAACGCTCCTGATCCTAGTGCCCCTATAGCAACAGTGGAAACTCCTTACATGGAGAACCGTCACTTTTCTGAGGGTGTCCTGTGTACCGGTAGGTGATAAAGCGGTCAAGTGGACTCCAGGTGGATTTGCTGTTTTGATGTTTGGCCTGGATAAGCCCACTACAACTAAATATACATATATATATTGCATGGAACGGAATGCATGTCATCTGCCTGGGTGTTCAGGGCGTCAATAGTGATTTACAGTTATGCACTCGTTGAGATGCGAGCAGACGGTGAGACATACAGCCAGACCACCCTTCCACCAAGGCGACCACACGAGATCTTGACCCCTTGCCACCGGAGACGGTTTGACACTCAAGAACAAATCGTGGGATGCAAGCTTACACGAGACAATGCTGTCCTATTTGTTGTACCAGTCCCCTCAGCATTGGGCCAGTGTCATTTATCTACTGTTTGCTTCCTGACCATTGTATCACTCCTGCACTGTCGGAGCATGCATGGCCACATGTGACAGCTTGTGGAAAATCTCATATGATACCGGGTTGAGTCATATCCTATCCCTTCACAGACGCTAAGCTTGTCGTTGCACGCTTTTGCAAGCAGCATCAGCAGGACGACAAGCTGCCATGGAATTGTGCTTCCAGTGCCACAGTCTGTGTCCATAGGTAAATACGGTAGGACCACTCGTGAAATTGCAATGCTCCTTTTGATTCTCTCCCACCATCTTTCTGAAGATCTACAGCCAGTTCTTCAAATGCTGCTTTCTGAAATCAGTCCCCATCAGTTTGCCATTTCCTGTCACCCTGCCAAAAATCATGCCTTGGCGCACAGGCTATGACCCTACCTGTGCTTCAGAATTGAGCGTGTGCTTGCTGAAGTGGCCGGTCGCCACTTTGCGGCATCGACACAGTGTGCAAATCATACAGCAGGCATGGTCTGCCATCAGTCAGACCCCTCCTCCTCCTCCTCTTCCTCCTCAGACTCGGATACCTCCTCCTCCTCATCTCCATCTTCTTTCCCCTCCTCCTCCTCCTCTTCCTCCAACTCGGACGCCTCATCTATGGCCTGCATGCGCCTCCCACCCGACCGTGTAGGAGTCCGCTTCCTTGCAGCAACCTCCTCATCACTGGATGTAGCAGCAGCTGCCTTCTTTATTTTGCCACCTGAACCCCTCCCTGAGCTCCTGGGCGTACTGGATGCAAGGGGAGAGTCCTGGCTGGAGGCAACAGCCGCAGCCTTGCTGCCACGCCCGTGCACCGCTCTTGCCCCAGCCGCGGGCCCCTTGGCCGCACGGTCTGCCAAGACCTCGTCATCGCTGTCGCTGACCAGATTGATGGCGTTGCGGGGGGCGGGCACCCGGCGTTGCCTGCTGCTGGCCGGTGAGCGCTTGGCACCAGCAGGGCCATCTTCCTCAGGCTCATCATCGCTGCGGGGACGATTGGGGGGCAGGGTCCCCGGGACAACAGTGAGGGGCAAGGCGGGGAGTGTCGTGATGCTAAACACCACTAGGGCATGGCAGATGCAAATGTCATGTCATGTCATGTTTCAAACAAACGGCAAAAGCTCGATTGCCATTGGCTGAGAGGGACACGCAACCTGCCATCTAATTGAAACAGCGAAAACGCTTTCCATGATTCCTGGATCCACTATTCGAACACGAGTGATACGCAGCGGCCCTGTTACACAGGGTTGGTCACAAAGTAGCAGGGGCTCCATTGATTTTGCTTACAGCATTTTAGGTGTCCCACAAGGCACTTCTTGCCCCGTGCTGTTTGTCAGTAATGTCCTGACCTCCCATACCCTCCCTGGCCTTGCCCTCCCCTGTCCAAGTCTTCTCTCCCAGCTACTCCTCCCCTTTTCCTGGACTTATTTCCCCCTCCATGCCCTGCCATAGCCCCACACGCCACACACCTGTCAATGATGAGGACGCCTGAGTCTGCCGGGGCCATTAAGACACCACTAGGGCCGGCAGCGCTCGCCCCTGCAGCTGGTTTGGGCGCAGCCTTGGCAGTGTTTGTGGCCTTTTTTTGACGCTTCGCTCCACCGCCACCAGTAGCTGGGGCCGCCCTAGCCCTGCCCTTGGGCGCCTGATGCGAGGAGCAGAGCACGACAACCACTTTGCCCGCTGTTTCAAATAGCCAGCAGCTTACAGTGGAGGCTGACTAAAATGATCCACAGCAGGCACCCCCAAGCCAGCCCCGCACCGCTTCCCAGCTGTGTCTATTTGAGGACAGGACCAGTATACTGCCCCGAGGTGGCTCTGGGATGCTGATGAGTCTGACCAGTTACAGAGGCATCACAAGATTTTACTCAGGACAAGCACACCACTACACTCCCTCACCTGCTTCTCCTCCTCCTCTTCTTCTTCTTCCTCCTCCCCCTCTTCCTCCTCTTCTGCCTCGGCATAGCTTCTCTTGGTTGCCGCCCTCCTGGGGTTGACACCTGATCCCTGCCGCATGGCCTGTGTACCCCGGGCCCCCTCCCCCTCGGAGCCACCATCCATCGCATCCACATCATCGTTTTCTTCATGAACTTCGTCCTCGTCACCGTCGTCATCGCCATCATCATCCTCAGCGCACGACTTGCGTCGAGTGGCTGCTGCTCGCCGCGGCCGCCTTGCCTGCACACACACACATACATGACTGAATGCAGCGTACCCTAGCTATGCCAAGTGTTTAACATCTCAGATCATCCAGTTGAGGGTTTAGGGCAAATCTGCAAACAACCAACAAACACTCATGCCTGATGTGACACAATCAATGAATTGACCGTGGATTGATTGAAGAGGGCTGAGCTTATGGCCAAAACTAGGTGTACATCTGTTTGTCAATGACAGGAATCAATCATTAAAGCTCACTATAAGCATATGCTGCATGACCAGGGGTCTTAAATCAACTAGTTTGGGGTTTATAACCTTGAACCTAAACACGATACAGCTTACAAAGTTTTTTTTAAAAGTACCCGCCTCATGCAACCACCAGGACCGACGCCAAAGATGAAGAAACCAATGGTCACGAACTATCTCAATGCACATGTATGCCCTACAGTCCAGCGACCCTCAACACACATCCGCTCTGTGGCCTCCACCTCCCCCCCAACTATAAAAAATACAATCCATACCATGCCTCCCGCTTCCGGTTCTTGTTGAGAATCCCCCCCTGCAGCCTCTTCAGAAGATCCAGCTGCTGCCTTCACTGCCACGTCGCCTGGAAGACACACAACAGCAGTGCATGGGTTTACCCAGCCACAGAGCACCTCTGTCATCACACAAGGGGACACTCAGCAAACATGTGAAATTGCGAGGTCAGGGATGACCTTCACCGTCAGTAGGCGCCAAGACGGAACATTGCTCAAATGGAAAGCAACAGGCAAGTATTCACGTACCGTCACCTTCATTATTTTCATGAAACTTGCAAGCTTCTTTGTTTGCATGACCGCTGGCTCGCTGGCCCCCCTGCTCACCTGCTTTACTCTGCGCTCCATAGGTGAAGTGGTAGCCCTGGTGCGGCTTCTCTGCCTGCAACTCTGCAGGCATGGGCAGCCGTTTCTCCTCAGGGTTATCCTCCTTCTTCCCCACCCACCACGCCTCGCTGAATACCAGCTGCATGGGAGGAGGGGGAGGGGGCGCTGGTTATGCAGCCTGAGGCCCACAAGATAACAGAGGGAGCCACAGGGTGCAACGGCGCTCAGGCAGGCCAGTTCCTCTGATGCATGCTTGGAGGACGTAAATCAGCTGCATGGGGACAGGGCTTGCACTCAAAGGCTGAGGGTTTACCGTTCAAGGCTTTCACACAATTCAGCAAAGAAGATGAAAGAGTACACAGAGTGGATGTACCTGAAGGGGGAGGGCCTCTCTCTCTGGCCTACATGAGCTCAGCGCTCTGCAAAAAAAGCATGATGAAAACATTATCCTCCTCTCATGGTGTGTCCCCACTTGACTGCCTCTAAAACTTCAGTCCTACTGCGCTTGCTTAGGGCTATGTCTCTAACATCTCGATGGTGAATTGCAGCAGATGACTAATTGTATTTTTGCACCAGGAACCCTCCCCTCCCAAGAAACGCCGCTACCCATCACCTGAGGCAAAGCTGCCCAACATAAAAACAATTTTGGGAGCCGTTGCTTCATCTGAAAGCACAAGGCCTACCATTCCAAATAACCACACTGTCGCATGCTGGAGTTAACAGTCCTCCACAGCCTGAAGTGGAGGCTGTGGAGGATTGTCAAGCCAGCCCTCCCCTGTCACACCCACCAGGGTCTCAAAGATGTCCTCGCACAGCACTTGCCCCGCTCCTGTTCGCATCATGATATATTTGGCACGGGGAAATGAAAGGGTGCCCAGCAGCTTCAGACGACCCTGAAGCAAGCAGTACAAATGGAGAGGTCAGGTGGCCTGACACTCACAGGGGACTTGTTCAGAGGGCAGTGGTGCTAGCAGCCTTGGTGGAGGCTAAAGCCTGAAGGAGCAGCCCATGGGCAGTGCTGCAAGTCACAAACATGGATACATGTAGCAAAACATGGAGGCTCAGCTTACCAGCCCCTGATAGAAGGTAAGGCTTGGGTCAGATCTCTGCAGCTGTATTCCAACGGAACCTGAGAAACCGGGTCCGATATTGGGAGGCCTCTAGAAGGCTACTGGTCCATCTTAGCAGCAGAGAAGGTCCAAGCAGCCCCGCGCGTCACCTATCCACCCTACCCCTGCATTACCCACCAGGGGGAAGTCCAGGTACATGACCGGGTTCTTGGTGTCCAGCTGGGAGAGAGTTCCCTGCAGGCACGTAGCAAGAAGTGGAACCGGGTTTAAAAACTTGCCTCAATAGATCCACTCATTGAGCCTTGCTAGACAGGGCCAGACCGCCTCCACAAAAGCACTTCCCCTCTCAATTACATGCCTTGCCTCGGCATGCGGCACACACTTTCAATCAGCCCCCCCCACCGTGGTTCCATAGTTTTTGAAATGCGTGCTCGTACCAGTCGCCCCCCTGCTGCCGGCGTCAGGTGCATGTTGATGATCACCAGGTACCGATTCTTGCGGACAGTGCTCTTCTTGACGATGTCATAGCCGTTGCACTTGGCCAGGGCTGCACGGTGGATGAGCCATGGTGAGAGATACAGCCCCATCGGAGGCTCACAGCCAGATGTCCCCTCAGGAGCGTTGAGGACAGGGATTCAGGTCTACATAAAGAAGCCCCCTATCACGAAATGTCTCAAGAGGCGTCACCATTAAGCCCTCTGGTTCATAGACGACGGCAAGGAAATGTTCGTCATGGAAAACATGCCCAGGACCACAGGCCCGAAAGCAGCTAGGAAGTAAATTCAGGCAGTGGTTATCAAAGCTCAGCCCAGACCCATAATCCAGTGTAGGCCAGCAATTAGGCTGCATAATGGTGGGCAGGTGTGCGTCCAACCTGATCCAGGGGGGCAGAGAAACATGCCCTCTTCGTGTGTGCAAGAAAAGCCAGGCCATGCCAGAGGTGGTACTTGTAAGCCAGCCTTCTCAGTCCACATTGGGGTGGGTCCGAGCTGTGCAACACAAAAACAACACAAGCTACAGGATACATCATTGAAGACCAGGAGTGCCGGAATGCCCATCTATAAACTCGATGTATTCGCTTTGGATCTGGGGGCCATGGGCAGGTCGGAGTTCACAATGTGTGCGTTGGGCTCACATGCTCCATCGCCAGCTGCACACAGGTATCTGGATGGATGAAGTGAATGCCAGAGGGGGGAGCCGTTGCAACAATTTAAGGATGACGTTTAGGGTTTAAGAGTACACGTTGAAGGGTTCACATCAATGGCTACCAGGATGGCACTTCGCCCTGAGAGCATTGAACACTGAGGAAACTCTCAAAATAGGTTGGAAATGGTTTTGAATCATGAAAAATGGCGTCCTGGCGCTTAAGATACAGAGAGTTTTCTGTTTCCGATCATAATTGCATGCGCATTTATCTCCAGAGGGCACATGACCCCCCTGCACATGACCCCCCTGCACATGACCCCCTGCACATGACCCCCTGCCAGAACTGATGGCATTCCAAGGAGACTATGATAGCCTACCCCGTGCTAGGGCCGAACGGGTGGCATCCTTTACGTACTCCTTAAGGCACATTCTTTATCTAATTATTTATCCCCGAACATCAACCCTTACCTTTGGACACACCCAGCACTTTGGACGGCTTCACATTTTCATCTGTGACCAGCTGCATGGGTGCGGTCAGTGGAGGAAATCAGGAAGCTCATGTTTCCCAAACAGACTTGAGATGAAATGAAAGTAGCACCCTTTCTTTTATCCAAGCAGCAGCAAAATGGAGGTTCTCACTCCTATGTCTAGCGCCTTCTTTTTCAGACGTTTGCTTTCAATTTGAAGTTTCTGCTGCTCGGGGCCAACTTTGGGCTCGGCATCGTTCGATTTATTTTTAGGAGCCATAAGCAGCGAAGGAGAATGGGTTGACGTCTAACCCGGGCTCATCAGCAGAAGGAGGTGATATACGGGACTTCAGCAGAGGGAGGGTTGGGGTTCAAAATTTGCGGGAACGTCGCATGGTCGCACCAGCCCAGGTCCAATTCACCCTTGCCCCCAACGGTCACAACCCACAACTCATCATAACAGTTCATTTGAACACCATCAAGAGACGCCCAATACTTTGACACTTCTGTTATGTACATCGAATCCCGTCAGTTCGTCTCTCTGTCTAGCAGGGTCTACGCAGATTCCCAGAAGCTGATTTGCCGGAGCTGCTCATCCTCGGCCCTTTACGGCTGAATCGTTCCATACCTGATTTCTTCGAGTCATCAGCTCCCTGGACGAGCAGTCGCAGTCATCACCTATTCGCATCTCAACTTGCCGAGGCGTCCCAACTAGGAGCGCAACAGCAAAATGCACGACCTGAACCCATTCGCATCAGCTTGGATTCCCCCGTCTAACACCGATGCCACAACGACTCCGAACTCCAAACCACTGGCCAGAATTCCGTCCGCGTCGCCGGCCGTCTCGATGCTGTCCCTCTCGCTCAGCGCCCACAAGTGCGCCTCAAGCCCTTGCCTGGTCCGTGAATCCGACGAAAATGACTCGGTGCGTACGAAGGGATAAGAAATTAGGCGTGAATGCAGGGATTAAGGTTGGAAGGAAGAGGGGGCATGGGGGAGCTGACGCCTCCTCACCCGTGTAATGCCGCTATTGTGTTCCCTCACACCCCACCGACGTGTGCAGGTGCACGAGAGCAGTATTGGAGATGACTCCGACGGCAACGCCACCACGCTGTGCTCACGTGACGAAGGGCCGTTGCCCCTGAACACGCTCCGCGAGGCCCGCCTCGGTATCTACGAGGCAATTGCCAAGAATCAGGAGGCCCTGCATGACGCCCAGCTGGAGATGGAGCAGGACGGACCAGTGGTGTCAGAGTGCGCAACTGCTGGCACGCCACTGGCTGCCATAGACTACAAGCCAGCCCTACAGGACTTTGAGCTGCTGAGTGTTGTTGGACAGGGGGCATTTGGGAAGGTGAGGCAATGGTAGGCCATGTTGATCATGAGCTGGGCTGATGGGCACTGGGTTTGTTCTGGGATCAGCAAAGCACCATGCACCCATGCAGGTGGTGTGCCATGCGCACATGATCGCATGCTTTTTAGAAGAAATTTGTCAGGGTAGGCACAGCATTGTAGGCCTGGAATTAAGGGGGGCCTTGACCAGCTTCTGTATTGCAGTGCAAGTCTGATATTTTAGTCTGATAAGTGTTGTGAGCAGCTTGATTGCCGTCAATTCCACGAGCTTGTGTAGCATTCCGTCATTTTTTAATCAATGATTCAAAGGTATACATCAGTATACTGGTAAAATCGTAAATCCTGAACCTCCACCTCCCAGCGCTACCCAGTCCTGGGTCAGTCCTTGCGCGCAATTTGTTTTACATATTTCCAATGTATGACGCGAGCCCTATCCCAATAGCGCCCCTGCTTTCCTGTCTGAGGCCCTGGTCCCTTAGGATGGTCCTCAGCTTACAACTTGGAGACTTTGCCCGAGGCTGGGCATGCTTCGCGAAAAACAGACCCTTACTGCCTTCTCCCAGCATTTCAACATTTGAGCGCAAACTTGTACTGTTACTGCCCTGGATGGTTCTGAGCATGCTGCCCCTTGTTCCTGTCCCTGCATCCCTCTCAGGTCTTCCAAGTCCGCCACAGGCAAACTGGCAAAATTTACGCGCTCAAGGTCATGCGCAAGGAGAAGATCCTGAGGCAGGATCACACAGACTACGTCAAGTCTGAGCGAGATGTCCTCACAGGGGTGCAGCACCCATACATCGTGTCTTTAAGGTTCTCATTCCAGGTGAGCCGGGGGGCCAAGCGGTGGGGTTGAGGGTTAGGTGAAGTGGTGAAGTGCACGCCTCGAGACTGGTGCAGAGGAAGCAAAGTTATTTACTGTTTGCAGGAATGGGAGTTTCCACCAGCTGTTTTGTATTTCTGTGTACCTGTAAGGCCATCTGGTGTCCTCGACCCTATCAATGACAGCCATTGACCTCGCTACCTCAAATCTGCAAAACCTCCCTCTTGAGTCTCAGCCAAGTTTTGCTCCCGCTCCTCTCCCCCTGCCTGCCTCATTCAAGTTGTTCCTCTTCTGACATGCAGACCCCCAGCAAGCTTTACCTGGTCCTGGACTTCATCAACGGAGGCCACCTGTTCTTCAATCTGTACCGCCAAGGGGTGTTCAGCGAGGACGTTGCGCGCCTGTACTGTGCTGAGATGGTGTCTGCTCTCGCGTACTTGCACTCTAACAACATCATGCACCGGGACCTCAAGCCAGAAAATGTGCTGCTGGACAGCTCAGGACACATCAGGCTCACGGACTTTGGCCTGGCCAAGGTGGGGAGCCAAGCTAGACAGAAGCTGGGATGCTGGATGTTTTGCCCTGAATCTTGTCCTGCTGCCTGTTGAAAAAGGTTAATAACTTGCTTGCTTGTGTTTGCATGCGTATCAAGCTGGAACCACTATATCTCGCTTGACCCTGGAGTGCATGCTCAAGTCCCTTCACTCGTTAGTCTCAGCTTTGTAAGAAACTTGAATGTGACAGATCTGTGTACAGAAGAGAGATTGATCTTCAGATGGGCGATTGAGATGGGAGATTGCTCACATGGACCCTCTACAAATCTGGACACGTTGTTGTTCCTTTCTCAAATTCACATTTGTGTCGTGTCCTGTGTTTTTGTCAGGGCAATGTTGACAGTGATGAGCGCAGCAACAGTTTCATCGGGACCATGGAGTACATGGCCCCGGAGATTGTGGACGGGAGCGGACACGACAAGGGCGTGGACTGGTGGAGCATTGGGTGAGAGATGCATCAGGGACATGCTGAGAGATATGATGCTGGAGGGGCACCCAGGGGGAGAAGGGGGCGAGGCGCTATCTGGGAGATGAGGAGGGGGGTACGCCCAGGCGTGTTGACTCATTTCGGCCGGCTATCAGGGAGTTAAAGCAGAGTGGGTCTACACCCAAGCATAGGAAGGTTATTCTGACCTGAAGTACCGGTTGTATAGAAGGATTTTCCCGTCAGGATGCAAGAGCAGGGTGCGTAGGAGCGTGTGTCTCTGTTGTTGGCAACGGCATAAGCCTAGCGTGGATCGTGCATGGACTTCCAGGGGATCCGCTGCAGGGTGACTCTGCTGCGTTCTTGGTGTTTTGTTCTGGATTTTTTCCCAAACGGCCCTCTAATGCCCTCTGATGCCGTGTGCAGGATTCTGCTTTATGAGATGATGTGCGGCCTTCCGCCGTTCCGCGCCAAGAGCCGCAATGTCCTGCAGCAGCAGATCCTCACGGGCAAACCCAAGTACCCCAAGTTCCTTTCCAACGATGCCCTCAGCATTCTGAAGGTGTGCTAATCGGGGCCAGCCAGGGGCTGTAGAGCCGGTTGAAGCCCAAGGGTCTAAAGCAAGGATTGACGTGCACTAAAAAGCAGGGTGTGCGACTGCTGCTGCAGCTTGCTGGATCAATGGCTGTGTGCGGCAATGGAACCTTCACTACGCCTTTTTTGCAAGCCTTTGTGTGTATGCATGGTAAAGCTGTCAAGGCACAGGCTCATCGCCACGGAAGTGGGTGGAATGAGGGCCATTGGAAGGAGTCCGTAGATGTGGTTGAGTGCCACCCACTGCCTCCATCCGCTTTGAAGCGCTGTTACCGCACATCTCGACACATATCAAGGTGTTCCGAATGACCCGCTGCCCCACCTCACCCTATGAGTAGGCGCTACTGACCCGCGACCCTGCTAAGCGCATTGGATCTGGTCCCACTGGTGCTGAGGAAATCAAGAGGCATGCCTTCTTCAAGACTATCAACTGGACCAAGCTGGACCGCCGCGAAATTGAGAGCAAGTTCAAACCCAGCGTCAAGTGTAGCATGAGCGTAGAGAATTTTGACAAGGCCTGGACAGATCTGAAGCCGGAGGATTCTCCAGCGTGCTCCCCAAGTGCCAATAACCAGGCCCTGTTTCAAGGCTTTTCTTATGTGCAGCCCAGCTACATGACGCACCTCGAAAACAGCCCAGGCAAGGATGGCAAGCCCCCACGGCCCCCCCTAACCACCACTGCCTAGCTGCACCAGCAGCAGCAGCTTTGTGGAGATCGAAACACGCCATGCAGGATAGGACCTTCTGCGCAGCAAGAAGATATTGCAACAACTTAGGTTCAGCGATGAAGGTAGTGAAATAATGGACTGAGTTTTGGTGTGAGGAGAAACTCATGAGAATGATGCCTGAGAGGCATCACTGGTGCTGCAGCATATTGATTTTGTCTGCCTGTGGCCCTTCAGGCAGCTGAAAGACATGAGATCAATCATGGCGATCGGACCTGCGATGCTTCCTTGCTTGTCCCCAGTTCTATCATTAGACATTGCATAATGTCGTTTTATGGCGCATTACTCAAGATTGCTCCCTTTTATGTCTTGTTGAACCTAGTAGTCCTCTTGAACTCACTCATATTGGCAGTCTGGGAGGATGTGCTTCCAGGGACTTGGACAAAGGCAGAGTGTGCGGGGACCCAGTCCAGCCCAGCCCATACATGCAGGCTGGTGTTTGTGCAGTGCACCACAGCTTCCCGTGTTCCCTGTCACCCTCCTTGAATCGCCAGACACCTTGTGTGGACCCGCTGTGAGGCTACAAAGTGTATATTCATCGTGTTATGGAGGCCCCTAACTTATGGTAAACAGTCTTACTTTATATTATTGAATAGCTTGCCATCTTTTCCACTTTGGCCATTTGTATCATGTGAAGTTTTCATGCACATCAATGGCTCGTGTTGCCTTAAATGATCTGATAAGCTTTTTTTACGTTGAGTATGCACATGCCCGTCCGTGGAGCATGTTAATCGTTATCAATGTTGCTCGCATGCCTCAAGCTTTAAGGCTGTGAAGGCGTTTCCCAAATTTGTTTTCTTCCTGATATGTCAATGACGTTACACCACTTCTTGATATGTACCTGCTGGTGTGCGGGCTGTGAGGCAAGTGTAAACTTCCTTGGCAGTGTTTTTACCCCCTAGTGACCCTATTACCTACCTCTTTCTTTCCTCTGGGATGTGTAAACATTTCTCTTACATGGCCTAGGATCCACCTCATGGGCAGGCAATTGACATAACACACACCTCTGGGCGATGCTGCACAGTCGCATGGGCGCCCCACCTCTTGGGCAGGTGAAAATCCTAAATCTACATGAAAGACCTGACCAAAAACGTTTGCGTTAGGGTTGCCAGTCAGCCCGGCCCTGAATAATACCGGTACCGAATAATGGAAATGGTGATGCAAAAAGGCTGGATTTCCCTATGATAAGCTTGGTCTCCTTGGCTGTCTATAAATGGTAACGGTACACGTGACAAACAGACATGGTTGTGAAGGACAAGCGCATCATGACAACAATGATGGACGCAATTGGATCAGCCATCAGCATGCCACGGCCAACTTACCAACCAGCCAATAAACAGTTTCCAACACGGCACCGCCGCAAACAATAAATCAGCAAGGTAAGAAAAGCCATGGTAGGACATGGGGATGCAATGTGTAACGAGTACCACGGTGACATAACTTTCCCGGATGGGGGGATGCTGGTCTATCAAGAAGTATGAGTGCACCACACTTAATAATGCGCTGGCTGTTTTCCGTTTGGGGCTTTCCAGATTGGGAGCTTTTACCGATTACCGTAAAACAGCTTAGACTCCGCGCACCCCAAAAAAAATAATTATTATAATCGGCCGCGCACCCCAAAAAGAATTTAAAAAACGGTCGCGCAGCGACGAAATTTTAATTTAAAATAACGCCGCGCAGCACAGAATTTAATTAAACATCGCGCATCACTGAAATAATTTAAATGTCCGTCCGCGCAGCACTTTCAGCCAGTACAGTCAACGTCAGTTAAAGCTTCGTTTGCTAGCATACCGTAGTCGTCATTCTCCCCCTCCGCCGGTTCCTGGCCTCAAGAAATGTGTGGCTATTGGGGCCCTGGGGGCTCAGTAGCAGTACGCTAATTGGCAGTCGACCCTGAGGTCGGCGGTTCGAATCCTGTCAATGCTCATTTAACGCGCTCCAGGTGTATGTGGGGGAAAACGTCTGGCACTTCGTAAATGTGCCCTACAGAACGTTGCACTATCAGCCAGTACAATAAAATTAGTTTAAACCCTGAAAATCAGCAAAAGTCATGCTACGGTAGTCAAACTTCATCCACCTTTGGTAAACAGTCAACGAAAGTCATGCTACGGTAGCCAAAATTCATCCACCATTGGTATACGGTACAGTCGGATGACTGAATGGATGTCGAATCAAACAGTCGCGCGATAGCGCGCGAATTTTTGTAAAAAGTGCTGTTTTTAATTCATACCGCGCACCCCCAAAATAGTTGTTTGGGGACCCGACTGACGCTCCGCGCAGCTGTAATTTTGGAATTAATATTAGCGCGCACCCATGTCCGCGCACCCCAATAATTATTTAATTACGAGCGGAGTCTAACCTGCTTTACGGTACCGGTATTCAGTAGTTGCTCGGCTCTCCATACACTGTTTTTTTCCCTTGCTCCAGAATTTCCTGTGTATTTTGTGTTTTCCAGCCTTTTGTTTTGTCCCTTCACTTTATTTCCCACTTCCCCCCCCTTTCTTTTGCCCTGCCCCCTTCTGTGTTTCTTTCCGTCTTTCCTCCTAACTCTTTAGTTAGGCGCCCATGCAGCCGAGCCTTATTTGAGCATGGCCCAGAGGTGTAACGTCATTGACTATTTTTTCCTTACTTGAATCCTGATCAGTTAAGAATATTAGAATCATTCGCTAGAGCGAAGTCAAAGAACTACAAAATGGCTGCAAAAATTGGTCGGTTACATCTGCAGCATTTTGTTCACCAAGTCGTCTTCACGAATCACTGGATAGACTTTGGTGGTTTGTGGCAGGTACATTGTAATGCTTGAAGGTGCAGGGTGCCTTGAACTACACTGGCACCCGCAAATGCTGTCCTCATGCTCTGTAGCATGCCAGCATGGCATATAGGGAGGCACGCATGCGAGGCAGGGCCTCGAGCTGAACGCACTTTCTGACATCTGGGTAGCAGGCTGGAGACTTCATGCTGTTTTATAGCTGCACTCATGCACCTCTACACTAGAAACAATCACGAACTACGGGATGCGGTGGAATGACAGGGGGTAGCTTGAGGACAGCTTAAGGGAGTGGGCGTTGGCCAGGTTTAAGCGTGCTGTGAAATGAGCTGGACAGCTGCATTTAACAGAGTGGCCAGCAGCTGCATTCTCCCGCTTGTGCCCGGTCACGCCCTTGCGTGCTTCACGCTCTTAGAAGGACGCCTTGCTGCCAAACAAGCGGTTGTGATGGAGCATGGGCCCATTCCGCAAGTCTCTGTGGTCGCTGTTGAAATGTGTCCCGCTGCCCTTTTGCAGGTCTCACAGCCATGTGAAGTTTGTGAAGTTTTTACAGTCCAACGGGGCATCACATTTGATGCATAGGACTTGAAGCCATGCCTGGGACTTGAAGCCATGCCTTGAAGAGTGGCCAGGTACGTGCTGTGGCTTGGTAGCAGTCTGCCTGCCTGGCAACACGGCCATGCATGGGACTTGAAGCCATGCATGGGACTTGAAGCCATGCATGGGACTTGAAGCCATGCCTTGAGGAGTGGCCAGCTACGTGTTGTGGCTTGGTAGCAGTCTGCCTGCCCGGCAACACGGACGACTGAGGTGAGGCTGCTAACGCAGGCTGGCAGGAGCTGGTTTTGGCTGGATTTAGGCAGCATGGCAAGGATTCTGCTCGGATAGCTGTCTCTGAACTCCCCGATAATGCCGGTGCATGTGCTGATGCTGATGATGTCAGTACCCTGCTCCTCTCTTGTGATGATGATTGATGAGCTGCATGCACCCATTGTGCATGAATTCCCCAACATCCTTATATAAGCGTTGCTTGGCGTTCGCTGTATCCGGCCCATGGCATGCTCTAGAAAAGAAAAGAAAACGCCGATGTGGCGTGGATTATGGGAAGGACAGGCTGACGAGACGCCCAAGCCCCGGTCTGTACACCCTCCACCAGGCGCTTGCGCTTGCCTAGCTATCTGATAAACGTTTGTACGGGGTACCGGTATGTAGTAGACTGCTACTAGGTTCGGACTGGGCGAGCTTGTATCGCAAACCTTGTATCAAATCTATTACCAGGTGAGGGGCTATCACGCAGAATCTGCCACCAGGATATGTACGAGAAGTTGACACAGTCTGCCCGCCCGATGCAATGAAAATTTCAGGGGCCTGCATTCGAAAGTTGATATCTTGACCACGCTGATACGATCAATAATGCCTTCATCGTATCTTTATACACAGCTAGCTGTTCAGGTGGTCAAAAATAAGCATTCGATTCGAGGGCTCGATATGCCACAGTCCGACTCATATGCCACATACGGTATATCCTGAGTGTAACTTGTGACTGTATCTACAGATAGGTCTTACGCTAGATGTAGGCGGTATACGGCTGTTTCAGATGTGCGGAATCCGCACTACCTGCGCAGAGGCCTGCCAGCTTGAGGCCTGCCAGCCGTATGCGTGCCGATTAAAACAATAGGTCGCCTGCCAAATATATCAGATAGTCTACCAAGAGATAATATTCCTATAGAAAATCCGAGAAAATACAGACAAGAGGTAATTTGCGCTATATTGCCACTAATGTTAAAATAATTATTATGCCTACTTTAATAGGTCAAATTCTAGCAGTATTTATGATCGTCATTGGTATAACGTTTCTTACTAAATACGTGATTTAGTTGAAATAGCAGTTAACACTCAAAAAGCGCTTGCCGAAAAAGCTACTAGCACTAAAGTAGCCGAAAAAGCGATGGAACGAATGTTAGAAGCTTTAGTGGGCAAAACTGCCTCTGAAGAAACTCGGCAAAAATTTCGTTTAAAACTGACTAACCGCGAGCTTGATGATACCGAAGTTGAGATCAATATTACTGATCAGCCAAATCCTTTTGGCGGCGGTAGTTTTGAAATTCCAGGTATGTCTGGCAATTAGTCGACTTTTTCTTACATAACAGTGCGCTTCATTAACCATTTTTCGTATAAGAAATTTCGCTTCCATCGAAAATTCTTAGTAGTCTTTTCTTACCTTAACCATAAAAATATCTCCATGATTTTTACTAATAACTTAAGTAATATAAAAACATTGGGTCAAGTCAAGTTTTTTTTAGTTAAAATTTTAAAATAATAGGCAAAAGGTATTTTAAAATAATTAAATTAATTATTATCTCGCTGACGAACTATAATGTTCATTATTCGTTTATTTTCTATATCTTGCGCGGTAATTAATACAAATTTTCTTGATTTTTGAAAAAACGGGCTATTATTATGCAAGAGACGCTTCAGAGTAATATCTAATTGATATGGCGCTTGGAAGTACGCACAACTGTAATGCCATATGACCCGGTAATTATTCGTGATGCTTTGCTTAGGGAGCGATTTAGAGGTGGCAGAAGTTTTTATGTAGTACCGCGAATCAAAGATATACCTGAAGTAGAAAGACAGCTAAGAGAAATTGTTCCAGAATTAAAATATAAAGTCGCACACGGTCAGATGTTACCTTCTAAAGTTGATGAAACTATGAGTGAATTTTGTGATGGAAATTTTGATATATTAGTTTCCACTACTATAATTGAATCAGGCATTGATATTGCGCAAGCTAATACTATGATTATTCATAAAGCAGATACGCTTGGCCTTAGTCAACTTTATCAACTATGTTGTGTGTAGTCGCACAACATTAATACCCTGCGCTGTGCGCAGGCTGCCTTGTATCCAATACTATAAATGCAGACTTAATATTTTTAAGGCAGGCACATTCGCCGATGACTCTGATGACGTACTAGACCCCTTAGGGCCTGAGGCACGACAGCATGCACTCCTTGCTGTAGAGAAGCAGCTTCGCCACGAGCTGAAACCTTTGATGCGTTACCATGGTTATTACGTTCGGTATAACAAGCGCCTGGATGACGATGAGGACATCTTTGAGGATGCACACGCACTTGCACAGCGCATGCCCTCATTTACTGTACACATCCCGTGGTTGCAGCGGTGCACAACTCCTGCCCCTATATACTATACCATGCTGGTGGGTGCAGCGGTGCACATGCACTTGCGCAGCGCATGCCCTTATTTACTGTACCAATCAGGTGGGTGCAGCGGTGCACAGCGCATGCCCTTATATACTATACCATGATGGTGGCTGGCTGGCTGCGGCGGTGCACACGCACTTGAACAGTGCATGCCCTTATTTACTATACCATGCTGGTGGGTGCAGCGGTGCACAACTGCACACGCACTTGCACAGTGCCGGCCCTTATTTACTTTACCCATCCGGTGGACGGTTGTTACAGCAGAGCACAGCGCACTTGCGCAGCGCATGCCCTTGTTTTATTATTTACTGTACCAATCAGGTGGGCGCAGCGGTGCATACCCTTATTTACTATACCATGCTCGTGGTTGCGGCGGTGCACACGCACTTGCACAGCGCATGCCCTTATTTACTATACCATGCTGGTGGCTGCGGCGGTGCACACGCACTTGCGCAGCGCATGACCTTATTTACTGTACCATGCTGGTGGGTGCAGCGGTGCACAGCGTCTGCCCTTATTTAATGTATACCGTGATGGTGGCTGCAGCGGTGCACACGCACTTGCACAGCGTATGCCCTTATTTCCTGTACACATCCGGTGGGTGCAGCGGTACACAGCGCCTGCCCTTATTTACTTTACCCTGCTGGTGGGTGCAGCGGTGCACACGCACTTGCACAGTGCATGCCCTTTTTTACTGTACACATCCGGTGGGTGCAGCGGTGCACAGCGTATGCCCTTATTTACTATACCATGCTGGTGGCTGCGGCGGTGCACATGCACTTGCGCAGCGCATGACCTTATTCACTGTACCAATCAGGTGGGTGCAGCAGTGCAGAACGCCTGCCCCTATTTACTTTACCATGCAAGTGGCTGCAGCGGTGCACACGCACTTGCGCAGCGCATGCCCTTATTTACTTTACACATCCGGTGGGTGCAGCGATGCGCAGCGCCTCCCCTTACTTACTATACCATGCTGGTGGGTGCAGCGGTGCATAGTGCATGCCCTTACTTGATATATACCAGGCTGGTGGGTGCAGCGGTGCACAGCGTATGCCCTTATTTAATGTATACCGTGATGGTGACTTCAGCGGTGCACACGCACTTGCACAGCGCATGCCCTTATTTACTATACCATGCTGGTGGGTGCAGCGGTGCACAGCGTCTGTCCTTGTTTAATATATACCGTGCTGGTGGCTGCAGCGGTGCACACGCACTTGCACAGCGCCTGCCCTTATTTACTGTACACATCCGTAGGGTGCAGCGGTGCGTAGCGCCTGCCCTTACTCACTATACCATACTGGTGGCTGCAGCGGTGCATAGTGCATGACCTTATTTAATATATACCAGGCTGGTGGGTGCAGCGGTGCACAGCTTCTACCCTTATTTAATATATGCCGTGATGGTGGCTGCAGCGGTGCACACGCACTTGCACAGTGCATGCCCTTATTTACTGCACCCATTAGGTGGGTGCAGCGATGCACAGCACCTGCCCTTATTTACTATACCATGCTGGTGGGTCCACTGCGGCAACTGTTCGCCATTACCTCATTGGCTGAGACTTTGCAGTGGATTCTAAGATCATTTTTTTACCCAGTCCAATTTGTTCCTATGCCTTCAGGACTTCTTAAATCCTTCAGTCGTGCCCTTTGTTTAGCCTGAGCTTATGTGCACTATGTTGCAAGGTTGTTGGCTGTACAACGTGATGAAACTGAGTAAATTCAGAAGCTATGGATGGACCTTAGGGCCACAGCTCATCGCCGTCAGAGCCCATTCATAATTCCTTCAGTCCATGTCCATGCTGCGGGCCCACTGGCCTGGACTTATGTGCACCATGCCGCAAGGTTGTTCGCTGTCCAGCCCCGTTTTCACTCGGTGAATTCAGAACCTTTGGCTGTAACTTTGCGCCACAGCTCATTGCCGTCAAAGCCCATTCCTATTCTAGGGTGCAATGGGTAGAGATAATATAACATTTGAACCTGGAGAGTTGCCTGCTGCAAGAGTGTGGGCGCAACTCTTTATTTTAGGCCGCTTCAGCCACAGTTCAGTTACATCCAGCTGTAGCTGAAGCGGCCTAAATGTGACAATGTTGATTCAGCCTACTGCTGGCGTGCTGGCTAAAAGCCCTCAAGCGGGGGGCTGCCAGGGGGCAGTGAGAGGAAAGTCACAAACATAACGTTATCAGAATGTCCCAAGATTTCCAGCACAGTCGTAAATAACCCCAAACATTTAAGATCTGTGATTCTCTGGCCAAAATGTGACAATATTTACTCGGCCTACTGCTGGCATGCGGGTTATGAGCCCGGCTCAAATAAACAATGAAATTTTCAAGGGCAGTAAACAAAAAATGATAGAGACACTACATTGGCATGAGTGCCTTGGTCATGGCTATGGCTCCTGTGTGACCAACAGCTGGTGCCAGCGTGGCAGCTGGTGCTACTTTGGCAGCTGGTGCTACCGTGGTAGCCTTGACACCCGTTGGGCCAGCCTCCACACCCCCTGAAACGGTTTAAGTCTGATAGCGGGCGGCGTGGCGGGAGCGCAAACTCTCAAGCAATGTGTAGGGTTCCCTCCAGCATGAGCACGTGCATGTGTGGTACACCCCCTTCATCGCTCCGATCCTCATCTGCATTCTCTACATCTGGGATGTCCTCAGCTGCGCGCCGTGCATGGAGATGCTTGAACCTCGGTTGATTTGCTCTACCCCCAAATGCTGCATCATTACAGGTAGATGAGCGCGGACCTCATAGGCTTGCTTTGCACTCCGCTGTCCCACCCCTGTCCCTGCAGCAGATGTCTAAGCATCCAATGTTGTTGCTGTCCAGATGAAAGCAGGGAGACCTTGCCGCACCGCCTTTTGCTGCCTCCCTGGCTGTTGCTGCCCCATGAGCTAGTTGGGGGCAGCTGCTGCAGGACCACCCAACTGTTGCTGCCTCTCTGGCTGCTGCTGCCCCATGAGCAAAGGGGGGGCAGCTGTTGCAAGACCACCCAGCTGCTGCTGCCTCCTTAGCTGTTGTTGACCCATGTGCAGGTTGGGGGCAGTTGTTGCAGGACCACCCATCTGCTGCTGTTTCCCTAGCTGTTGCTGACCCATGTGCAAAGGGGGGGCAGCTGCTGCAGGACCACCCAGCTGTTGCTCCATGCGCAATGGGGGAGCAGCTGTTGTAAGACCACCTGTCCTTTGTCCCAACATATTCAGCATTCCAGCAACTAACTGCAGCCTGTAGGGAATGCATTGTTACTAACTACTTGTTAGACCAAGACTCAGGAACATCCCTCCAATCAAGTGATCGTAACCAGAGTCTGGGAGTGCAAGCTTACCATGCCTTCCTTGCAGCATGATTGTTATTACTGCATCGCCAGGCAGGGTGCGCTGTCTGCAGGGTCTTCCAAGAAAACTAGGCAGCCTTCCATGTAGAAGGTCCATCCCGATTATGAAACTGCACTCGGCAGTGATGTCCCGCCCATCTCATCCACCCGCTTCAAGCGCATGCCTGCGAATGCAATGAAGCGGCTTTCCCCTCATAGTTGGGATGGGCTGGGATGGGATGGCGTGTTGACTGATTTATCTCTTCACATGATGAAATCGGTACTCACCTGTCGAAAGATCCTTTGGCATGACCTGTGACAACATCGAGCGCGCCGTTTGAATGATAGCCATTACCGCAGCCCCTATCGGTGGCATTTAGACATATATACACCAGCCCCTACGCAATGCTATTCTCTGGGCGCAGCGCAGGGAATTAATGTTGCACGACTACGCATACGGCTGGCAGGTCTCAAGCTGGCAGGCCTATGCGCAGGTAGTGCGGAAACAGCCGTATTCCGCCTACATCTAGCGTAAGACCCATCTGCCGGTCTACGATTGGCATACCAGTGACCTCGGACGCTCGCGGAGCAGAATACTAGACAGCAATTCACGAGCGACTGACGACGAACACGACATCGGCATGTCTGACTTCTTTACGTTCTGCCAGCTGTGGGACGACCACGGTGGGGACGTAGGCAGCTGCGCCACTGGCCCTGTCTGGTATGACGGTCGTCGTAAAGCTGGCGCCTCAGAGGCACATGACGTCAACAACAGCAACATGTTGAGCAATGCGCCCTCCTCCCCCAGCCAGGTGCTCAGTGTTTCAGACGAAAAGGTGATGCATGTCTTGCGATTGACTTACTCCGTCGTTGGTTGCTTGATTACCACGCGATTCTGGCTGGGATTCGGACGTCATGTGAACGATTTCATTCAATAAGACTTGGTACCGCGTGTATTTGTTTGCTCTCGGCTGGGATCGTTCACACAGCGAACCGTGCGGCAGATTTATGACGGACTTGCATCTGTATGGTCTGTCTCTTGTCAATCTATTCCCTGCCAGCCGGCCCCTGGACAACGAAGTCATTAACCCTAAGGCCTTGAGTCCTTGACACCAACCAGGCTTCCGCTGCTGCTGATGTATAGGCGAATCATGTATGGCTGCGGATGTTATATGTGTCTCGCTGTTTGGAAGGCGATCGTTATTCCACGTCGCCCTCGTAAGGGAAGGGCGCGGATCTGTCTGCGGTCTGACGCACCGACGCGTTCATATCACAACCCCTTGCAGGTCTGGCTCCAGCGCTCCATGTCAGGCTCGTCTCGTGATGACCTCTCGCCGGGCTTCAGCAGGGGCGACAACAGCCTCCAACGATTTCAACAGCAGCAGCATGGGGACGACTGCGGGCCTTCTAATTATGCAGGGGAGGGCAGAATGATGGAGGGCAGAATGATGCCGTCGGCAGTGCCCGCTCCTGCTGTTGCTACTGCCTTGAAACTCAGCAGCGCACCTCAGAATGTATTATCCGAGGGTGAGTGAGCCACCCTGAAATGAAGAGGCATCCCTGCTAGGTCTAATGAACGGTGCTGCCTGGGCCGAGGCTGCATCTATGCGTGCTGGTATCATAATACGCACATGCAAGATACCAGTGGGGAGATAAGGGAAACAACTAGGCAGGTAATGTTTTTGATCACGTATGGCCAACACCAAGAAGTTCCCACACCAAGAACTTTCCAACGTGCGTTAGTGTTCCCCCGTCTAATGAACCTGCTGGGCCTCTATTGAACCCATGTGAAAGGCATCAGAGGAAATCCACCCACGGTGGCTAATGCCTGCATGTCCGGAAGTCATGAATGAACATGTACCATGCCACTAGATCAGATTGACTGACCCGTGAGTCCCTCGTCCTACTTAACAAGTGGGCATGACTCCCTTCAGGCAGCTAGGACGCTTGCTTGTGCTGCACCCTCACCTCGATCGCCTTAGCACTTGTCTGGAATCCGGCCGCTTGTCTAGAATCCGACTGAATTCCATTCCCTTCATGCTTGCTTGAGCCAGAGAATTCCCACCCTTTGACCATCAGCCGCATCGCAAGCATCAACTGAATATTATGGCCTGCATGGTAGCCTACTATTGCCTACCCAGGGCTTACTTCGGCCAAACAGGGAGCTTGATTGTATAATCCATGTCATAGGCCGTCTCTATGATGGATTCCTGCCAGCGAGTGACAGCTGTCGACCTGGTACTGCTACCATCCTATTCTGCAGCCACCAAAGAAGAAGAGCGGGGTGGCTGCTTTTTCACTTGCTTAACTTCAGAACCAAGGAGAATAAGGCATGCCCCACTTGGGCGAGGGAGTTATGGTGTCGTTGCAGCTGCTGACTTAAGGCACATTCATGCCGCTGCTACTGCAGGGTTCCCATTCGATGCGGACAAGAGACTTTTTGGAGGTCACTTCGCTGTTATGAGCACAGTCAGCCCGCTTGCTGCGATGAAGCGGCCTCGTTTAACCTTGGCTGAAGAGCACGCCCAGCTGGCTGTCGCTCCGTCCCGCTGCCAAGGAGCCTCCCCGTTCCTTCCCCAGGAGCCTGCACCGCCACATTTTGGTTGGGGAAATGGTCAGGCTGAAGATGGCGTGAAGAAATTTCCCCACGCCGTCCACATGCCGCATGGCCTGGGGGGCACTGTGGACACTCCTTCCTGCTACCGTACCTCCTTGTTTGGTCGCCTTGAGCCAGCTGATCAAGACTCGCAGCCATGGCCCATGGCCCGAACCTGTGATCTCTCCCGCGCCGCATCAGTGCCGGATAATGGAATGCTGATGCCGACAGCTTTCACAAGCTCGCAGATTATTCGAAGCAGCTCGTCTCCCGAGACCAAGATCTGGCCCTTGGCAGGAAACAGCTCACCATTTATGGTCAATAATGCAGCCCCGCCGCCTTCTGCAGTAGGCAGCAAGCGAAGCTCTTCAGGAGAGGTGCAGCAGCATGCTGTGCTCGACTTGTCTAATCAGGCCCCTGTGACCGTAAAGGGCAGGCATCAGAACAGAGGAATGGAGGCCAGCGGCACTGAGCAGTTGAGGATGAAGGAGAGCCTGCTGAGCTGGTCCGGCAAGCTGCCACAAGGATGCAACAGCAGCTTTGCTACGAGGGCAGGGGGGCTAGGGGTCCACCTGCCTGCTGCACAAAATCGCTTGGTCGCACAGCTTGAGCCTCAGCAAGCCGCATCTGAGGAGACGAGGGTAAGCTGATCTGTTGCTGCACAGTTCTCACTCATCCTTTGTTTCATCTTGATCACTCTTCTCTCATACAGACCTTGCACAGACACTTGCCAAAGTAAGTCACAGAGATGTGCGCAGCCCAGGTGTTGGGAGGTTGGACGGTTATTATCTTTCTTCCCAAAATGTTTGGTGTCCAGAGATATGGCTGCATGCGGAGGCCCTATATTGTTTTCGTCTCTTGGGACCCCCTTGGGCTGCACAAATCTGGAATGCCTGGAAATCCACTTTGACACAGCATTCCCCTTGGACTGGCACTCTGCAGGTGCTGGCTTTTCCATGGGCTACTGCGGTGCCTGATATGGTCTTGTCAGCCTCCAGCAAGGGCGTCACCGATCAAGCCAGCAAGGAGAAAAATCGAGAAGCGCAGCACAAGTACCGTGAGAAGACCCGGGTACGTACTCCAGCAGATTGCGCTGATGAGCTCTTCATGCCCTCACCTCAATACTGAATCCTGCCCTTATGCTCCGTAGAGAACAATCATACAGCTGAAGACACAGCTGGAGATGAAGGAAAGAGATGAGACCAAGCTGCTCTGGGAGAAGGGATTGGTTGAAGGTCAAAACATGGTGTGCAATGGCCAGTGTACATGTTTTGAACCGGCTTTATTCGCTTGTACTGCCTGCCGGCCGGAAGCTCTTTACACGGCTCACCCTTTCTACATGATATCAGGTTGCAAGCCTGAACCCTTCCACGATGAACTGCTCCTTCTTGCACGGTTGCACCTCACGCAATCATCCGCAACCCTCCTGCAGTCACCCACCCTGAGCTCCAACCATCAGTATGCTCTCCTGTCATGCAGTACATATCGTATCCTAAACGGCACTAGTGTATTCTGCAACGGTTGCTCCTTGCTATTCACCACCGTAACCCACTGGGTGCGTATCACGAGGTTTTGATGCTCTTCACACTGTCAGTGCCCTCCCCCAAGGCACTTCAGCAGTCACCCCCCCTGTTTGCCTAACAACCGCCTTGCTCATGGGTGTGCAGGTGCTTCTGAGGCGCATCAGGCTGCCAGAAATGGCATCAGGGTTAGCCTCCAGCGGGCTCGACTTAGCCATGGAGCCGGCAAAATGCTTATTTTTGCCTTCAGCAAAGCAGCAGCCGCAGATGTGCCGACCCACATCCGGCCAGGTATTGGATTTAAAGTGAAATCTTGGACCCTTTTCAAAACAGGGTCCACAAGCTTGTAGATAGGCCCAGTTCCACTGTCATCCTTCATCTGTCAGGGGGACCCGGAGGCTCTACCTATGAATCAGGGATCTTAAGATCTAGACTGAGGTAAAATCAAGATAATCAACGATGATGTGCCCTGGGCTATGCCTGGCCAAGGGAAGCCATACGCTTCCCACATAGGCAGGGCGAGGTATAGTGAGGGCTCTGATCGTGATAGTTGTCACATCTCAATCAGCAGGGCTTTGCCAGCCTCATGCAGCAAGCTGTGAGGGGGGATGCAGGGTATGTGCCTATGTGGTCACCACATTATGAGGAGGAGTGGACTGTGCTCCCTAAGCTGCCAGGAGGTGCTTTGGGCTCCGTCTTTGGATTTCGCCCACCTAAGTGCCTCTGGTTGGTTGGTGCTTGGGGGCTTCGGGTAAAGACATCCCTGTCTGCGGCCTGTTCTGCAACATTGATTGCTTGAAGGGATCTCTTCATGTTCCATCAAGCTAACAAATGGTCGAGGCCGATAATGGCGGATCTACCATTTGTTTGTTTCTAGTTGGGTGCTTTATTATACCTGTAGCTGCTGGTGACATTGCCTCCCTAGCACCACTGTCAAGGAAAGATTCATTGAATAAATCCACATTTAAATCAGGGCCTTCCGAAAAGCGAATCATGAAACGGGCGGCTTTGCCCCAGAGGTCATGGTCGCTGGGCCACCTGACTGGATTATATCTGCTAGCTGTGCTTAGAAACAAGCGACTCACATGGCAGTCTGTTGAGCAACCGGGATCCGTGACCTTTGGTTTGACAGGACCAGGGTCGAGAGAATCCACTTGAGGCTTTTATTTATTTCTGGTTGGCCTGGCCTCCTCTTCTGTTGAATGGGCACCTTTCATGAGTGCGACAAATCGTATATGGGGGTTTTTAATGTGGATCCCGCTCACTGATGGTAGTAGGTCCTTTTTCAGGTATTGTGACTTCCTTGATTGTGCTTCGTATCTGGTTTCGATCAATTTATGGCGAATGTTAGCCACACAGATAAACCAACATGAACAAAAATCCCTCATTTATTTGTGGCATAGGACCATTCACGTCTGCTTGCAATAAAATAGTTTTTGGTGGGTTTTTATTGCAAGGATGGTATGTTTGGCAGGTAAGTACCAAGATTGGACTGAATTACAACTCTGGCCCCCTGCTTGTGTTTAGGATGGTGCATACCCGTGGGCCTTTCTGAATGATCAGCCATGTGGTGCTGGTAGTGGATGTGCTAACCCTTAACACGAGGGATGGCTTGACGTACATTGAAGGAGCACGGTATCATCCAGTTGTTCCTACCGCGGTGCTTCTTGAATGTTAATGAATGGGTAACAGGTTAAATATAGGCAGTGATAGACCTTTCAGCCAAATGAGCTGTGGAGTTTCTTGACTGCGAGCCTGTACCATGGGTCATGTTATGTTCTGTACGACTGGACCCGAGACTGTACCTGCCAATTTTGGATATGTTGTTTCTACGGATCCAAAGTAGGAGGTTATTCAAGTCCAACCTTTTACTAAATATTTGATGTTAATGCTGCCCTCACCACTTGTATTGCCCGGCCAGTATTTTTAGCGCTCTGTTGCTCCTGACACGAGCCCTTCAATATGGCCGTGGGACTCTTGGAGCCACTGTCTCTTGCTACTGCTGTGCCTATTTTTCAAGGTAGTTCTTGCTTACATAGTTCATCGATGTAAAGAAAAAATGTACGAATTTATGGTGGTAAATTTACTGGACTAGCTCAACGCTAATCGAGTTGGTTTTGTCATACCATACGAGGGGGCAAGAACAAGTCTGAACCCTGATCACAGAACCCTCTGACAGCCAACCCACCCTCCAGTCAATCCTTAATTCCTCAGTAAAGAAACAGAATTTTCGGTTAAGGGAACTGGTACATGTGGTGTAAAGGTCCATCAGAAGATCGCTACATACGTCGCAGTACCGTACTAATGACTTCACTAATTGGGCCAAGCAAGTAAGTTTACTGGTCAATGTTGTAAGCAATGGATAATAAGAACACTACATGTGAGCATGTTGGCAAGATAATTAATACACAGACAGCGCATCAGTTATAAGAAACTATCGACTTGGAAGAGAGTGCAAGAGAGGTACTGAACGGCTTTCCAAGGAGGCCTCTTTGCAGCACACAATAACATTTTTGGGTTCAGGCTTTATTATTTTCTCCTTCCCCCGCTACACCTGCAGCTCCCGTACCTGCTGCTGTTGCTGTCGAGGCTGCTGCTGCTGTCGAGGCTACTGTTCCAGCAACTGAGGCGACACCAGTGTCGGTGTCACCTCCAGATTCATATGCAGATGTCGAGAAGGGTTCTGCGTCAATCCCTGCACGAATAGGCCAGTAATTTGCATCATCTGCAAGAGCATTGAGGGCACCATCCATCCTCATGTCTGGAGCTACCACTTCATAGATCACATGGAGTCAGCCCACCCTCGTCAGGGGCTAGTGGAGGTACAGAAGTAGCAAGATACGCCCCCCCATAAGCGCTGAGGAGGTTGAGGGGGTGCTGGGCGCTAAGAGTTCGATAAGAGGCACAAGTGAAAGGCGCATAAGCCATAAGGTGCACATGTCCAAGCTGAAGTCAGATGCTAGTGTGCTGTACGCTGCATCTACAGCCCGGCTGATGTGCTGAAGAAGCATGGCTGCATGAGCCCAGCTGGAAAGATTGCTTAACCAATGGACAAAGACCGAAACGGACGTTGGTACCAGTAATGCCATTGAACATGGCTATTAAGACTTCACGGCATTTGCGGATATAAGAAAACTAGGCAATTTCACCCTCAACCGCCAAGCGGAACTAAAGCCCAGGTGAAAACATCGACATAGCTTTGGAGAGGACTTAAACATGGGCATTATAATGCGCAGATCCCATCGTCGAGCAACTTGAGCAGAGATCTCTGATCCAGGCACCGGAGGATTCGATTTGATTATATGTGCATTCTTGCTGCTGGGGTGTGAGCTGGGGTTTAGGACCGAGACACTTCGGAGCAAAGTGCTTACCTTCGTGCTGCTCAAGGACACTTAATATGCTACATAAAGCGAGCAAACTAGGCCTCGGCATTCAAGGCAAGCGTGTGGCACGATCTGACACGACGGTATCTAGGAAAATTATCAGGATGGCTCTACCTCGTACTATGGTCAGCTTTGGTGAGGTCGTTGTGTCTTCCCGTTTCGCACCTGGCATGTCCAATGGTGCTTACCTGAGCAGAATGCCAGATTTAGGGCTGTGCTGTTTAACTGATGCTCCATTGCATGGGTCTGTTGTCCCTGCCTCGTCCCTGTCCCGTGTAGCAAACATGTCTGTCATCATGCGACCACCAACCCCAGACTAGAGTGGCAGGAGGGGCTGTCCAATAGTAGCATTTTTACAATCCTAGCGTGGCACTTAAGCTGTGGTAACGATGGTGTTCAGATAGCAGTTGTGCATCACGGTCACTGTTATCTTATTGTGGCCCATATTTCAATATTTGCCAGGCTATAACCAAGCTTGCGCTCCTGCACCTGCTGCATGCAATCCAATGCAGATGTTGATGGTACTCTCATCCATTCTGTGGGGACGCATGCAAATAAGCTGCACAAGGAGGCGTACGCACTAGCCTTCAAGAAAGTGTTTGGCCTTGACACCACCATCGATGTCATCGTGCATCACGGTGCGCCGGGGAAATCGAATTATTAGAAGACTACCAGTACCTCGATTCTCCAGTTTCCTCATACCAGTGGCGACTACCCTCTTCAAAGAGTGATAGGGGTGTCATGGAGCGCTAGTATGATGTGACCATGCTGCAAACAGACCCATGGCAGTGGTAGGATGAGTAACTTGTGAACACTGGAACTGATAATGTTTCAGCTAGGAAGAGAAAACAAAATATTAACTCAGCAGCAGCATGCTCATTGTTCGTGCTTGTCAGATCACCTAGTGCCTCTATATCTATGCCTTCTTAAGGTAATGTAACTGCACCTCTCCTCAGGATCAGAATCCTTTCCCTCCCCATTCCTCTACACAGGGTCAACAGACCCCCTGATCATCATCAAAGTCCTAGAGCACCACGGGGTAGACAAGGAGCAGGTGCGCTTGCCCATGATGTATTGGTTCATTAGGAGAGGACAGTGCGGCTGCTGGCTGACAGGAGCAGGCAGGTAGGGCATCATTGCCTGCTGCAGAGCATGAAGGCTGGCTGCCCCTGGTGCAGTCCGGCTACAGGCATCAGATGATCCATACCGACACAGGTAGCAAGCACGAATGACTTGGTGATTCGAGCTTGTTAAGTTGTGCTGTTGTATGTTGTGTGCATGATTGAGGAGAATCTGTGCTGCTCTGCAGGCAATGGCCCATATGCCCGAGGTGCAGCAAGTAATGATTGACTACTACACGGAGCACCGCAGCCTGGCAGCAGAGGGCATTGAGATATTGCCGGGAGTTGAGGCAGTCCTCAAAAGGCTGCAGGTGAGTGTGGTGGGGGTGGTGGCGATTGTTGTTTCTTTATTGTTGATACAGTGGCTCCATATCTAGCAAGGGCCTTATTACAAACGGCCAGGCAGTGGGAGCAGAGGGTACAGATGTGGGAAGGGATACGTTTCAGACAGGGCTTCAGGAATGCCCGAAAGATAGTGCAGAAGTGCAGGAGTTTTCCCAGACAGATCTTGGGGCTGGCATAGTCTGCCAGGGCTTGGTGTCAAGCTATGCCTCGTGTGGAACGGATTCAGATTTCATGATACTGGCATGTTTAGTGTGTCTAGCTTCGTTTATCCCAGCATGTATTTGCGAGGGGGAAATGTGTGAGCAGTGTTCTTACCTGATACTTCCGTATCAGGTGCAAATAAATCCTGCCCTGGAAGTGTAAGGATTCACGTGTGCACTGGGTTTCTTAGGGGGGCGTATGGAGCGACCCAGAGACCCTAAAACTTCCTCACCGTCACGAGGGGGTCACAGGCCTGGAGGGCGCTTCAGGGTTCAGCGTTTGGCCAAGCACCTAACCTTATACTTTTACAATCTCGACGATGGGCATCACTGCTTGCTGCCCGCATGCTTGCTGAAGGCTGGTCGGTGAAAGGGCACGGGGGCACCCCTATCTGCCTGCCTTGCTGTTCCAGGCCTGTGAGAGAGCGTCCACCTGCCTGGTCACCGGCAACTTGGAGCCCATCGGCTGGATAAAGATGGAAGCCCTCGGTGTGCTGCCGTATTTCTCTACGCCCAACTTTGGCGGTTTCGGGACCGACCACTGCAGCGGCAACACTGAGGAGAGCTGGCGGGACAGGGCGGAACTGGTGCGCATGGCAGCGGCAAAGTTCAGCACACGGTGCCCTGCTGATGGTGAGTCCCGGGGCTGGGATCCCGGCTGGCGAGGTGGACAATGCCTGTGATGCTCATGTCCATGGCTGAATACCTCGGAACGTTTCAGTGTTGTGGGAGATGGAGGATCCCCACCTCTGGTCCTCGTCCTATGTTCCCAACCCTGTGATCCCTGAACCCTATATACCAGAGGACGCACTTTGACCTGGGGATGCGGTTACCGCGCACCAGGGGCTTGCTGGTTCAGGATGCAGGGCGTTTGTGTGCGGATGAGCTGTGACAGGCTGCCGACCTGTAAGTCAACCTCCCATGTTTGAACAGCGGATGCCGCTTCTTTCCTACGATCAGCTGGCGCTGTGAGTAGGTTTTAGGGGGGGCATGTACTGACCTGGTAGATATCTAATGCCTCGCTTGATGATCACAGTCTACGCACCGCGTCTCATGGCGCACACATGTTAGATGGGCTCGTGAGCTAGCGTGCACTCCTGTGTCACCACAGGCCCAGCACCCCGTCGCTTTCATGTGGGCGACACTCCTCAGGTGGGTGGGCAGGCTGGGGTGGGCCGGATCAGGCCGGATCAGCATCAAAGCTGTCCAGCTGCCACACTGGCTACATGGCGGGGGCCATAGCCAGTGACAGGCCAGGTACGACTGGTGGCAATGTTGATGCCGGTACAAAGCTGCTTTCTTCCATTTCTGATTTGTATGGGTCTGATTGTCAGCCCGGATGAATGAGGGCGGAGTGGGAATTGACATCCGCTTGAGTTTCCCTTGTTGTGTAACGGTATGCTCAGCACTGCATTCATATTTTCTCACTATTCGTGGTCTCGGCCACTTTCAGTCTGGCCATCGTTGTAGGTTTTTTAAAAACAAAAGCCGTCCGCAGTCCAGGAGCACTTAACCCGTCGTCAACTGTTGCCTATGACTCTTTGAGTGCTTGAGTCAGGAAATCCACTCCATAATCTGCCAGCAATATATGATGTCAGTTTCAACCACTTAGCCTTATTGCATCCGCCACCGCAGCCTCTGTTCCTCACTTGCCTGTCTACCTCAAACCTGGGCCGTGTGCGCAGGACATCCTCGCGGCGCTAGATGGAGGGGCCACAGCCATTGGCGTGGCGACGGGCATTTTTACCAAAGAGCAACTAGAAGCTGTGTCACCTGGTTCCAAGGACGTCGTGGTGCTAGATGGAATGCAGGACGCAGACAAGTTCATGCAGGTGCTCGGCTTGGCCTGAGAGGGAAGCAGGCAGAGGACCAGATAATACTTCAGGCGCCAATTGGCCAATGGACTCGAAATAACTGTTTTGATACTATTGCCACTCGGCTTGGCTTGAGAGGGAAGCAGGTGGAGAAAAAGATAATACTTCAGGCGCCCATTGGCCAATGGACACATAATAACTATTTTGATACTATTGCCACATGGTTAATAGGATTTTTGAAGTCAACAGCTTGGAATGCACTCTCCTCTGGGCATTCTTCCTACTTCTGAGCCTGTGCCTGTCTCAGACCTGAAAAATGTGAGGCACAGAAGGATAACGATGGCTAGGGCTTAAAAGAAGTGCATGAGTGGATCGATTATACTGCCTTAAGGCATAACGGTACCAGATGGGGGCTGATTGCAGGGAACCCTTTCCGGTCTTATCCTAGGCAAGATCAATGGCAGAGCTAGCAGTTAATGCATCACAATCACTTGAGACTTCAGCACATCCAGCTATTGTATGCAATCGTACCAGTATATGGTATGGACTAAAAATATTCGCCGTGTTGGTCCATTTTTGCTGCCCATGGCTCATGGTGGCCCATGCAATGCAGACTGTGTCTAGCTGGAGATGAAGCATGGCTTAGAAGGCAATCGCCAAAGACTGCAGTTATACGAGGTTTGAATTTACTGAGTAGAAAACACGTGGGGTATGCTGTCAAGAGGACCTGTCTGATGAGTCTGTCTACTCCTTATGTCCGCGTCCGCTGTGCTGGGCAGGAAAGGGGTAGGATGTACGGTATGAACCCCCCCCGGACTGGGGGCATCCCAAGCTGCTGGAATTTCGAATTTTGTATCCTAGTTTGTCAGTTTCAGCCGATGCGCTCCCCCTTTTGATCCCACGCCCTGCCTCTCCTAACCCTACGGCAGTGACATCGGGGATCAACCTCAAAAGTGCCAGCCCCGGGTTGAGTTGTTCCCAGGATGCGTGGCAACGGCTTCGTGCTTGCGTTCTCCTTGATCGGTTAGTGGATTATTTGAGGCGCGGCGTGATCGACATGGCAGTGCCCCGCATGACGTGGCACTTCTCCGGCAGTGCCACACACTCTCGCCCCTGACGTCCCATCCTGAGACAGAGGCCCACTCTATGCTCACATGCGCAGCTTTTGCTCTCACGAGCTCTTCCGTGGCAGAAGTCTGCGTGGCTGACGGCGCCAAAGGGTCATGTGCTGCCCCAAGAATGCGCGGACTAGGCCCTGTCAGCCCCGTGCTTCTGACGGGGGAAGGCTTCTCGGTCTTGCCTGCCGACGCCTGCCACTGCCCGGGATGGTATGCATCGAAAGGTGACGAACCTGGGCTCCATAATTATAATGCGAGGGTCTTCCTGTTTCCTTCGATGAATAATCAGATGAATAAGCAGTCGCATGTATGGCTCCACTGAGGGCCTCCTCCTGGTAACACATGCCATGCACATGGATGCACATCGGGAAGACTCCTGTCCAAAAGATACCGATGGCCCTTGCGTATATCTACTCCTGAATTTTTCAGGCTGTTGAAAAGCTGACTGCTGAATCGATTAAGTGCTTCGAAGAAACTGTGGTAATCCCTTGACTTGACATCTCAACCCGCATCTCAAACCTCAATGGCATTGCACCTCATGCAGGCCGCGTTTGTCTCGGCCCCCCCTTCGACACTGTATGTGAGCATGATCTATCTTGCCTCTTCCCTGATCCTCTCCGCTTCATTCCTTTTCCCTTCCCATCCCTCCCTTTCCTTCCACTTTCCTCTTCCTTCCCCCCTCCACCCCACTCCCCTTTCTTCGCCTTCCATCCCCGTTTTCCGCCCTCCCCTTCATTCCCCTCTCAAATCCTTAGCCTCTTGCTGGTATAACTCCCTGCCTTGCTTGGTCCTTGTCCCCGTCCCTTATGATGCCACGTTCTCAATCCCGTCGGGTGGCTCCAGTCAACAGGCTCTCCTGAGGTAGTGCTGATTCAGCATCTTCCTCTCCTGCTGCCTCTCCCAAGAAGTGGCCCAGCAACCTGTTGTGCCCATGGCATTTTGAAGCCCTCCGTGCTGCACTGCCCACAAAAATCACCTCAACCCAACAAATACTGTGCATGCTTGAACGGTCATGTTGCGCATGGTGTGAATCATCATGCTGTCCCTTCCACCTGTTGGTCTGCTTGCAGGCCGTTCATCAGAGCATGCACTGACCTTCCTCTTCCACCTAATCGTCATGGCCTCATGCCTGGGCGTGCTGATATGGAATTACTACAACTACATGGCCCTGGGGCCTGAGACGGTATCCTGGGAGGTCGTTTACGTCATGGCATGCACTTGTAAGCTCAGGGGAGGGTAGAGAGTCGAGGGTGCAGCCTAGGGTCAGGAAAGAGGGGAGGTTTTTAGATTTCTAGTGTGCAGGGCAGGCGTGTATACCAAGGTTTTGTTCCCCTGGGAGTGGTCAGCAAGCGCTACGTAGGGTGGCAGAGGGTCCCATGATTTTGAAAATCCCAGGTTGCCTAGGCGGCGGATGAGCCCTGCGTGGCTTGCTTGCTGTGTGTAAATGCATGCGTTGGTGGCTCATGCTTCCATCCAAGTTCCCGAGGTTGAATGGCGGGGGGCAGGGTTTATTGTGACCGAGTTAAAAGCTAACGGTTACAAGGTCAAGGGTGCCAGGAATACTGGTTGGGGAAACGGGGGCTGGGATGTAGGACAAAAGGGTCGGACCTAGGGCAATAGTGTTGGGGGTGCAGGGTGACAAGGTCACAGGGGGGTGATATAGGCCAAGGCTGCCTGCTGCTGCACCCTTCAGCGCGCACGGGTCACCTGAAAATGAGTCCTTGAGGAGGGGATGTGATCTTGTTGACGGTGTTCGGCAACCTCTTTCCTTCTTCCTCGTTTACTAGTTGTGTCACCCTTGTTGTTCACGGCTACTGGTTGCGCCGGAGCTCCGATCATTGGCTTCATGTCCCGTCCCGCTACGTCTTTCTCTACCAGCGGGGCCTGCAGGCCTGTGACCTTGTCTGACATCCACACGTGCCTGGCGCCCCTTCTATTGTGCGTCCAGTCATATTCTACGCCCTGCACTTTGGTGGCCAGCTGGACTCACCCTCGATGGTGTATCTCAGTGCGGGCAACTACCTGGTGATGTTGCGATACCTGCAGTGGGCGCTGGCAACACCGGTGAGGAGCTGGCTGGCACCTGCATGCACGCAGCTACATGCCCGCCCTCATGTAGCCGCCTGCCCGCCCTCAAGGCGCTGCCTCTTAGCTCTGATGGCAGATGCCCAGTCACTGTGGTGGGCAAATTGTAGGCCTCTCAGTCTACGTCTTTAACTCGGCCTCAGGGTGCATTGTTTATTTGTTTGTTTATGTATGAATGCTGCTTCCTGCAGGTTCGATTAAGGGGTCTCCCCACTTTTTGTTAGCGTGCCTGTGACTAACTCCGGGAGGGCTGCCAGGCAGTCACCACTGAGCTATTAGGACCCAACCTTGGCCAACCTATGGCTGGTGACCCAAGCAGCAAGGCTTGCTGCACCAGGCCATGGCTGATGGCTGGAGTGTAGCTGACGTGTAGCTGAAGTGAATCAAAACAACCCTGGCTGCACTGACACAATCCTGACACTGCTGCCTTGAAGTCTTACCCCTGAGGGTGTGGTCACTGAACTCACGTGCCGCCTCCTGGCGCTGGACTTACACGTATGATCATGCAACCCCGGCGCTGGACGCATCTCACGAAGCATGCCTGCCCTGCCTTCTCCTCCTCTCTACTCCACATGACCATGTGCCCATGTGGCGATGTGGCATCCACACCTGCCAGGCATGTCATCAGACGAGAACAAAGCTGTCCCTCCCCCCCCCCTTCTGGCTGCTCTCCTCCCGGCAGGTCCTCCTGGTCAGTGTGGCAAACGTGAGTGGACGCAGCTCCAGCTTCACGCGCGAACATGTCAGCATGGTCATCGTGGACATTTTTGCCGTGGTCATCTTCCTCCTCGGCTCCCTATCAGACAACCCAGGCCTCCTGGTGAGCTTAAAGGAGGGGTCACGTGTGTGTGTGTGTGCTACAGGCCTGAATCCTCAAGCCCCAAGTCCTCGGGTTTCGCTCACTGTGTGTAGCAGGGGTCCAACCCAATGGGAGAAAGTGTCAAGAAGCTGAAATAATGGACCGTAGGACGAAGGGCGACTCTGTGATATTGGCCTCACACGCCTGCCCTGTCAGTCATCTCAGCACAGAGCAGAAACCCCTGCGCAGCGCGACATAGCCGAAAATCCTTTAAGGTTGAAGATGTTAGCGTTTTTTGCTGTACGTTTTGTTCCCTGTGCGTCCTTGCCCGTAGGCCATTTGTTACTACTTCAGCTGGGCTGGCTTCATCTACCTCTTCTGGGTGGCCTGGAAGGTGAGCGAGGGTCACGCGGGCGGGGAGTCCTGAAGTACATGCTGAGGAAGAAGCAGGCAGTAGAAAGCTACATCCTGGTGGGGATGAAGGGTAATGCGTAGAGTCTGCAGGAATCCAAGGCTCTGACTTATCACGGGAGGCAGGCGCACCGAGCCTCACTGTTTATTTGGTGTGGACGAGTATGACCCATGCAGGGTCCAAGCTGCTATCTGGGTTGATCCTAGGTTGATCCTAGGTTGATTCCAGGTTGATTCCAGGTTCCTTCCAGGTTCCTTCCCCCCGTGACGTCACTTATTCATGTATTCCACGTCTTGGGTTGTGTGGGGCTAGGGACCAGCCACTTGCAAGGAATGCACGCTGAGGGGCATGTGGGCTAGGGAAGGGCCGGGCTCACAATTCATGTGAAATGGGCGGGGGCAGCCGAACATTGAGTGGTCATGCAATCCACAATATAAAAATGCATGGGAATGCCCGACTCGTGGCTAAAAACCAACCCTTGTACCAGGACTCATAGACGACCCTGGGAAGAACAGAGCCAGGGTATGAACTATGAAACATAGTGAACCCTGAACCCTTGGCTAGCTTGGCGAACTGCCTAAGTAATAGAGCTCCTGCTCTGCATCTCCCTCCCTTCCTCTTTCGAAGCAACGCAGATCCCTATTTGAAGACCCCATGCACATGCAGGGTTGCTCCTCCCCCACTGCCCCCCTCTCCCCCCTCTGTCCCTCCCCCTATGCTTACTTTTACATCCGCCCCTCCTCCTCCCCTCTCCTCCTCCCCTCCCCTCCTCCCCTCCCCTCCAGTGCTTCAAGGACTTGGAGTCTCTAGCGCCATCAGAGGAGATCAAGCTCAGGGCCCGCCAGCTATCAGTGGTGTTTTTTGTCGGCTGGAACATCCACACGGTGGGAGGGAGGTTGGAACCTGGGGTGTGATGATCTCGTGTGCTGCCTGCTCCTCCTGTTATCCCTGTAAGGTGCTGTTGATAAAGGCCCCTTGCGTGAATAAGCGTTTGCCATCTCGACAGGGTACATGACTTGGGTCCTGATACCTGCAGAGCTCCTGTCCACACATCAATCGCAGGATGGACACACCTCCATCCACACGATCCTTGTATTTCTCATTAGGATGAGGATGGGGACCAGACCGATCATGCAATTCTGCCACCCATACATGCAGGATGTGGTGCTTAAGGTGTCAGGGGCCGCCTTGATTGGCTGACGTAGCTTCACTCCTGGGAGGGCAGCTGTGATGGCTCACCCAGATCTGCATGTCCACCTGGATCCGCAGCTCTGCTGTCCTGATCCCTGTCTGCCTGCCTGCTTGCTTGTTTGCAGCTGTTCTCCAGCATGGGTCCGGAGTCTTTCGATTGGATCAATGCGCACCAGACAGAGCTGGGGGCCTGCCTGGGGGATCTGGTCTCCAAGGTCCTCTACTGCGCCATGGTCACGCACCTGCGCCTCAAGGTGCGGGATGTGCTCTGCAGAGAAGGGATGCCAGCTGCTTGTCAGGGTCAAGGCTTCGCCCTCCTATTTGTGGGGGTGAAGGCTGTTGTGAGGGTCAAGGCTTCGCCCTCCTATTTGTGAGGGTAAAGGCTGTTGTGAGGGTCAAGGCTTCGCCCTCCTATTTGTGGGGGTCAAGGCTGTTGTGAGGGTCAAGGCTGTTGTGAGGGTCAAGGCTTCGCCCTCCTATTTGTGAGGGTAAAGGCTGTTGTGAGGGTCAAGGCTTCGCCCTCCTATTTGTGAGGGTAAAGGCTGTTGTGAGGGTCAAGGCTTCGCCCTCCTATTTGTGGGGGTAAAGGCTGTTGTGGGGGTCAAGGCTTCGCCCTCCTATTTGTGAGGGTAAAGGCTGTTGTGAGGGTCAAGGCTTCGCCCTCCTATTTGTGAGGGTAAAGGCTGTTGTGAGGGTCAAGGCTTCGCCCTCCTATTTGTGAGGGTAAAGGCTGTTGTGAGGGTCAAGGCTTCGCCCTCCTATTTGTGAGGGTAAAGGCTGTTGTGAGGGTCAAGGCTTCGCCCTCCTATTTGTGGGGGTCGAGGCTGTTGTGAGGGTCAAGGCTTCGCCCTCCTATTTGTGGGGGTCAAGGCTGTTGTGAGGGTCAAGGCTTCGCCCTCCTATTTGTGAGGGTAAAGGCTGTTGTGAGGGTCAAGGCTTCGCCCTCCTATTTGTGGGGGTCAAGGCTGTTGTGAGGGTCAAGGCTTCGCCCTCCTATTTGTGGGGGTCAAGGCTGTTGTGAGGGTCAAGGCTGTTGTGAGGGTCAAGGCTGTTGTGAGGGTCAAGGCTGTTGTGAGGGTCAAAGCTGTTGTGAGGGTCAAGGCTTCGCCCTCCTATTTGTGAGGGTCAAGGCTGTTGTGAGGGTCAAGGCTGTTGTGAGGGTCAAGGCTAATGTGGGGGTCAAGGCTGTTGTGAGGGTCAAGGCTGTTGTGGGGGTCATGGCTGTTGTGAGGGTCAAGGCTGTTGTGAGGGTCAAGGCTGTTGTGGGGGTCAAGGCTGTTGTGGGGGTCAAGGCTGTTGTGAGGGTCAAAGCTGTTGTGAGGGTTAAGGCTGTTGTGAGGGTCAAGGCTGTTGTGGGGGTCAAGGCTGTTGTGAGGGTCAAGGCTGTTGTGGGGGTCAAGGCTGTTGTGGGGGTCAAGGCTGTTGTGAGGGTCAAGGCTGTTGTGAGGGTCAAGGCTGTTGTGGGGGTCAAGGCTGTTGTGGGGGTCAAGGCTGTTGTGGGGGTCAAGGCTGTTGTGAGGGTCAAGGCTGTTGTGAGGGTCAAGGCTGTTGTGGGGGTCAAGGCTGTTGTGAGGGTCAAAGCTGTTGTGAGGGTTAAGGCTGGGCAGAGTTTCAACAAGTATGATCTATCCTTGTGATTGATTTGAATGTTTCTATGCTTTGGTTGGACACAGTCCTTGGGCTACTCATGGACTGGGAACAGGCTGTGGACCTGGCCTTGGATAGCGATCCGCATGAGGGTGCCCCTCCACCTCTTCTCGCCCCACCACAAGCTGCCCCCCCCTGCACCCGATACCTCCCTGTCAGATTCACAAGCACTTCCAGGAGGCAGACGCTGCAAGGGTTGTCCGCAAAGCATCGACCAAATCCGGCGGCTCATTGGATGCAGACCGGAAGCTGGACAGGTCTGCCAGTGGCGGCAGATCATCTCCGCCCCCGGCCCCACCTGCCGTCCAAGCGCCCTCCCCATCCGTCCGCTTGATCGCTGTTGTGTGGGGTCTGATGGTGATTGTGGGCGTGCTGCTGGTGCTGTCGCTGCCGCTGGCGCGCCTCAAAGCGGCCAGGACCCCGCTGCAGCAGCCGCCTGCCTGGACTCCGGCGCTGCTGGCTGAGTGCGCGGCCATGACTCTCCCAACAAGACCGGTGGACCCCCCGATAAACCTCACCTCTGCTCAGGAGGTTGCCAAGGCGGCGGCGGCAAAGATCTCTGGTTTCCAGCTCACCGCCAGGGTTGGCAGCGGACCGGTGGACAGCTCGGTCAAGTGTGTCGGCGGGCTGGTCAAGGTGCCGGACGGCAGCTGCCACTGCAGCAGATGGTACAAGGTCCAAGGTAGCTTTGGTGTATGAAGTGAATTGATACCCGCACTTTAAAGTTGTGCCATGTTCTGCCATGGCTGAGCATACTTGAACCCGCATGAGATGTAGGGTGCATCAAAATCTGTGCCTGAAAGCGCTATCCTTTAATAAAGAAGAGTCTCCAGGTCCCTCATCAGTTATCACCCACTGCTGATGATCCTTAAATCACCAAACACTGCCTCCGCCCCATCCCGCCTCCCGTCACCCCTGTGCAGGCCCCTCCAAGCCCAGCTCGTTTGTGATGACCTGCCAGTGGTGGCTGTTCCTGGCTACCTACCTCCTGTGTGGATACAGCTTCTACAACCTCATGAGCCTGGGGCCAAACGCGGTATCCTGGGAGGCGGTGTACATCCTCAGCATCATGTGTGAGCGCTGGGAGGGGCGAGGGGGGGGGAGGGGTGAAGGGGGGGATTGGTGGGAGGGGCGAGCGGGGGGGGAGGGGTGAAGGGGGGGATTGGTGGGAGGGGCGAGGGGGGGGGAGGGGTGAAGGGGGGGATTGGTGGGAGGGGCGAGCGGGGGGGGGAGGGGTGAGCGGGGGATTGGTGGGAGGGGCGAGCGGGGGGGGGAGGGGTGAGCGGGGGGGGATTGGTGGGAGGGGCAAGGGGGGGGGGAGGGGTGAAGGGGGGGATTGGTGGGAGGGGCGAGCGGGGGGGGGAGGGGTGAAGGGGGGATTGGTGGGAGGGGCGAGCGGGGGGGGAGGGGCGAGCGGGGGGGGAGGGGTGAGCGGGGGGGGAGGGGTGAAGGGGGGGATTGGTGGGAAGGGCGAGCGGGGGGGGAGGGGTGAAGGGGGGATTGGTGGGAGGGGCGAGCGGGGGGGGAGGGGTTAAGGGGGGGATTGGTGGGAGGGGCAAGGGGGGGGGAGGGGTGAAGGGGGGGATTGGTGGGAAGGGCGAGCGGGGGGGGAGGGGTGAAGGGGGGATTGGTGGGAGGGGCGAGCGGGGGGGGAGGGGTTAAGGGGGGGATTGGTGGGAGGGGCAAGGGGGGGGGAGGGGTGAAGGGGGGGATTGGTGGGAAGGGCGAGCGGGGGGGGAGGGGTGAAGGGGGGGATTGGTGGGAGGGGCGAGCGGGGGGGGAGGGGTGAAGGGGGGATTGGTGGGAGGGGCGAGCGGGGGGGGAGGGGTGAGCGGGGGGGGAGGGGTGAAGGGGGGGATTGGTGGGAAGGGCGAGCGGGGGGGGAGGGGTGAAGGGGGGATTGGTGGGAGGGGCGAGCGGGGGGGGAGGGGTTAAGGGGGGGATTGGTGGGAGGGGCAAGGGGGGGGGAGGGGTGAAGGGGGGGATTGGTGGGAAGGGCGAGCGGGGGGGGAGGGGTGAAGGGGGGATTGGTGGGAGGGGCGAGCGGGGGGGGAGGGGTTAAGGGGGGGATTGGTGGGAGGGGCAAGGGGGGGGGAGGGGTGAAGGGGGGGATTGGTGGGAGGGGCGAGCGGGGGGGGAGGGGTGAAGGGGGGGATTGGTGGGAGGGGCGAGCGGGGGGGGAGGGGTGAAGGGGGGGATTGGTGGGAAGGGCGAGCGGGGGGGGAGGGGTGAAGGGGGGGATTGGTGGGAGGGGCGAGGGGGGGGGAGGGGTGAAGGGGGGGATTGGTGGGAGGGGCGAGCGGGGGGGGGAGGGGTGAAGGGGGGATTGGTGGGAGGGGCGAGGGGGGGGGAGGGGTGAAGGGGGGGATTGGTGGAAGGGGCGAGCGGGGGGGGAGGGGTGAAGGGGGGGATTGGTGGAAGGGGCGAGCGGGGGGGGAGGGGTGAAGGGGGGGATTGGTGGGAGGGGCGAGCGGGGGGGGAGGGGTGAAGGGGGGATTGGTGGGAGGGGCGAGCGGGGGGGGAGGGGTGAGCGGGGGGGGATTGGTGAAGGGGGGGGAGGGGCGAGCGGGGGGGGAGGGGTGAAAAGGGGGGGGAGGGGTGAAGGGGGGGGAGGGGCGAGCGGGGGGGGAGGGGTGAAGGGGGGGGAGGGGCGAGCGGGGGGGCAGCAATAAGTGTGGAAAGAAAAGCTTCTGTGTGGTTGGACAGAGCATGGAGGGGTGTCCGTTTGTTTGTGCATTGTGCGTTGCTGCAAGAGATGAGAGTAGGGCACCTGGTCTGAGCCGCACCTGTCTCGCATGAGGACAATAATCAGGAGGTCCGCTCCACTCACATCCTCTGAGGTTCACCCAGAATGTTGCCGGTAAAAAATGTGCAGTTACCAGTGTTGCCTTACATACATATGCAAATATGTTCACTGGTACCTTGGCACTGGTGTTTGAGATCATTATGGCTTGTTGCCGTGTTCATTTCTCATTGCGATCTCCAGTCAACCCCCCTGTATCAAATGTTATCTTAATAACTTTCATGAAGTGACCCGCTGCCTGCGTCCATTGCCTGCTGTTGCGCCCAGTCTTGTGCTACTCCTTCTCCCTCACGAGCCACCACGTCACCTCGCCCATAACGGTGTACCTGTCAAATGGAAATGTCATCACCATGTTGCGACACCTGGCGCGGCTGCTGTGCCTACCAGTAAGTGTCATGCCGGGATTTTGGAAGGAAGGGGGAAGGAACCTGGAGCACTGCTGGACGTTTGTGCAAACCGCGTATTGTAAATGTGCAAAACTGCTGTTCTGTGGCATGTTTCTTAGCTACCGACTTGCAGCAACGTCTCTTCACGGAGCTCCATATGTCTCTATTGCTGAATGAATGCTGGGTGCATTGTTGCCTTTGTTTGGCAATGCCTGAAATGTCACCTACGAGTTGGGGCCCTCACCTCTGAAAATACCTGTGGCTTTGATACGTGCTACCTCGTCCATGCCCGCTCGTGGCCGTTTCCTCACAAGCAGGCACTTGTTTAGGGCGCAGCAGCTCGTGCACCTCCCCACCTGTGCCTCACTGACTTAGCTAAGCACTCTAAATAAGTGGAGTTGAGCCTGCTTTAGCTCCAGATGGTTTGCAGCCCTTGGGGCACCATGCATGAGGGCACCAAGCAGGAGCAAACACTGATATTGGGTGAAAGGTAGAGTGACTGTCAACTGCTAGGGTCTCAGCCGCCCTGACTGTGGACTGTGTCCGCTCACTCACGCACCCACCCCTTTGCAACGGTGCCTAGGTGTCAGCTGACCTTAAGGTACTGACCCCCCCCCCCCTCCTTCATACCTGCGCTCCTGGAAACGATGCCTAGTTGTCGACCGACCTTCAGATCAGTAATGGCCATAAACAACCTGGTGTGTATTGCATCTCTTCACCCTTTGAACAGGCTGTCACTTGGTGGCACAGATAAACATCTTGTGTTGAACGTGGAAAGGATTAAACAGTAAACTCACGAGGCAGAAGGACTGGGAGGGCATGGGAATGTGATCCGGCCGGTCACAGATGATCTGGTGACACGAGCGCTTCTCTCCTGACACTCGTCCCCTTGCTGTCACGCAGGCCATGCTGGCCATCCTGGCCGACCTGACAGGTCAGAACCCTAGATTCAGCCACGCCCTCATCCGCCAGATCGTCACGGGAAACTCGGCTATCACGGTGTACTTGTTGGGGCGAGTGGTGACAGGCTTCAACATGAAGGTGTGTTAAGGCGTGGGGTCGAGGGGCGGGCTGACGGGGGAGGACATGCAGGTGTGCTGATGCATGAGGTGACCATATATATTTATATTGGCCCTTTGGGCAGTTTCAATATCATATCGGGCAGTTATCAAGCTCATCTTGCAGGCTGCTTCTTAGATTTTTTTTGAGCAGCCCCCTCCCTTTGTGTTTCCCCCCTCTTGTTAGTGGGTGTGTTGGGTTTCAGAGGGCCTGAGGCTGCTAGCCTGCTACACCACCTTGGGCTGAGCAGGGCTGGGCTGGACCCCCTTCAATTCCCCCAACCTCAGGATGAAGAGGTGGTCACCTCTTCATCCTGAGGTCGAACCTGTCAGCGGGACTTGCCTAAGTGGAGGTCATACTCTGCCCCCTTGCCTAAGGGGAGGTCATACTCTGCCACCTTGCCTAAGGGGAGGTCATACTCTGCCACCTTGCCTAAGGGGAGGTCATACTCTGCCCCCTTGCCTAAGGGGAGGTCATACTCTGCCCCCTTGCCTAAGGGGAGGTCATACTCTGCCACCTTGCCTAAGAGGAGGTCATACTCTACCCCCTTGCCTAAGGGGAGGTCATACTCTGCCACCTTGCCTAAGGGGAGGTCATACTCTGCCACCTTGCCTAAGAGGAGGTCATACTCTGCCACCTTGCCTAAGGGGAGGTCATACTCTGCCACCTTGCCTAAGGGGAGGTCATACTCTGCCACCTTGCCTAAGGGGAGGTCATACTCTGCCACCTTGCCTAAGAGGAGGTCATACTCTGCCACCTTGCCTAAGGGGAGGTCATACTCTGCCACCTTGCCTAAGGGGAGGTCATACTCTGCCACCTTGCCTAAGGGGAGGTCATACTCTGCCACCTTGCCTAAGTGGAGGTCATACTCTGCCACCTTGCCTAAGGGGATGTCATACTCTACCCCCTTGCCTAAGGGGAGGTCATACTCTGCCACCTTGCCTAAGGGGAGGTCATACTCTGCCACCTTGCCTAAGGGGAGGTCATACTCTGCCACCTTGCCTAAGGGGAGGTCATACTCTGCCACCTTGCCTAAGGGGAGGTCATACTCTGCCACCTTGCCTAAGGGGAGGTCATACTCTGCCCCCTTGCCTAAGGGGAGGTCATACTCTGCCACCTTGCCTAAGGGGAGGTCATACTCTGCCACCTTGCCTAAGAGGAGGTCATACTCTGCCCCCTTGCCTAAGTGGAGGTCATACTCTGCCACCTTGCCTAAGTGGAGGTCATACTCTGCCCCCTTGCCTAAGTGGAGGTCATACTCTGCCCCCTTGCCTAAGGGGAGGTCATACTCTGCCACCTTGCCTAAGGGGAGGTCATACTCTGCCACCTTGCCTAAGGGGAGGTCATACTCTGCCCCCTTGCCTAAGGGGAGGTCATACTCTGCCCCCTTGCCTAAGGGGAGGTCATACTCTGCCACCTTGCCTAAGAGGAGGTCATACTCTGCCACCTTGCCTAAGGGGAGGTCATACTCTGCCACCTTGCCTAAGGGGAGGTCATACTCTGCCACCTTGCCTAAGGGGAGGTCATACTCTGCCACCTTGCCTAAGTGGAGGTCATACTCTGCCACCTTGCCTAAGGGGATGTCATACTCTACCCCCTTGCCTAAGGGGAGGTCATACTCTGCCACCTTGCCTAAGGGGAGGTCATACTCTGCCACCTTGCCTAAGGGGAGGTCATACTCTGCCACCTTGCCTAAGGGGAGGTCATACTCTGCCACCTTGCCTAAGTGGAGGTCATACTCTGCCCCCTTGCCTAAGGGGATGTCATACTCTGCCCCCTTGCCTAAGGGGAGGTCATACTCTGCCACCTTGCCTAAGGGGAGGTCATACTCTGCCACCTTGCCTAAGGGGAGGTCATACTCTGCCCCCTTGCCTAAGAGGAGGTCATACTCTGCCACCTTGCCTAAGAGGAGGTCATACTCTGCCACCTTGCCTAAGGGGAGGTCATACTCTGCCACCTTGCCTAAGGGGAGGTCATACTCTGCCCCCTTGCCTAAGGGGAGGTCATACTCTGCCACCTTGCCTAAGGGGAGGTCATACTCTGCCACCTTGCCTAAGAGGAGGTCATACTCTGCCCCCTTGCCTAAGTGGAGGTCATACTCTGCCACCTTGCCTAAGTGGAGGTCATACTCTGCCCCCTTGCCTAAGGGGAGGTCATACTCTGCCACCTTGCCTAAGGGGAGGTCATACTCTGCCACCTTGCCTAAGGGGAGGTCATACTCTGCCACCTTGCCTAAGGGGAGGTCATACTCTGCCCCCTTGCCTAAGAGGAGGTCATACTCTGCCCCCTTGCCTAAGGGGAGGTCATACTCTGCCACCTTGCCTAAGGGGAGGTCATACTCTGCCACCTTGCCTAAGAGGAGGTCATACTCTGCCACCTTGCCTAAGGGGAGGTCATACTCTACCCCCTTGCCTAAGGGGAGGTCATACTCTGCCCCCTTGCCTAAGGGGAGGTCATACTCTGCCCCCTTGCCTAAGGGGAGGTCATACTCTGCCACCTTGCCTAAGGGGAGGTCATACTCTGCCACCTTGCCTAAGAGGAGGTCATACTCTACCCCCTTGCCTAAGGGGAGGTCATACTCTGCCCCCTTGCCTAAGGGGAGGTCATACTCTGCCACCTTGCCTAAGTGGAGGTCATACTCTGCCACCTTGCCTAAGGGGAGGTCATACTCTACCCCCTTGCCTAAGGGGAGGTCATACTCTGCCACCTTGCCTAAGGGGAGGTCATACTCTGCCACCTTGCCTAAGGGGAGGTCATACTCTGCCACCTTGCCTAAGGGGAGGTCATACTCTGCCACCTTGCCTAAGAGGAGGTCATACTCTGCCCCCTTGCCTAAGGGGAGGTCATACTCTGCCCCCTTGCCTAAGGGGAGGTCATACTCTGCCACCTTGCCTAAGTGGAGGTCATACTCTGCCACCTTGCCTAAGGGGAGGTCATACTCTACCCCCTTGCCTAAGGGGAGGTCATACTCTGCCCCCTTGCCTAAGGGGAGGTCATACTCTGCCACCTTGCCTAAGAGGAGGTCATACTCTGCCACCTTGCCTAAGGGGAGGTCATACTCTGCCACCTTGCCTAAGGGGAGGTCATACTCTGCCACCTTGCCTAAGGGGAGGTCATACTCTGCCACCTTGCCTAAGGGGAGGTCATACTCTGCCCCCTTGCCTAAGGGGAGGTCATACTCTACCCCCTTGCCTAAGGGGAGGTCATACTCTGCCACCTTGCCTAAGGGGAGGTCATACTCTGCCCCCTTGCCTAAGGGGAGGTCATACTCTGCCCCCTTGCCTAAGGGGAGGTCATACTCTGCCCCCTTGCCTAAGGGGAGGTCATACTCTGCCACCTTGCCTAAGGGGAGGTCATACTCTGCCACCTTGCCTAAGGGGAGGTCATACTCTGCCACCTTGCCTAAGGGGAGGTCATACTCTGCCCCCTTGCCTAAGGGGAGGTCATACTCTGCCACCTTGCCTAAGAGGAGGTCATACTCTGCCACCTTGCCTAAGGGGAGGTCATACTCTGCCCCCTTGCCTAAGTGGAGGTCATACTCTGCCCCCTTGCCTAAGGGGAGGTCATACTCTGCCACCTTGCCTAAGGGGAGGTCATACTCTGCCACCTTGCCTAAGGGGAGGTCATACTCTGCCCCCTTGCCTAAGGGGAGGTCATACTCTACCCCCTTGCCTAAGGGGAGGTCATACTCTGCCACCTTGCCTAAGGGGAGGTCATACTCTGCCCCCTTGCCTAAGGGGAGGTCATACTCTGCCCCCTTGCCTAAGTGGAGGTCATACTCTGCCCCCTTGCCTAAGGGGAGGTCATACTCTGCCCCCTTGCCTAAGGGGAGGTCATACTCTGCCCCCTTGCCTAAGGGGAGGTCATACTCTGCCCCCTTGCCTAAGTGGAGGTCATACTCTGCCCCCTTGCCTAAGGGGAGGTCATACTCTGCCCCCTTGCCTAAGTGGAGGTCATACTCTGCCCCCTTGCCTAAGGGGAGGTCATACTCTGCCACCTTGCCTAAGGGGAGGTCATACTCTGCCCCCTTGCCTAAGGGGAGGTCATACTCTGCCCCCTTGCCTAAGGGGAGGTCATACTCTGCCCCCTTGCCTAAGTGGAGGTCATACTCTGCCCCCTTGCCTAAGGGGATGTCATACTCTGCCCCCTTGCCTAAGGGGAGGTCATACTCTGCCCCCTTGCCTAAGGGGAGGTCATACTCTGCCCCCTTGCCTAAGGGGAGGTCATACTCTACCCCCTTGCCTAAGGGGAGGTCATACTCTGCCCCCTTGCCTAAGGGGAGGTCATACTCTGCCCCCTTGCCTAAGGGGAGGTCATACTCTGCCCCCTTGCCTAAGGGGAGGTCATACTCTGCCCCCTTGCCTAAGGGGAGGTCATACTCTGCCCCCTTGCCTAAGGGGAGGTCATACTCTGCCCCCTTGCCTAAGTGGAGGTCATACTCTGCCCCCTTGCCTAAGGGGAGGTCATACTCTGCCCCCTTGCCTAAGGGGAGGTCATACTCTGCCCCCTTGCCTAAGGGGAGGTCATACTCTGCCCCCTTGCCTAAGGGGAGGTCATACTCTGCCACCTTGCCTAAGGGGAGGTCATACTCTGCCACCTTGCCTAAGGGGAGGTCATACTCTGCACCTTGCCTAAGGGAGGTCATACTCTGCCACCTTGCCTAAGGGGAGGTCATACTCTGCCCCCTTGCCTAAGGGGAGGTCATACTCTGCCACCTTGCCTAAGAGGAGGTCATACTCTGCCCCCTTGCCTAAGGGGAGGTCATACTCTGCCACCTTGCCTAAGAGGAGGTCATACTCTGCCACCTTGCCTAAGGGGAGGTCATACTCTGCCACCTTGCCTAAGGGGAGGTCATACTCTGCCCCCTTGCCTAAGGGGAGGTCATACTCTGCCACCTTGCCTAAGTGGAGGTCATACTCTGCCCCCTTGCCTAAGGGGAGGTCATACTCTGCCACCTTGCCTAAGGGGAGGTCATACTCTGCCACCTTGCCTAAGAGGAGGTCATACTCTGCCCCCTTGCCTAAGGGGATGTCATACTCTGCCACCTTGCCTAAGAGGAGGTCATACTCTGCCACCTTGCCTAAGGGGAGGTCATACTCTGCCACCTTGCCTAAGGGGAGGTCATACTCTGCCACCTTGCCTAAGGGGAGGTCATACTCTGCCACCTTGCCTAAGAGGAGGTCATACTCTGCCACCTTGCCTAAGTGGAGGTCATACTCTGCCACCTTGCCTAAGTGGAGGTCATACTCTGCCACCTTGCCTAAGGGGAGGTCATACTCTGCCCCCTTGCCTAAGGGGAGGTCATACTCTGCCACCTTGCCTAAGGGGAGGTCATACTCTGCCACCTTGCCTAAGGGGAGGTCATACTCTGCCACCTTGCCTAAGGGGAGGTCATACTCTGCCACCTTGCCTAAGGGGAGGTCATACTCTGCCACCTTGCCTAAGGGGAGGTCATACTCTGCCCCCTTGCCTAAGGGGAGGTCATACTCTGCCCCCTTGCCTAAGGGGAGGTCATACTCTGCCACCTTGCCTAAGAGGAGGTCATACTCTGCCACCTTGCCTAAGAGGAGGTCATACTCTGCCACCTTGCCTAAGGGGAGGTCATACTCTGCCCCCTTGCCTAAGGGGAGGTCATACTCTGCCACCTTGCCTAAGTGGAGGTCATACTCTGCCACCTTGCCTAAGGGGAGGTCATACTCTGCCACCTTGCCTAAGTGGAGGTCATACTCTGCCACCTTGCCTAAGGGGAGGTCATACTCTGCCACCTTGCCTAAGGGGAGGTCATACTCTGCCACCTTGCCTAAGGGGAGGTCATACTCTGCCACCTTGCCTAAGAGGAGGTCATACTCTGCCACCTTGCCTAAGGGGAGGTCATACTCTACCCCCTTGCCTAAGGGGAGGTCATACTCTGCCACCTTGCCTAAGGGGAGGTCATACTCTACCCCCTTGCCTAAGGGGAGGTCATACTCTGCCACCTTGCCTAAGGGGAGGTCATACTCTGCCCCCTTGCCTAAGGGGAGGTCATACTCTGCCACCTTGCCTAAGTGGAGGTCATACTCTGCCACCTTGCCTAAGTGGAGGTCATACTCTGCCACCTTGCCTAAGGGGAGGTCATACTCTGCCCCCTTGCCTAAGGGGAGGTCATACTCTGCCACCTTGCCTAAGGGGAGGTCATACTCTGCCACCTTGCCTAAGGGGAGGTCATACTCTGCCACCTTGCCTAAGGGGAGGTCATACTCTGCCACCTTGCCTAAGGGGAGGTCATACTCTGCCACCTTGCCTAAGTGGAGGTCATACTCTGCCACCTTGCCTAAGGGAGGTCATACTCTGCCACCTTGCCTAAGGGAGGTCATACTCTGCCACCTTGCCTAAGAGGAGGTCATACTCTGCCACCTTGCCTAAGGGGAGGTCATACTCTACCCCCTTGCCTAAGGGGAGGTCATACTCTGCCACCTTGCCTAAGGGGAGGTCATACTCTACCCCCTTGCCTAAGGGGAGGTCATACTCTGCCACCTTGCCTAAGTGGAGGTCATACTCTGCCACCTTGCCTAAGAGGAGGTCATACTCTACCCCCTTGCCTAAGGGGAGGTCATACTCTGCCACCTTGCCTAAGGGGAGGTCATACTCTGCCACCTTGCCTAAGGGGAGGTCATACTCTGCCCCCTTGCCTAAGGGGAGGTCATACTCTGCCCCCTTGCCTAAGAGGAGGTCATACTCTGCCACCTTGCCTAAGGGGAGGTCATACTCTGCCACCTTGCCTAAGAGGAGGTCATACTCTGCCCCCTTGCCTAAGGGGAGGTCATACTCTGCCCCCTTGCCTAAGGGGAGGTCATACTCTGCCCCCTTGCCTAAGGGGATGTCATACTCTGCCACCTTGCCTAAGGGGAGGTCATACTCTGCCACCTTGCCTAAGGGGAGGTCATACTCTGCCACCTTGCCTAAGGGGAGGTCATACTCTACCCCCTTGCCTAAGGGGAGGTCATACTCTGCCCCCTTGCCTAAGGGGAGGTCATACTCTGCCCCCTTGCCTAAGGGGAGGTCATACTCTGCCACCTTGCCTAAGGGGAGGTCATACTCTGCCCCCTTGCCTAAGGGGAGGTCATACTCTGCCCCCTTGCCTAAGGGGATGTCATACTCTGCCACCTTGCCTAAGGGGAGGTCATACTCTGCCACCTTGCCTAAGGGGAGGTCATACTCTGCCACCTTGCCTAAGGGGAGGTCATACTCTACCCCCTTGCCTAAGGGGAGGTCATACTCTGCCACCTTGCCTAAGGGGAGGTCATACTCTGCCACCTTGCCTAAGAGGAGGTCATACTCTGCCACCTTGCCTAAGGGGAGGTCATACTCTGCCACCTTGGGCTCTATTTGTGACACTCTTTGCTTGTTCTGATGTGCTCGTTCACCAACAGGCCCCACAGAGTATTTGTTTGTACTGGTACTAGTCTACAAGTTGATGGTTTATTTTGTGTGGGCTGCGCCAGCAAAATCAGGGCATCGTGGAAGGCAGTCAAATCTCGCTCTTGAGTAAATTGTCTTTTTAGTTCTTACATATTGACAGGTAGAACCTGTTTGTGCACGCTTGTGCCGCGATCCGGCCAAGGTCCTGGCTTTTCAGAAAAGCTGCATGAACAGTGCTGATGTGTATCTACGTTGTTTGCACTCCAGCGCTATCCCGGCCCTGCATTCCGGCCAACAGCGGGGAGGGTGCCTGGTGGAGAAATCCGTGCTACTTGGTCAGCCGACCAACTGCCGGTCATGGTTGGGTCCCAATCCGCCCAGTGGTGACAGCCCGATCAGGGTCGGGCAAAGTAAAAATAATGCTGACTTCTACACACACACTCCCCCCTGTGTCCTGTCATGCGATCAGGCTGGTTGCTTTCTCCTTAGCTCAGGCGGCTTCTCCTACATCTTCTGGGATGCGTGGAAGGTGAGGGGCAATGCTGGCAGGGCCTGTGCTTCAGTGCTTGCCCCATGAACCTACAACCCTATATGCGCATACCTCCCCACTGCTGGCCCCAATGCATGTGCCTTCTGCACAGTTGTAGCGCACGTTGGCTCGGATCCAAACTGCAGGGTCCTATCCTAAGGGCTGCGTCCTGCCTGCCCTCGGTATTTCATTCACACGTCCCCCTCCACCCACGTGCCCTCCTTTTTAGACCCCCCCCCCCGCACACACACACACACACACACATCTCCCCTGCTCCTGAGCGCACTGCCCCCACTAACTCACCCCTCCCCCCCCACCCCCACACACACCGCTGTCCCGACTGCTGCTTTAGAGCCTTCAACGCAAGAAGCTGAAAAGCCCCTACGACTCTGAGGCCGTCATTCCGGCTCTCTTCCTGGCTGGATGTGTGCTTCATACCCTTGTCTCGCTACTGGGCCCGGAGTGCCTGGGTCTGTTGAACCTCCCACAGACTGAGATTGGGGCGTGTGTGGCAGACATGCTAGCGGTGCTGGCATTCTGTGCCCTGGCAATATTCCTGAGACTCCAGGTGAGAGCTAATGCAGACCGACTCAAAATATATGAAGACACACTAGGTGTTCAGGCGGAGCGTCATTAGTTTCGACCTGCCTGACCTGGCCGTGCCATGCGTAGCTTAGCTTTGCTTGACCCAACCTGATCGAACGACCTCATGCAGCAAGGTCTGTCGTGCGCTTGCTGCGTATCCCTGCCCGGGACTGAGGGCTGTGATATGGCTGTTAATCCCTGAAGCCCTGTCGCTCTCGGCGGCCTCGCTAGTCAGGAAAACAAGTTGACTACTACTTGGGAAATCTTAACAGGAGGGGCAGCCTTGTTGCGCCCATGGATGCTTCTTGACTCTGCTGTGTGTGGGGTGGGGGGGGAGGTATCTGTTGTGTGTGTGGGGTGGGGGGGGAGGTATCTGTTGTGTGTGGGGTGGGGGGGAGGTATCTGCTGTGTGTGGGGTGGGGGGGGGAGGTATCTGTTGTGTGTGGGGGGTGGGGGGGAGGTATCTGTTGTGTGTGGGGGGTGGGGGGGGGAGGTATCTGTTGTGTGTGGGGTGGGGGGGGAGGTATCTGTTGTGTGTGTGGGGTGGGGGGGGGGGAGGTATCTGTTGTGTGTGGGGGGGGGGGGGGGGAGGTATCTGTTGTGTGTGGGGTGGGGGGGGGAGGTATCTGTTGTGTGTGTGGGGTGGGGGGGGGAGGTATCTGTTGTGTGTGGGGTGGGGGGGGGAGGTATCTGTTGTGTGTGGGGTGGGGGGGGGAGGTATCTGTTGTGTGTGGGGGTGGGGGGGGGGGGGGGAGGTATCTGTTGTGTGTGGGGTGGGGGGGGGAGGTATATGTTGTGTGTGGGGTTGGGGGGGGAGGTATCTGTTGTGTGTGGGGTGGGGGGGGGAGGTATCTGTTGTGTGTGGGGGTGGGGGGGGAGGTATCTGTTGTGTGTGGGGTGGGGGGGGAGGTATCTGTTGTGTGTGGGGGTGGGGGGGGAGGTATCTGTTGTGTGTGGGGGTGGGGGGGGGAGGTATCTGTTGTGTGTGGGGTGGGGGGGGGGAGGTATCTGTTGTGTGTGGGGTGGGGGGGGAGGTATCTGTTGTGTGTGTGGGGTGGGGGGGGAGGTATCTGTTGTGTGTGTGGGGTGGGGGGGGGAGGTATCTGTTGTGTGTGGGGTGGGGGGGGGAGGTATCTGTTGTGTGTGGGGTGGGGGGGGGAGGTATCTGTTGTGTGTGGGGTGGGGGGGGGAGGTATCTGTTGTGTGTGGGGTGGGGGGGGAGGTATCTGTTGTGTGTGTGGGGTGGGGGGGGAGGTATCTGTTGTGTGTGGGGTGGGGGGGGGAGGTATCTGTTGTGTGTGGGGTGGGGGGGGGGAGGTATCTGTTGTGTGTGGGGTGGGGGGGGGAGGTATCTGTTGTGTGTGGGGTGGGGGGGGAGGTATCTGTTGTGTGTGTGGGGTGGGGGGGAGGTATCTGTTGTGTGTGTGGGGTGGGGGGGGGGAGGTATCTGTTGTGTGTGGGGTGGGGGGGGGAGGTATCTGTGTGTGTGTGGGGTGGGGGGGGGAGGTATCTGTTGTGTGTGTGGGGTGGGGGGGGGAGGTATCTGTTGTGTGTGGGGTGGGGGGGGGGAGGTATCTGTTGTGTGTGGGGTGGGGGGGAGGTATCTGTTGTGTGTGTGGGGTGGGGGGGGGGGGGAGGTATCTGTTGTGTGTGGGGTGGGGGGGGGAGGTATCTGTTGTGTTGTGGGGTGGGGGGGGGAGGTATCTGTTGTGTGTGGGGGTGGGGGGGGGAGGTATCTGTTGTGTGTTGGGGGTGGGGGGGGGAGGTATCTGTTGTGTGTGTGGGGTGGGGGGGGAGGTATCTGTTGTGTGTGTGGGGTGGGGGGGGGGAGGTATCTGTTGTGTGTGGGGTGGGGGGGGAGGTATCTGTTGTGTGTGGGGTTGGGGGGGGAGGTATCTGTTGTGTGTGTGGGGTGGGGGGGGGAGGTATCTGTTGTGTGTGGGGTGGGTGGGGGGAGGTATCTGTTGTGTGTGTGGGGTGGCGGGGGGAGGTATCTGTTGTGTGTGTGGGGTGGGGGGGGGAGGTATCTGTTGTGTTGTGGGGTGGGGGGGGGAGGTATCTGTTGTGTGTGGGGTGGGGGGGGGAGGTATCTGTTGTGTGTGTGGGGTGGGGGGGGGAGGTATCTGTTGTGTGTGTGGGGTGGGGGGGGGAGGTATCTGTTGTGTGTGTGGGGTGGGGGGGGGGAGGTATCTGTTGTGTGTGGGGTGGGGGGGGAGGTATCTGTTGTGTGTGGGGTGGGGGGGGGAGGTATCTGTTGTGTGTGGGGTGGGGGGGGGAGGTATCTGTTGTGTGTGGGGTGGGGGGGGGAGGTATCTGTTGTGTGTGTGGGGTGGGGGGGGAGGTATCTGTTGTGTGTGTGGGGTGGGGGGGGAGGTATCTGTTGTGTGTGTGGGGTGGGGGGGGGGAGGTATCTGTTGTGTGTGGGGTGGGGGGGGGGAGGTATCTGTTGTGTGTGGGGTGGGGGGGGAGGTATCTGTTGTGTGTGTGGGGTGGGGGGGGGAGGTATCTGTTGTGTGTGTGGGGTGGGGGGGAGGTATCTGTTGTGTGTGTGGGGTGGGGGGGGAGGTATCTGTTGTGGTGTGGGGTGGGGGGGGAGGTATCTGTTGTGTGTGGGGTGGGGGGAGGTATCTGTTGTGTGTGTGGGGTGGGGGGGGAGGTATCTGTTGTGTGTGTGGGGTGGGGGGGGGAGGATCCTGTTGTGTGTGGGGTGGGGGGGGAGGTATCTGCTGTGTGTGTGGGGTGGGGGGGGGAGGTATCTGTTGTGTGTGGGTGGGGGGGGAGGTATCTGTTGTGTGTGGGGTGGGGGGGGAGGTATCTGCTGTAGTGTGGGGTGGGGGGGGGAGGTATCTGTTGTGTGTGGGGTGGGGGGGGGAGGTATCTGCTGTGTGTGTGGGGGGGGGGGGGAGGTATCTGTTGTGTGTGGGGAGGGTGGGAGGTATCTGCTGTGTGTGGGGTGGGGGGGGGAGGTATCTGTTGTGTGTGGGGTGGGGGGGGGAGGTATCTGCTGTGTGTGGGGTGGGGGGGGGGAGGTATCTGCTGTGTGACCAATATCTTCTCTTGCTGCTCCCGCTGCCATGTGAACAGGCGTGCATGAAGAAGAACAAAGCTGACCTGGCTGACCCAAGCCGGGAGGTGGACCCTAGGAAGGCCAACGACACGGCCTCCATGCTCGTCGTGCTGTCCGTGACAATCTTTGTCAACATGTCATTTTTTGCTGGACTTTTGTCGGCCTTTTGAGGAGCAAGGGGCCTGTTGCGAATCGGCCCATCAGGGAGGAGCAGGGGGGTGTTGCGTCCTGTTCCGGAGAGGCCAGCTGCTATGCCGATGCCTAACCTTACGGCCAGATTTGCAGAAATGGCGGAAGGCCCCTTTCTGGAACAAACAAGCTGATTAAGCCCAAGGAGATCCGCCAGATCTGCCTTGTCCCGCTTCAGTTGGCTTCGGTTACTTACAGCCCTCCCTTAGCACCACTGGACAACCCCCTCAGGCATGAAGGTTCTCGAGCCCTTCTGCGGCATGCCTCACCTTGCTGAGGAGGTGCCATGGCATGGCGGTGCATGGGGCCATCGCCACTCTTACGTATGCTGTTATTATGTTTGCTGCCGCTCAAAGCCTGTTTGCTTCTGAGGTTTTGCATGCACTTACCAGTTTCTCTGTTGCTTCTGCCTGAGTGTGCGTCCAGTGCTCACCTGCTGGTGGGAGCTTTCGTCTACCTTTTGAAACTGTGCATTTCCTTACCATCTTGGGCCTAGAAGCTATGCTCATCAGTTGTTGGGCTTGTATGAAATCCAGGGTTCAATGAGCATGCCCTGATTATCTCATTGAACACATATTGTGCTGGGTATAATGGTGTGGGATGGAAACTGTTACCACTTGTGCCATGTTGGATGTTTCATGCGGTTTACCTATATGGATTTATGCCCTTACAGCTGTTGAGCTTTTTGTCTGATGAGCACCTGAGCGGGAACACACTCTTTACTCACTTCACTTTTCCATCGCCGCTGTGCCATCCCCGTTTGTCCTTTGTGTGATGGCGCTGATGAATGAATCATGAAAATAACTCCCCTGACACTCGTTGGTTTGCCGTTTCATTGCATGCCCTAAAAGCTTGGACGGACTTATTTCATCTTGTCGTGGTGTGTTAATTCGATTTCTTGAATGTTCTATGGTTTTATGTGAAGCTATCCGTCAGTATTGCGGTGAGGGGCCCTGCAATGCCTTGTGGGGACATATGACCCTCCTGTCCTGCGGCAAGGGCGGCTCCAACTTGATTGACAGAGACACCCTGAAAGCCTCAAACTGCCTTCAAAACTGTGATGTAACGCGGCATGCATAGAGGCAATGGTACTAAAGTCTTCATATAACGTCCAGGACGGTAGGTAGATATCTGAAGAGCGGCAACCAGGGCGGCAACGCACACCTTGGCCACATGCTGTACAGGTTTTTTGTTGAAAGGTGGGTGCACAATTAAAGTTTGGAACATTGGCTTGATTGATCATCATATTTCTTTACTATCAAGTCATGCAGAAACACGAGATAGAAAGAGAGAGGTTCTAAGCAGCCCCCTGGGGTGTGATCCATAGCTCTTCAAAAACGAAGCCATGGCTCATAAAGCCCATCAGGGCCTCAGGCTCAGGAATGGCTGCTGCCGCCGCTACCGCCACGGCCACCGCTGCTTCTGTGGGTTCAGCCGGTGAGCTCCTGACCCCCAGACTGCCAAGCTGCTGACTGCGCCCACCAAGTGCAGCAGCGGCCAAGGCGCCCGCTCGAAGCCGCTGTGAAGGTTTCCCAGCCCCTTCCCCTCCCGCTGCAGGTGATACTCCCCGAGAGTCGTGATACCTGATGCAAAGCTCCTGGCCTTTGCCTAGGGGGCGCCACACACCCTCTGCTGACACCTGAGCGGGCAGGAGGGACCCGTCAGCAAAAAGAGAGTGTGGAGGCATGGCAGGCATAGCTCTGTGCTCCTTTAAAGGTCATTAAACGTCATTTTGACTTTTATGGTCAGTCTCCGGGCAAGGTGACCTGACCAAGGTCTACCCATCTGTTATTTTGTCCGACTAGGACATGCGCCACCTCACTGTTACCATCCACACAAACACGGTGAATCTTTCAGCCTCTCAGGTCCTCCAGCATTCCAGAAGCCACACATATTCCACACATATTCCACACCTTCTCCTTCCGGCTGCGCTTGTGCTGGAGACAATACAATCTGGGTCGGCCGTGCTGCGCTGCCTTCACACCACATCTGCGCCAGGCCCTTTGCAACAACTGACAACAACTGACAACAAAACCCCACCGATGACACGCAGATGCAGCGGTCGTTCTCGTCGCCTCCCACAGCCAGCAGCTCCGGATGGTCCGCACCCACCTAGCAGTCGTGACAGGGCAGGCGGTGAGAAGGTGGAGGTTGGAATACGATGCAAGCATGTGCCGGAATAAATGCTGTCCAAGAGGGACTTGAGGCTCATGCTGGCCACAACCGCAACACCCCAACCCTTGTACCTGAACTAAGCATGTGATGACATGTCAAAGAAGGCATCCACCCAAGAATATTGGAACTCATGACCAGCACTCCCTCATTATGGCAGACAACAGTGGAGGCACCCAGCCAGCCATTTAGGCACTGGTATATCACCCTTTGGGGACTAGTACTCCTTGCTTGGACGTGAGCGAGCGAGAAAATAGCATTCCAAAGGCGGAAGTCCTAAGCTTACAACCTTCCGGAAGCCTTGCCCTCCTAGCATACCCCCCACCCGCACCTGGTGGTTACACATGTCGATCAGTGGCATCAGAGCGAGGCTGGAATGCGATGCAAACGAGCGCGAGAGAACCTAGGGCAGGACAAAGAGGCGGGCGCGTGTTAGTGAGCTAATCGTTTGCCAGTTCATTATATACATCTCGATACCTGGTGCAGGGGGGGAGGTCGTGTACCGGGCAGAGCTCATCAGCTCCGGTGGTGTAGGTGTTACGAAGGAATGGATCCGATTGTGTTTCTGTTTTGTTGGTTAAGGTCATACAAGGCATACTGCATCACATACTGACGGGTATCTACCTCAGCCACCCACCTGGAACCCTAGTACTGCCCGCATAGGTCAATTGTACCGCTCCCCTGGGGCCATTGTACCGCCCACCCGGGGCCCTGGTGCGCCTACCTGTGGCCATTGCACCCCACACATAGGTCCCTTGTACCGCCACCCGGGGCCCTTGTACCGCAACCTGAGGCCCTTGTACCGCACACCTACGTCCCTTGTACCGACAAACCGGGTCCCTTGTACCGCCCATGCAGGCCCCTTGTACCGCCCACCCAGGGCCTTTGTACCGCTCGTACAGGCCCCTTGTACCGCCCACCCGGGGTCTTTGTACCGCCCGTACAGGTCTCTTTTACCACCTTGATGGTGTCGGGCCCTTACCCAGCGCACCTGGCCCATTGCCCAGAAGAAGTCCGCAGCTGTGAGGGGGAAGTAGTCCTTGTACCGCTCTCTGGCACCCTCGGCGTGTCGCTCCATGGAGCCCCGGTACTTGAGCACCTCACGACGCCATGCCTGAATAGGTTGGCGTGAGACTGTGAGAGTAACCAAATAAATACGGTATGCACAACCCGGGCTTGGCTCAATAACGACATATCGTCGTGGCCCACCCTTCACCTGGCCGCATTATCTGAGAAGCGGACGACCACCGAGGTGGCTCGTTCAATGGGGGCCTGTGGCTATGCAGCAAGCTTGACAGGATGCCTCCCCATCACCCACTACCAACAGAGCTCAACCGTGGTCATGGCAACGTATCCACCATCACCCCCCTCCCCCCAAATTGACACCAGCACCAAAATGCACCTTGACCAGGTCCCAGCAGCACTATATCACCTGT